>CM035099.1:28722040-29322040 GCA_020205505.1 Panax japonicus
AGAGGTAGAGTATTTTTGTGGCATTAAATGTTTAACACATGTTTTGTGTGTCGGTGTACATAATTTTTGACCGAAAATTGAGTATATACTGTAAAATCGTCCGTTTGTGGATTTCGATCAATTTCTATTTGGAATTTGGAAAAATTTTCTTCTGCAAAGTTGTAGAGAATGGAATTTCCCATGGAAAGTCGCGAGTTTCGAATTTTTCTGATAAACAAGCTATTTTCTATGAATTGTTGAAGTTTCGGAAAATAAAATGATTTTTATTAAATTATGGGTGGGTCCCACTTTTTGGTTGGTGAGTAATTCACATGGGCTGCTGGAAATTTCTTCATTGGTGGCTGGTCTAATTTCAAACTTAGCACATGCGTAGAAATTTGATAAGAAAATATTATATTTTAATATTTTAGTCTCCTTTGGCGTTCTAACATTTTTCTATAAATAGAGGGCTAAGTTAGAATTGAAAATCACACCAGAAACAAAGTTTTCTCTCTTTCTCTCTCTATATTATCGAGCGTATTCTTGTGAGTATACTTTGAGTGTTGCTATACGGTGCGAGTTTCTGTCAGCACTATACCGAAATTCAGTCAGAAGTACGGCTATTTTGAGGTAAGTGATGTTATTTTCTTCTCAAATGATATTTTTTCTTCAATATCATTATGCCGGAATATTGGTGAACTTTTTTTTTATCAAATTTGGAACTTTTTGTGCCGGAGTTACTATTCACGTATACGGTACTATTCACGTATACGGCACTATTCACGAATACGGCACTATTCACAGAAAAATTATTTTTTTCTTTTCGTCCAAAATATCTATTGTGGATACTAGCTTTGATTGTATCCATGTTTTGATCATTCTTGAATTTTACACCACTATGATTATTTTTGAGGTATTTTTGGACATGGATAAAACAAAGTACGAATCCTTAATCCTTAATCCTTGTCATTTTGTTTCACTAGATTCGCTTCTTTAAAAATATTTTTTTATCATCTTCAGTCCTAAATGATGTTATTATTGAATATCTTTGGCCTGTAGTGCAAAGATAAATGATTTCTGATGAATATCTTTGGCCCGTAGTGCAAAGATGAACAGGTGTTTAGATGAACATGACCAACAGATGAATATCCTTGGCCTGTAGTGCAAGGATGAATATATGATTCTAGATGTGCATTGATTGATGTTACAGGGATAAAAATACTGTTGATGGACTGTTAAATTCATAGACATTAGTAGATTTCATCCTCTACGTAACTCTTCTATGAATTAATATTTTCCGCTGCGAATATTGATTTAAAACTTGTTGTCTATTGTATTCTATTAGATTTTTCCCTGTTGAAGACTAACGATAATTTATTGTATATTATCTTAGTCATAATATTTTTTACTGAGCTAGTTGAGCTCACCCTTTTCCTTTTTGTTCCATTTTTCTTCTCAGGAGACGAGAATATAGCGGGTACGAGTCGGGGTATGAATTGATGGTTCTTGAGAGAGTTGTTTAGTAGTCCTCACCATTTTTGTAAAATAATGTGTCAATAATTATGATGAGGATTTATTTGTATGTGGATATTGTTTAGATGGCAATATCTGTATTTAAACTCGCAGTTATATGTTGTAATAATAAAGTTGAAGTTAATTCAGTACCACGTATTTGACAACTCAGAATGGGTGATATATACCTGTTTTGGGGGCGTCACACATGCAGTATGCAAACACTATGCATAATAAAATATAATATATTATAATTATTGTCTAATAAAACAAATAATTTTATAAAAGTATTCTGTTTTATATAAAAAGATTTTACTTTGCAAAACACTATGCATAATAGAATATAATATATTCTATTTATAGTCTAAAAAATAAATAACTTTATAAAAGTATTCTGTTTTATATAAAAATCTTTTATGTTTTATTACATTAATAATACTAATAAAACAAAATTTATATATATATATATATATATATATATATATTTAAACTTCCGTGACTTCATAAAAAGACACCTCAATATATTTAATAATATTTATCATCATTATTATAATTCACAATATTAATCAACCAGGTCGTTCCCAAGAAAGATGGGGCTTTTCAATAAGGATTTTTCCCTATTGGCGCACAATTAGGTGACCAAACCTCTCATTGGCAGAACTTCTAGACATCGTTAATATTGCAAATAATAATATTAATAACTCTGTCATCTCAATTATTGATTTAATAATATATAAAATATCGACAATAATTGAATCAAATAATGTGAGATACTATGCAACAATTAATTACTGAAGCAATAATTGAACAAAACTGAGTGACTTCTCACGTAAGCATCAATAATAAATACCGTGTGCTACTATGCAACCACGCGTATTACTGTACTTTTACTACCGAGTAGTTCAACAGTTTTAACGGTAAAACTTCCGCCGTTATTTTTATAAAAATATTTTTGTCATTTTCTTACTCCTACAATAATTCCGGTGTGGGGTCCACCAATGATTGTACCGTCGTACGGATATTCCCTGACAAAAAGAATATTACCCGACCAATCGAATATTATATAACAACTTGCATACTTTTCAAAATTTATAAATATTACCCACAACTATAACATTATCTCAAATCCACACCATAATTTTGAAAAAAAATATTTTGAGAAAAGTAAATCTTTATTCGTAAAATTTGGGATTTTACAATCTCCCCTCCTTATGGAATTTCGCCCTCAAAATTTACGTACGTACCTGGTATGATGAGGATACCTTGACTTTATTTCAGATTCTAACTCTTGAGGTATAACCTTTGAGTGTTGAATACGATCCTTCTTATCCAAGATTTTAATACGTATCTCCTCATACGTTTAATCTTCCGCTCTCTCATCTGGTTCTAAATCAATAATGTGGTTCGGGTCATCCACATATTTACGTAACATCGATACGTGAAAAATATTATGAACACGTGACATACTTGGCGGTAAAACGAGTCTATAGGCCACAGTTCCTACTCGATCAAGGATTTCAAATGGGCCAATAAAATCGAGGGTTGACATTTCTTCTCTTCATCGATTCTTGCTTCTAGAATAATGCCCTCTTGAACCTTCTTCTTCACATTCATCAGCTCTGAGTATGTAGCTTGAGTGACTTTAACTTTATCGATTAAAGTCGATTCTAATCGTATATTTGTTATCTTCACGTGGGTCCCTAGAGTCTTTAACTCTATCTTCATCATTTGTAAGTTATACGAAATGGGTTTTTATGTTAACAACATCGTACTCGTAAACGCATACGATCTTCTACTCTACGCGTCAGCTACCACGTTCGCTTTTCCAAGATGGTATTGAATGTTACGATCGTAATCTTCAACAGCTCGAGCCAATGTCTTTGGCGCATTATATGTTCGTTTTGGTTGAAGAAATATTTAAGTGTTTTAGAAATGGGTTTTGTACTGGGGTCAGTACAAAATTCTATTTCACGCTCTGGGGTAGGCCAAGAAGTCTTCAAGAACACGCCAGGAAAATTATTAACAATAGAAATATCATTCAAAACTGTGACTCTCATCCAAGACTTGGATAACACATCACATTGATACCTATGAACTTGCCACCATTAGAATTATTATAATAATTATTTTATTATAAGAATTTATGCTAGATTAATTAAGTTAATTATTTTAACTTAATTAATGATGTTATATATGACAAATAAATCAGATATGGAATCCAAATCCTAATTTTGGATTTTTATCAAGGCATGAGAATAATAATATAATATTAATTATATTTTGATTTTTTAGTGCTATAAATATGTACTGTATGTACATATTGATAATGGTTAGTCAATTATGGTGTATTATAACCAAACCCTAGCCATATTTATATAAACCGTAGTATTACTGTTAAACCCTAATTCTGAAGTCAAATGAGACTTTAAAAACTTGTTAAGACACTGTGTTTTGTGTTATACGATTTGTAATTTTAGGTAAAGCCTTGTTATTATGAAAAACCATAATTGTAAATTAAAACCCTAATTTTTAAAATTAGAAACCCTAATTTGAAACCTAAATCGGAGTTTGTGATCAGTCAGAAATTGTGTTAATGTGATTAATATCATGTATAGTAGATTTTATTGCTAATTATGGAAAACCTAATTAGTAATTTAAAACCCTAATATCTAGAACCCTAAATTGGTAATTGAAAACCCTAATTATAATTTGGTAAGTCTAATTATCAAAATTATAAACCCTAATTGCTAAAATTAGCAAGGTTAATTATAATTAGTGATATTAAACCCTAATGTTCTTGTATAAAGTCATTAGAAACCTAACCTAATTAAGAAAACCCTAATTTGTAATTTTTAGAAATTAATTTTTTATTTTTTTTATTTTAGAAACTAAAATTTTACATTTTTTAAACCCTAATTGCTAAATCCTACAAATTCAATGTGCTAAACCTAAGGGTTAAACCCCAAGGGTTTGTCAAGTTTACATTTTGGCCATTAAAATCATAAGGCAAATACATGTTTACCCTTTTGTGCATTATTGAAGCAAATATGTAGGTTTTGACCTTAGGTGAGTTGTTCACCAAATCTAACCACTCTATGTGACTGAAATCAATGCATATCAGCCACCTTTGCCAGCCAATTCATGCATCTAACTTAGTATATATAGATTAGAGAGAAAGAAAGATCATTTGTTAGGCCATTTTTGCATAAACACCCAACTAGACTCGCTCAACTCAAAACCCACAAAATTCCTTTAGTTTTTCAGTCCCAAAAACCATCCCCACTAATACATATAACAAAAATTAGAAGCCAGAATCAGAGATTGATCATCAAGGTATAAACCCTAACTTAAAAATCTGATCTTGATCAATGTGTTAGATGTTGTGTTTTTTATGTTAAAACATGTTAGATATAGTGTATAATGATGATCTGGGTTGATAGATGTTAGATCCATAACATCTATAGGCTCAGATCTAGCATTTTATAAAATCTGGAAATTTTTGCTTTGATCTCTGACAATGAATGTCAGACCTTCTAGATCTCTGTGTGTTTATTGATTTGGTGTTTTAAGTGTTTAATCTTGTAGTATGTCATGAGATCAATACTCTGGAAGTTGAATCATGGTCATAGCTTGAACATATTGCAAGATATTGTTGGTCAAAGGTCGTTGACCGACTATGACTGGATAAAATCTAGGTAACCCGGATCTTGCCCAGAATGGTTTGACAAGACTTTTGACGTCTCTGATCCTGCAAGATATTGTTGTTTTGATGTTGTTGTTATATCTAAGTTGTAGCTTTGTATATGTACTACATATTTATGCCTTAAAATCTCCTACACATCAAGTAGGTTGGATTCAAAGGCCGGTCAAAGTAGTCTGGTCGAACACAGTTCATTATTAAAAATACCAAATAAATTATTAAAAATACCAAATAAATTATTAAAAATTATTAATAAAGTCTGAAAATTAGTTTTTAATAAATTTTTAAAAATTATTTTTAAAGACTGAAAATTAGTTTTTAATAATTTTTAATATATTTCATAAATAATTAATATCTTTGAAATATTACAGGTATTTAATTTATTTAATTATTATATTAAATAAATTATTTAAAAATAATTTTAATACTTGGAAAATCATTTAAAATTATATAATGATATAAGTAAATATTTTAAGTTATTTTTAATGACTTTTAATATTTTGTGATAAATTTTATTAATAAATTAATATTAAAGATAATTTAGTTATTTAATAAATGAATTAAATAAATAAATTAAAAATGATTTTATTATATTAAAAATCATTTTAAATAATAATAAGGTATTTAAAAATATTTGAAGTTATAAAATATAACTTTCAATATTTAAAGGTAAATTTAATTAATTAATTATTATTAATGATATTAAGGTTATTTAATATTTATATTAAATAAATTAGTTTAAAAATGATTTTAATATTATAAAAATCATTTTAAATGAAAATAAAGTTTTTAAAGATATTTTAAGTTATAAAATATAACTTTTAATATTTAAAGGATAATTTCATTAATAATTTAATATTAACGATATTAATTTAATATTAATGATATTAAATTTATTTAATAATTATATTATATAAATAGTTTTAATTTGGTTTTATTAATTTAAAAATCATTTAAAAAGGATATAAATGAATTAAAAATATTTTAAGTTATACTTAATGACTTTTAATATTTTGAGGAATAGTACATTAACATTTTAATATTAATGGTAATTATTTAAAAATGGTTTTAAATATTTTAAAAATCATTTAAGGGTAATATAAATGTTTTAAAAATATTTTGAGTTATTATAAATTACTTTAATATTTTGGCAATGATTTCATTAATAGTTTAATATTAATTAAATATTAATGATAATAGAATTATTTAATATTTAAATCATTTCATAATGATTCCGATGTTTAAAAATTCATGATAAATTATAATAAATATTTTAAATTTATATTAAGTCATTTAAAAATAATATGACTGATACTTACAGATATTGAGCTAGAGAATAGAGTCTTAGACTCGATAATTACCCGATAAAGCTGTCGGTACACTGACATATTTCAGAAATTGATCTGGACTTAGATATTTTGACTGTATTAATGTTTGTTTGTGTTTCAATGACAGTTGCATATGTGTGACAAGGTGATTAGGTTATGTGCTGACTGCAATAGGCAGTATTATGTGTTACGATATGTTATTCTAATCAGTAAAATGATTTTATTACTAATAGGTGGGTTATATAAAAGATAAAACTAAGTTGCGAATTATAAGCAGCGTATCAGGCAAGTATCCTACCTTTGCATTTTCTGTATGCAATGGGCATGAGTTAGAAAGTTTCAAAATTATATTATTATTGTACCAGATTATTAACCCTACTATTATATATCTTATATCCGATCATTGATTATCAACATGGCACTATATTGTAATTCAGATATATATTATGTTCGTTAATTTCTGAATATGGTTATACAAGTGTCCCCACTTGGATAATCATTGTATTTAATCACATATTGATATATATATATATATATATATATATATATATATATATATATATATATATATATATATACCTATTGATTGCCAGTATGTATATAGTAAGTAAAAGTCGTCTAAGTTATTTGATCAGCTAGACACTAATTTAGAAATATCGTTGAATATGATAAAACTTTTTGTATCCAATCAAATTGTTTTGGTTCGGATTTCCGACTAAATATGAACATCCCGAATATGAGAAAACTTTTATGCGCCCAAGGCGGACAGAGTGAACGATCATATAGTTCTTGCATGTAGTATTGATCAATACAGGGCATAACAGACTGATCACCCCCCGTGCCCGTAAGTTATGACGGTTTGCGGATGAAGTTCTGCTAAAACTATTTAAAAATTGAAAACAATGTTCATAATATATCACCTTAACCCTATTTATAGTCAGTACGTAGTTTCAAAAATTTGATAGAGAGTTATTATGTTAATATTATCGGTTCAGATTACTTTATAACTATTGATTTGTTGTAGAAGGGTAGTACAAAGAAAACATTTAATCATTTCAGCAAATATTTATAATTGTTATTACTTGCTGGGCACTCAAATGCTCATCCTTGCTTAATTTAAATATTTTCAGCTAAGTGTGAACAACCTGAAGGCTCTGCTAAGAACAAGGGAAAAGGAAAGGTTGCTGAATGAATGCAATGTTATTTTATGTAATATATTGATATTATTAAGACATTGATATATATTATCTATCATGTTATGTAAGGAATGTATTAAAGGTTACGTACTTGGGAGCTAGACTCTGATGATTATGTAAATTATGTTTGATATCTATATTATTGTTATTATTATTAGTATTATTTCGCTCATAGAAATGGTATCGTGAAGCACCGAGTTCGGATTTCAAGTACCCGGATTTGGGGGCTTTACACCTTTGATACTTCCATTTTATTAAGTGTTCGACTTAGTTGCTTTTATTTTTGAGATGTGAGGCATCTTCGATAAATAAGATATATAGCAGTGCCGAACTCCTTATGGGCATGAGAGTCATCTAAGGATTTTCATGCACCATGAATAATGTACAAGCTGTTTACAACTAAAAATGTTCATCACAGGAACCGAATCTAGATTCACGAGACTGAATCTATGATCACATGATTTCTAGGCTCACATGATGTAGCAATTTATATGAAAGCTGTATAAACTGTCAAATACCACGAAGCGAACTTCATGGGGGACTGAAAATATAAATATATAATAGCTATATATATATATATATATATATATATATATATATATATATATATATATATATATATATATATAGACAAGATCAACCACCACGAAACACCTCCATGGGGGATCAAAAATGTAAATAAAGCATTAAATACGATCAACCACCACGAAGTAAACTCCAGGCGGGACGAAATGTAAATAAATCAGTAAAAGGCCACAAAGTAAATTCCAAGCCTGACAGAAATGTATATATATATATATATATATATATATATATATATATATATATATATATAAAAGCAGTAAATGCTCCAGATATAAAATCCAGGCTCATCGAACAGAGTCTGACAACAGTTTATATATATACATACATATATATATATATATAAGTAATAAACGCTCTGGATATAAATCCAGGCTCATCGAACAGAGTTCGACCACAATTTATATATAAGTATATATATAAAAGCAATAAACGCTCCAGACGTGAGTCTAGGCTCAATCGAGGCATAACTCGATAATGTTAGTCCATATATATATACTAGCAACAGTCTCGTGCCTCCGGCACTATGGATGTTGGGATTTATTTTAAATTTTGGACGACCCAGATGATTTATTGAGTGAGCGAAAAATTTAAAATCATTTGTATTTTATTAGATAGATGGATGGTGAGATTTATCCCAAACTTTGGACGTCCCAGATAATTTATTGAGTGAACGGGAAATTCAAAATCATTTATATTTTATTAGATATAATTAGATATATAGAATATAGATATAGATAGATAGAATTAGATAGATTGTATTTTATTAGATAGATGGATGGTGGGATTTATCCCAAACTTTGGACGACCCAGATGATTTATTGAATGAGCGGAAAATTCAAAATCATTTGTATTTTATTAGATATATATATATATATATATATATATATATATATATATATATATATATATATATATATATATATATATATAAAACAAAATAAAAAGCCATGGACCGAAGTCCGGGCATACACACGCAACATGACTCTCAACGTGAAGAACTGTGTGAGCAAAATTTTGAGAAAAGGCTTTGAAAGGTGTAAGAAGGCTTACAGTGGACTGCCAAAGAAGACTTCTATAACTTTAAATGGATGAACACTCGGTTCCCAACAGTAAAAATATAACAATATATGAGCTCATAAGTGTTTAAAATGAGAAAATACTCAGTTTATAGTTTGTACAGAGCAAATTGGACAGGGCTTTCTCATCATTTTCTCTTACAAAATGGCCACCCCAAGCCCTCTATTTATAGAGGGGGGAGCCCCAGGTGTTCCTGCGGTAGCAGCAAGTGTATCTGTGGCTGCCCTGGGTTCCCTGGGCAATGTGGGTCCCGCGTCCCGAAGTATGTGCACTCGAACAATGCGCTGTTCGCTCGAACCTTCATAACTTTCAATCCGGGAGTCCGATGGAAGCGTGCCATCCCATTCTAGAAATCTCTTTCCAAGAGCTATGAAATGACATAGGATTTCCCCACTTTTGATTCTGGGAAGATGGGTCCATGACAAAAATGGCATTTCCGAGTTTTCGTCAAGTAGTCCGTTGAACTATTTTGCGTAATTTGCACTTGGAAGTCAAGAAATGATTCTTGTGGGACTTCTTTTGAAGTAATTTGAGTTGAAATAAGTGTATTTTATTTGATTTAAAGTTGAGTTGGCAAAATGACTATTTTGCCCCTCCTGGGGTTATCTCCAATTTTTGCATAGTTATAACAGTTTTTTCTCAAGGTTATCTCTGAGTTTGGCCTGCTGTTGACTCTGATTGTCCTCAGGGTTATCTCTAAGGTTGGCCTGACCTCCTGGGATTATCTCTAGGCTTTGAACTTGATCCCTCGGGGTTATCTTATGGGTTGAAAATGACTTTCCCGGGGTTATATTCGGGGTTAGAAATTGATTTCCCGAGGTTATCTCTGGGGTTGGAAAATGGATCTCCCGAAGCTATCTCCGGGGTTGGAACTAATGTTTTGGTCCTCAAGGGTTATCTCTGGAATGTGAAAAAGACACTTTTGTCCTCCTGCATAGTTAGTAACAAGAAAACAAAATTTTGAGTGTCTACAGATGCCCCTCTTTATCATGTTCATGAAATGCAATGGAATGGACATGATAAAGATTATTAGACACTTGAAATATTTTAAGGTATTTTGAATGATGCAAATCGCAATGTAATGAATGTTATGATGAATGTTAAAATACTTTTGTAAATCGCTGTTCGCAAATCGCACATCGCGTTTCACACTTTGCACTTCGCATTTGGCCAATTTCACTTCACAACTAATAAATCATGAATCGCAAATCTCATTTCACATATCGCAAGTCACACTTCGCACATAGTAAATTGCTTTACCTTTGCCTGTTATTACTGATGCCTATGTTGGTGTTGACTGCAACGGTTTGGCTTTTTGTCGGTGTTGCCAATGCCTGTTTGATGACGATAAGTTGAGATATTTTCTACATCTCTGTTGGTGATGAAGTTCTAAAATTATCATACATTCCCAATGTATACACTGGTAGTTTACAATGGTGCCTACCCTATTGGTATTTTGATAACGGATCATACCCTGCTTGTATTTAAATATGCTTACATTTCCAAACTATTTTGGTTCCCACTCAAACGGTGGTATACAAAATTTTCATCGCTAAATTTTCTCGATGCTATGTAGAATTGATGCCAGTGGTTTAGAATACTGGTTCTTTAGACACCTTCGCTGAAGTAATACTCAACGGCTTACTCCGCCTGATGTTACGCTGGATTGATGACAACCAACTGATATCTACGACAAAAATTTTCTCTAGTCTAGACATTTAATGTGCTCGCATATTTAAATCTATTGGAGATGCATGCTAAATTTTGATGGAGATGTACGCTGATGTAGCACATTTGTACATGTGTAGATCATGCCTGATGTGATGACCTAGATTTACCTTAGGAGTCTATTATCCTAGGTTGATGCACATTTTAAATTGTCTGGAGTAGAAACTTACCTCACCCTTTCTGAGGTGATTTGGAATTTCTTTTTGCTGTTCGGTGCTTATGCCCCATTCCCTTGAGCTTTTGATTCGCAACCCGGCTGAACTGATGATCTGATTGCTGCTGACATCCCTAGAGGGTGCATCTCATTCTTTCGCAGCCCAGATTTAAACTTCGGTGTAGAGGCCTCAACTTGGGAGGACTTGACGTAGGTGAACATGTTTGATGATTTAGATTTCATTCGCAAGACCTTTTATCATTGGGCTTATGCTCTTGAGTTAAGAACTTTTTTGAGAATTTTCCCCTTCTTTTATAGGGGCAAGCTTATATCGCCATGATTTCTTTCAGTAGTTCTCCCCTTTCTTCTGATGAGAAGCTTGATCCTGCCTTAAACTCATTCCCTTTCTTGGAATTGAAAAATGCCCCAGTCCTTTCATATGTTATCGCTGGGGATTCATATGGGAAACTCTCTTTGTTGACCAAGTCGCGAGTGAGTAATATCCTATACATCAAAAGAGCAAAATGCACCAAAAGCTTGACGGCTTGGTCGTAAGGATTAATATACTCTTGTGAATAAGGCATTTGAAGTAAACGTTTATAAAATTGTAAGAAATTTACAAACATCCATGGTCGTTATTCATGGGTAGGATTAGATTCAAAAGACTTATCTCCCTATATCAGAGATACTTCATCTTATCTCTGGACGTTATTCTTCGCAGGATCGACTTCATATGACACATGCACTATGAATGATGCAACTCTTAGCAGGGGCTTCACTTCTATGCTTTCTAATTTTTCTTCTCTCTCACCTAACTTGTCTCGTTTTGTTAGGCTATTCAAAATTACCCATGTAATGAGTTTTGGACAATGACTCCCAAACATAGGGCTTTAGGGCACTAGGTGTTAAGACACCCCTTCGGGTTTACTGGCTCGAGTAATAAAGGCCATGCTTCGAGACAAGTTAGGCGATCACCCAATTTGCCTCTTTACCAGAGCTTGACGGGTCCGTTTTCTTAGGCTCTAAGTCACCCATGTAAGAAGCGTTGGGCCAGTGACTACCAAACCAGATGGCTTTAGGGCGCCAAGTATAAAGACACCCCTTGGGCTTAATTACTCGAATAACCTACGCCACGATTCTGATCTGCTCAGGTTTTGCCTTTTTTCAATTTTCAATGCTCATTTTCTTAGGCGCTAAGTTACCCAATGTAACGAGCGTTGGGCCAATGACTCCCAAACTAGATGGCTTTAGGGCACCAGGTGTAAAGACACCCCTCAAGCTTAATAACTCGAGCAACCTAGGCCACGATTCGAGACATTAGGCTGGTGACTTATCTTTTATCTTTTCATTGCCATTATTTTTGCTATAGCTTCATACCCCACAACTAAGAGTTAGGGCAATCACAAAGTGTAGACATGAATATAAGATCAAGTCTGTTCCAAAAAACGTTTTGAATTAAGATGTCATGCCTAGTCAAAAGGTTGAATAACCTTAATTCTCTAATCGTTCCCGTGATTCTTGCCCCATGGACACTTATCAGAATTAATCACATTCATAAAAAATTAATCAAAACTTAACATATATATTATCGCTAATGCATGTAAATAGAGACTAAAAGCTCATAAAGAGATGAAAGAGTCACACCTCACATATAGATTATTCATTCTAAGAATAGTGTAATCGAAAAAAGACCAAATGATCATACCGAATCATCAGTAAGATGATATGAGGGAAGCTCTGATGATGATGTACCATACTGATGGTACTGACTGGTGCATTTTCTTTTTTAGGATGGTTGATAAATGCCCTAGTGTTGAGTTGTCAGTGTTTTCGAGATTGCCCCAGCCTTGTTGTCTGGGGTGGTTTATTTGATAGATGGGCTGATAAGATATCGAGATCGCAAGAGGCTCTTACCTCTGTACCAGATGGTGAACAGGTGGTGGATTTGGGCTTTGATGCCCTCAATCATTATTTCTGACTTGTTCTTGTAATCGACATTGATGGTTTTCTTCCGATTTGATGAAGACTTATGATTAAGGGTTTCAGCTCTTTGAAGGTCCTCGCTGCTAGTTGTCTTAGAGTATCACTGTTTCTTCCTTTTTGGTATTTGTGTCAGATTTGATGGAATAAAATTGAACTGTTATTGGGTCTTCTCAACATGGGTTGCTGATTTGTAGGGTTGTTCTTTTGAGGGTCAAACCACACCACTATGAGCTGCCTACATACTCTTATTGAGTAGAGGAGATCTGGTCTGCGTAGTTCTTGCTTGATGAGCTGAACGGTTTTAGAAGTGTTTGTTTAGGGTTTTTGGGTTTTTGTTTATTTTGATCGCACCATAAATGGCTACCTACGTACTCCCATTGATGAGGGGGATCATGTGTTTCGTAGTTCAAGCTCGATAAGCTGAAACCTGACTGGCTTGATTTTTTTTATTTTGATTTTTTTGATTTATTTTTGATTTTTTGATTTTTTTTTCAATATTTACATGCATGGAAAATAAAAGGCATACTGCGAAAAAAGTGATACCGTCCCAACATTTTCTAGAACTACCAACTTTATCCTCTGGATCTACATCTTCTTGGCCAGCTGAGGTCTGATAATCCAGTCGTTAGTGGTTATGTTACCTTCAAGGCTAGTGATAGAGGTTACCTCTTGATCTTAAATATCTTCCCTTATGGCCATAACTTGATCGCCTCCTGATGTAGTACATTCCTCAGGGATGCTTGAACTGGACCCATTGCAAAAAGGGATGAACTCTGGATTCTTCAATGGGTTGGCTTCTCCGACAACCTCACCATCTTTTCCTTCATATGATCCTTCATTTTTTTCCTGGGCTTGAGAGGATTCGACCATGAAATCGCCCTCAAACTGTTGTTACATTTCTTGCAAGGAACTTTCCTTTTTTGCTTTTCCTTCATTGGACATGATTAGTATTTCCTCTTTATCATCCAAGGTGATAAAATCAGGAACGTGGTTTCTATCTTTGGACCAGAAGATTTTTGATGTTGGCGGAGGAATAACCTTTGGGCATTCTCGTGTCTCCTTTGTCATTCCTTGCATTTGGATCAGTCCACCTTGTGTTCTGCCAGAATTGGTGCCCATAGCCATTACCTCCTCTGAATTCCCCGTCTCGAGTGGACATATTAAGCTTTTTATTTCTTTTTCGCCTTTTTTGGTCATGAGGAATTCTATCTTCAGCTCTTCATTTTCAATGAGATCCTGGATTTTATGTCGCAAAGACCAGCATTTCTCAGTCGCATGTCCAGGTGAGTTAGAATGGTAAAGATATATCTTGATGGAATCATAACTCTTTATCTTGGGATTTATAGGAGGCAGCAACTCGGTAATCCTTCCTTCGCTTATCAAAAAGTGTAGCATTTCTTCATTTGATTTGCTCAGAGGTGTGAATTTTCAGGCTCTAGTGGAGGTTTTTTGATCTTTCTTCTTTGAAAATTCGCATTCCCCCGAGCAATTTTTCTATTGGCGAGATCATCTAGCAATTTTATCAATCCCTTTTTCTTGCCCTTTCAACCTGGTTTGATCTTCTTCATTTAGCTGGCTCATCCTAGAAAGATATGGGCTTGCATTAGGGTTAACCTATTTTTCCTCTTGGCTTTCTGATAGTTGAGTAAAAACTGCCTTGTATCCTGATGTTGGCACACTATCAACTTAGCTAGCAGATTTACTTTATTTTGGATTGTCTCTAACTTTTGCATTACTGTTATACCCTCCTCTGAGTTTTCCCATTCCACGACATTTGTTCTGTGCCTTTGGGGGTATTCCTCCACCCTTTGTATGCACTTACGATTTGGATACATTTTAGCGCTTCCTGATCCGATCATGTTTATTTCCTCCGTATCATGCTGCAACGGAAGGTTCATGTTGACATTTTGGTTGGTCAGGTTATTGGACCACAATACTGCCACTTTCGATCAGATTTTGAATTTTATGCTTTAAAGACCAACAATCTTGTGTATCGTGGCCCAGAGCCCCTGAGTGGTAAGCACATCTCTAGTTTGGATTGTATCTTTTGCTCCCTGGTTCCAAAGGCGGAGCCAGTTCGGTAATTTTCTTATGATCCATTAATATCGCAAACACATTTTCAATGGAATCGCCCAGTGGAGTGAATACTCGATTTTTTGTTCTTTTAAATTTTCTTTTCCTGTCCTGGTATTGGTTGAATGCAGCCTGTTGTTGAAATGGCAGATTGTCTATCTTTTTCCAAATGGGGGGACTGTAGGTTGGTCTACTAGCTTTCCCCTATGAAACGAGGGATACCTCTTCATTGCCTTTATCAGGTACCCTCTTGGGATTGTTCGCATACTTGCCAGTCTGTATATGTTTGGTGACCGCTTCCAAGGCAGTTAACTCATTAATCTTGCCTGCCTTCAAACCCATCTCTGCCATTTTACCATGTTTGATCATTTCCAAAAATGTCTTACCAATGCCAGCTAAGACTCTCTCATAAAAGGGAGCTTCTTGTATGTCTATGAAGGTCATCACCATTTCCGACTCAGTCATAGAGGGAATAACTTGAGCAGCATGGTGCCTCCACCTTTGAGCATACTCTCGGAAAGATTCAGTACTTTGCTTTTTGACTTTAGTCACTTGGTATCGATCCGGTGCCATTTGTGACTGAAAACTGTAGTGATTGAGAAAGGCGTGGGCCAATTCTTCCCAGTTGTGGATTTTGGCATTGTCAAGTCAGGCATACCAAGCTTTAACCTCTCCAGTGAGACTCTTTTGGAATAGTTACATTCTGAGGCTTTCATCTTCAGCATAAGACCCCAGCTTGCCAATATATAATTTTAGGTGCGTATAGGGATCACCTGCCCCATTGTACTTTTCAAACTCTGGGACTTTGAATTTTTCAGGATATCGAGCCCCTAGGAATATGCAGAGATCTGAATAGGTGAAACTACCATAGTTTTCAGTCCCTTTGATTGACCGGATGGTTTCCTCCATTTGTTGGACTTTTTTTCTTTTATCCCCAGTTTCTCGATCATCCCTGAGATTTATGATTTTAGGAGTTTTGTTGGTTCCTTTATTGGAATGAGGTTCAGGTATCTGGGTTTCCATCTTTTTGCCAATACCGTGACTGCCCTCTGGTGTTAATGACTCTAGTTGAGTAGGCATTGTCTGGACCCGAGTGTTTTTACTTTGTTCTTTTAGAAATAACCAATTCTGCTATCTGATTCATTAATCCTTCGGACTCCTCTCGAGAGATAGGAGTAGGATCTGGTGGAGCCCTTATAGCCATGTCTGACTGTGGGCTTAATTCCTTTCTGGACTTTGAACGGGAAACGGGACCAATTGCTTCCCTACAAAAAACTTATGTAGTTTAGTCTTAGGGAGTGTATAAATGTTACATGCTATTTATCCATTTTAGGAGTATTATCCTGCAAAATGGATGTTAGTTGTTTGTAATATAGGATAGCATGTCATGTTTATAAATTATGCATGTACACATATTTCTTCATATTTCCCATTACAATGAGATTAATATGGAATGGCATCACAAGTAATTGAATTTATGAGTAATTTAAATGGAAAGTATGAAGAAACTTCCCTCCGTGTTTGGTTTATCAGAGACTGACCTATCTTAGGTTACTCTCGCGGCTTTTTTGGCATGAAGGTTCCCAGATAATCACAATTTACTTGACGGGAAGTTAATCCGGTCTTTCAACTGGAGCGAATATGGGTGGTGCCTTTCCTGAGCCTCGTTGGAATTAGTCTTCCTACGAGTCCAGTAATCAAACACCGACGGGATAGACTCCTAAAGGAGGGACCACAAAAAATTCATTCACATAAAACGTGTTTGACCGTTATGGAAATGATGACATGTGCGAATCACTTTAATATCACAAGTAGATACAGTGTGAAGCACTAAGTGCAGTAGGTAAATTGCATTCATACACATCTATGTAAATGTAAATGCAATAACCACACACAAGCATATAATAATTTAAAAAGTTTATAGTAGCGACTTAAGTCCTATTACTGGATGTCCCTAGCAGAGTCGCCACCTATCGACGTCGGGATTTTTATTGTCCCTTTTCTGTTCTTGTCTTTTGGTGTTCTCATGTTAGGTGAGATTTGTTTGAAAAACCAAGTTGTGAAAAGGTCCTACATTTATATGTCAACGATTGGACTATAAGAGTCGCCATTTAGTACTTTTAAATGGTTGCACCAACTCAACCGAGAAAAGGTTTATACATTGACCACGTGATGTAACACTATTAAACTTGTCTGTGAAATCGAGATTCATTAGGGTCCGGGGACTTTCTTATGCGGAGGGAAGGTGTTAGTTACCCCCCGACAACCGTGTTACCACAGTAACCGCCACTTTTCTGGGATGGCCTTTGGTGCCTCCATCCTAGCTAAACTTGTCTTCTGTGAACGACAAAATCGGGCTAGGTGACCTTCTCTTCCACAATTATAACATGCTTTGGAAGGCATCGTGCAGTTTGGACTGATGTGTCTCTCCCCTCCACATTTGAAGCATATGATAGGTGGTAGTTCTCCTTCCTTAACAACGGGTGTTGGTGCTGACGTCTTTCCATCATTGTTGAATCTCCTCTTCTTGAAATGTCTATTCTTATTATTTTAGCCATGATTACCACCGAAGTGGTTACCATTTCTGGCATGCTGATTCTCTCCACGCTTATTGTCACCGCTTCGATGACTGCTATCATAGGTATTATTATTTTGTCGGCTGCTCTCTTTTGGTTGGGTTGACTCATTATCGCTCTCCAATAACTGAGCCCTATTAACAACATCTGAATACAAACACAGTTTATGAGAGATAAGATATTGAGGTATCTCGGGTTTCAAACCTCTTAGAAACATTCGCACCATTCTCTCCACATTATCAACCAAATGGGACGCAAACCGGGACAACTCGGCGAACTTGGCTTCGTACTGCGACACGGTCATGTTATTTTGCTCCAGCTTGATGAACTCTACCTCTTTCATGTGACGAATACTTTCGGGAAAGTACTTGTCGTTGAACAATTCTTGGAACTTCTCCCAAGTCATATTCAGTGCGGCAAGTTGAGTACACTTTACAGATTCCCACCAATAATTTGCCGTTGCTCGCAACATGAAGGTGGCAAAGGAAACCTTTTGCTCCTCGGAGCATCCCAAGATATCAAATATCTTGCAGATCTACTTTATCCACGTATCCGCCTTAAGTGGTTTTGGCTCTCCAAAAAACTCCGGTGGTCCCAGATCCTTGAACGTCTTAGAAGTGAATGTCCGAGAGTTGCCAGTGTTTTCACCTTCATTTTGGACAGAAGCCGCTCTTCCCTGATGTTTCATGAATTGCATAAAGCCTCTGAACATTTCATCGTTCATCATCTGGTCAGTGTTGTTGTTTGCCTGAGGATTGTCGCCTTCCTGATGCACATTATCCTGATTATTGATCTGTGGAGACTCAACGGTCTCCTATGCTCCATTGATGTTCTCAATATTCTCGGATGTCATTTTGAAATACTGCCACAAAACAAGGGTTAATTAACATATCACATATTATCTCTATACTCTGACCGACCAATTAAATACCAAATAAACTTAGGTAGGTCATACTAGCGAAAGAATTCCCAGTCTCTCCCCTTCTAGTTCTTATCTCACATTTCAGCCAGGGATCATATCCCTAAGCTTTGATACCAACTGTGATGCCCCCAAAATAGGTATACATCACATATTCTGAGTCGCCAAATACATGGTACAGAATACAAATACAATCTTAAATATACAACATGAGCTATGAGTTTTAATATAAATATTGTCTTCTAGACAGTATTCAAACTCAAAATAAGTCCTCAATACATTTATTCACACATTATTTCATAGAATAGTGAGGACTATTAATGCTATCATCGGGACCGTCACTCCGTTCCCCGACTAGTCCCTGCTACGTTCTCATTTCTTGAAGAGAACAATGAAAGCAAAAGGGTGAGCTCAACTAGCCCAGTAAGAAATATTATGACTAAGATAATGCAGAATAAATTATCATTAGCCTTTAACAGTGTTAAACAGATACAATATAACAAACATCAAGTTTAACGGCAACAGAACAAGCAATCCATTAAAAGAGTCAAGTAGAGAATAAAATCTACTATCTTCTATGATATAAAAGGTTTTTCATCACTTTTATCGTTGGGACTCAACTTAATATATAATCCACATCATCCCTGCATTACGACCAAGGATATTCATTAGTATCACAACCACAAATTATCCATGGCCAAGGATATTTGTGTATTCATCAATGGTCATGATCATGCCAACAGCTGTCCATCAATGCACTACGGGCCAATGAGGACTTTTACCACATTATTTGTAACATTACGGTCATGATTATAACAAATAATCCCTGGTCATAATTATACCAAGTCCATCTATGCACTACAGGCCACAGATGACTTTCAATATAATATAAACATGAGGATGTTGACAATGATATAAGAATTCAATAAAACAAATTCAAGAATTAATTTATCCAGGAACAAATAACGTTCAAATTGTCAACATGATACTGATTTGTAGGGTAAAACTCAAGAATGCTCAGTAGAATATTTCCATGAAAATATACTGGATGAAGCGCAAATATCAATGATATTCCACTAATTTCATGGAGTATAAAAGCCAAAACTTTAACCAACTGAGTATAATAAAAAATGGAATAACAAAATAAATCACCAGGAATGCGATAGATCTCAGAGACAGGTTATTCCAACAGAATAATAAATAACAGAACCAGGTCATGCATAAATGCACAGACAGTATATTCTAACAAAATAATAAATAAAGGAACCAGGTCATGCGTAAACGCACAGACAGGATGTTCCAACAGAATAATAAAGAATGGAATAACATAAGAATTTCACCATGTATGCGGTACTTCGTATAGACAGGTTATTCCAACATAATAATAAAAAATGGAATAACAGAAGAATTTCACCAAGTATAGGGTAGTCCGCGTATACAGGTTATTCCAACGGAATAATAAAGAATGGAATAACAAAAGTTCTATTCATGAATACGAAAGAAATAATACCCCTTACCTTAGAAAACTAAATACTGGAGTAGTGAAGTAGCAGAATACTTTTCTTTTTTCTCTCTATAGTTTCTCTATCTAGAGTTTCAGTAAATTCGTAAGAAATAATGAAAGAATAAGCTTCTATTTATAGAAGAATTGAAAGTAGCTCTTCGTCTTAACGAAGGGTCAAAATGACTCTTGGTAATATTGAAGAGACAAATACTATTTGCGAAGGGACAATTAACTCTTGGAACACCGAAGAAACAAGTAACTCTTTGAAAATCGAAGGGACAAGTAACTCTTGGAAAATTGTAAGGAAAAGTAACTCTTGGAAAACCAAAAGGACAAATAACTTTTGGAAAACCGAAAGGACAAGTTACTATTAAAACTTTAAACTAACGATCCATATTGATTTACTATTATAATTTCAACCAACTATCTTAAAAATTATCACATCTTCTCATGGAATAATATTGTACTCAAAAATGATTTGGACCGAAAAGAAATATATTTTTGGGTGAATAATACCCCGTGAATAGTACTTCGGGAATAGTACTCCGTGAATAGTATCCCGACACAAATAGTGTCCCAAATGCCCGAGTGAATAATACTAGAGTGAATAGTAACTGGGTGAATAGTAACCCGTGAATAGTACTCCGACAGGAAAAGTGTCCCGAATACCCGAGTGTCAATATAACCTCCAGACATCAATTATTATCGAAATAAATATCGATTTCTACTAACACTAATAATTCCCACACAATGGAACTATCAATTTTATCTTTAATCAACACGAACTTATCCATCATTAATATTATAATTCACAATATTTAACAACCAGGTTGTTCCCAAGAGAGAGGGGGGCTTTTCAATAATGATTTCTCCTTATTGGCGCACAATTAGATGACCAAACCTCTCCTTTATATAACTTCTAGACATTATAAATATTGCAATTTAATAATATTAATAACTTTGTCGTCTCAATTATTGATTTAATAATATATCATATTATGCAGATGATACTGTGACAATAATTGAATCAATAATATGAGAGATATGATGCAGCAATTACTGTAATAATAATTGAGTATAACTAAGTGACTTCTCACGTAAGCATCAATAATCAATATCGTGTGCTACTATGCAACCACGCGTATTACTGTACTTTTACTACTAGGTAGTTCAACAGTTTTAACGGTAACACCTCCGCCGTTTTTTTATAAAATATTTTTGTCATTTTCTCAATCCGACAATAATTTCGTTGCGGGATCCACCAATGATTGTGCCGTTGTACAAATATTCCCTGCTAAAACGAATATTTCCCGACCAATCGAATATTATATAACAACTTGCGTACTTTGCAAAATTTATAAATATTACCCACAACTATAACATTATATCAAATTCATTCCATAATATTCAAAAATGATATTCATAAAAAATCATCTTCATTTATAAAAGTTGAGGTCTTACGATATATATATATATATATATATATAGAGAGAGAAAAGATCAACCAGCACGAAGCATCTCCATGGGCGATCAGAAATATAAATAAAACAGTAAATGCGATCAACCGCCACGAAGTAAACTCTAGGTGAGATGAAATGTAAATAAAACAGTAAAAATGATCATCCGCCAGAGAGTAAACTTCAGGCGAGAAGAAATGTAAATAAAGCAGTAAAAGGCCACGAAGTAAACTCCAGGCCTGACAGAAATATAAATATTATATATATATATAAGCAGTAAACGCTTCGGATATAAAATTCAGGCTCATCGAACAGAATTCGACAAGAGTTTATATATATATATATATATATATAAGCAATAAATGCTCTGGATATAAATCTAGGCTCATCGAACAGAGTTCGACCACAATTTATATATAAGTATATATTTAAAAGCAATAAACGCTCCGGACGTGAGTCTGGGCTCAATCGAGACATAACTCGATAATGTTAGTCCATATATATATATATATATATATATATATATATATATATATATAGACACACAAAATGAAATAAAATCCATGGACCGAAGTCCGGGCATACACACGTAACACAACTCTCAACGTGAAGAACGGTGTGTGCAAAATGTGGAGAAAAGGCTTTGAAAGGTGTAAGAAAACTTATAGTGGACTGCCAAAGAAGACTTCTATAGCTTTAAATTGATGAACACTCAGTTCTCACTGGTAAAAATATAACAATATATGAGCTCACAAGTGTTTAAAATGAGAAAGCACTCAGTTTATAGTTTGTACAGAGCAAATGGCCACCCCAAGTCCTCTATTTATGGAGGGGGGAGCCGCAGGTGTACCTGCGGTAGCAGCAGGTGTATCTGCGATTGCCCGGGGTGCCCTGGGTAATGTAGGTCCTGTCATCTCGAAGTACGTGCACTCGAACAACGCATTGTTCGCTCGAACCTTCATAACTTTCAGTCTGGGAGACCGATGGAAGCGTGCCATACCATTCCAGAAAGCTCTTTCTGAGAGCTATGCAATGACATATGATTTGCCCATTTTTGATTCTGAGAAGATGGGTCCATGACCGAAATGGCATTTCCAGATTTTCGTCAAGTAGTCTATTGAGCTGTTTTTTGTAATTTGTGCTTGGAAGTTAAGAAATTATTCTTGTGGGACTTCTTTTGAAGCAATTTGAGTTGAAATGAGTGTATTTGATTTGAGTTGAAGTTGAGTTGACAAAATAACCATTTTCTCCCTCCCGGGGTTATCTCCAGTTTTTGCACAGTTGTATTAATCTTTTCTCAAGGTTATCTCTGAGGTTGGACTGTTGTTGACTCTGACTGTCCTTAGGGTTATCTCTGAGGTTGGCTTGAATTCCTGGGGTTATCTCCAAACTTTGAACTTGATCCCCGGGAGTTATCTCCGGGGTTGAACCCGACTTTCTTGGGGTTATCTCCGGGGTTGGAAACTGATTTCTCGGGGTTAGAAAATGGATCTCCCAGAGCTATTTCCGGGGTTGGAACTGATGTTTTGGTCTTCCAGGGTTATCTATGGTGAGCAAAAAAGACGCTTTTGTATTCCTGCATAGTTAGTAACAGGAAAACGAAATTTCGAGTGTCTACAATGTTCTGATGTGGAATTTTACTATCACACAATACCACACAATTATTTAATTATAAAAATGCATTGGGATGCATATTGAATTTGGGTTGCTAACTACCAACTTAATAGAATTTTGGTTGCAAACTAAGTAGATATATATAAATTGAATTTTGTAATAAGTAAAAAACGACAATATATACTACTTGTCTACTTATTACTTAAATTCTCTTTTAATTTAATTTTTTTAAAATAATTTAAATTCTATTTATATGGTTTCCACAAAATCATAAGAAAACGATTTTAGTCAATAATGCTTAATTACAATGAATTGTTAAGGGTAAATTTTTTAACTTAATAAGACATTTTGGAATCCATATTAGAATCGATCCCTTCGTATTTTCCTTTGTGATATATGAGGTTTGAATCATTCACAATATATAGTCATACTTTTATACTTTGTTTAGTTTTCATTCTTCAATATATATGGAATGGAATGATTCAAGAAATGGAATAAAATAGTCATTCTTATTTTTATGTTTGGTTTGTTTAAATAAAATAGGAGGAATTTTAAAACTAAAATTTTTAACATATTTCTAATTAACCCCCCCCCCCCCTCTATAAGAAAATATTTTATGTTTAAACTTTGCATGCATGTATCCTTAGGGAAAAAAGATCCTTGTACGCATTCTCCACACGATTCTCATTACCTAGACCCATTCCCCATTCCCCATTCTAGACAAATTATAAGTTGTAAAAATAAACTTCTAGAAATCCTAGGATATTCCTAATAAATTTAAGGCCTAAATATGGATTAGTACTATGAATTTTTAATGTTTTTCTACTTTGAGGATTGTTTTTTTAATTTTTTCAATTAGGAAATTAAATTTTTAATTTTTCCCACTTTCGGGATTGTTTTCTCAATTTTTTTCAATCAGGTGATTAAACTTTTACTTTTTTCCATTTAGGAGATTGTCTTCTCAATTTATTTCAAGGATTAAATTTTAAAAAATTTCTGATTGCATCTAAATTGATAGCAGCGATATGTGACTAAAAAAATATTGTGTAATATTGAGTCTCATTTTAATATTTATTCAATTAATTTTTTGTATCAAAAAGGATAAATATAAGAGCATTGTTAACGCCAAGATCTTTCTACGCGCCTCAACCACTTAAAAGCGCGTCCAATCCTGTACAGTTCAACATGTCAATGCCTGAAGCTTGACGGCTTGGACCATCGGGGGATAGCTCCGGCGTGAGAGACAGTACAGGCAGATACAAGGATAACAATGGAGGAATATAGCTCTAGTGTTTTGATAGGAAAAAAAATATATGTTACCTCTTTTGTCATCTGCCCTGCTATCATATACCTCTCTTTCTGGGTACGTTCCCCCAACCTGCTATGACCTCAGCCGACTGCATGCAACCCACCTGCCCCATCCCATCACTGTTTGCCACCGCCGACCGACTAGATCCCATCCACATTAATGCATTGCAAGCATAACAGTCAACTATTATCTTTATCATCATCACCGGTCAAAGCCCAAATAAAGATATTAATTACTCAATGGTTCGGTCCAATGACACGACCCAATACTCTCAGGACCCAATAGAATTAGCCCAATGGACTTGGCCCAATGGTCTGACCCAATATGCATAAAATATCATGGCCCGGCATTGCCCCCCAGTCTTTTAGTAATTAGACTGTTTAATAGAAGACTATAAATGGTCCATGATGGGAAAAGAATTGAGGCAAGATTAGATAGGGACCAAAATAAAATTCCAAGGCCCATTCGGTGAAGTTCAAATAATTAAGAGAGAACAAAAATGAAAGCCCAATCTGGAAGCCCAAGCCGGTTAATACCTCTTCAAATTCACCATCATTGCCCACATTAAATGCATTGGCCTCGTGCTTGGTGAATAACTGAAGGGACAGTTATTATAAAAACCCTTTTCCCCCAAATTTGACAGTTTTACTTGCCAATTCAAATTTAAGATGCTTTGAGCTTCCTTCTTCCTCTCAATCTCTCTTTTTTTGTAAATCTCCATCAATAGCGTCCGAAAATTCTGATAAGGAAATTCCTCTTCATGTAACTCCATTATCGACTGTTCCTCCTTATCCAAACACTGCTAAAACAACTTCGGTAATAAACCCCAAATCAACTGCTACCCCATGTAAGAATCCAAAACCAAAACCCCTCCCAAAACCTTCCGGGTTCTTCAAAAACGAAGAGCAATATCCTCACGCCAATACCCCTTCTTCACTATCTAAAACTGATATTCGTAATGCTCGAGAAAAATATCAAATCCAGAGACCCACAAACTGAGATGACCATCATCCTCTGAAAAAAATGTATCAATGTCCAGATGGGTGGACAGCCATGCCCCTTACTCTCCTGGATATGGGAGTTTGCTTCCCTCTCCATGTATTTCTGGTCACGCTTCTAGGGTTTGTTGGCATCAGATTCGCCTAACTGGTGCTGAACTCCTACATCCACATCCTAGCTTTCATTGCCTTCTGCAATGAGGTAGGCATTTCACCTACCCTCGATTTTTTCTTTTCCATCTATAACATCAACAACTCCCATGAAAAGGGATTTAAGGTTCTGAGCAAGCAATCGTTGAAGCCATGCAATAAATTTGAAAGGCGTTCCTTAGTATCTACTATTTCCATCAATAAAGGGTGGCATAAGGAGTGGTTCTTCGTCAATGGACCAGAAATTGCTTCCCTTCCCGACTGGACGACTCTGGATAAGGTATCCGCTGACTTTGGTGATATTGTCGAAGAATGTATAAACGAGATGATAGAGCTTTTTGAAAACTTGCCGAAGAAAGAATGGAACTTTGGATTCCTAACTAAGCAAGCATGGTTGTATGACCATAAATGTAAGTCCCGAATTCAATTTGGTATATAATTTTTCAAATATACAAAAATAAATATCTTGAATGATTGTTTTTCCACCTCTGCAGTATCTCTGATAAAGCCAACTTCGTCTGATCGAAAAGATCTCGAAGTATTCCTATTCGCCAAGGAATCTGATACTGTTGTTGATCCTCAACTGTTCAATCCTCTAGCTTCTGAACCTCGAGTTTCTTAAGCACAAACCACTGAACCAATTCCCACAGAAGAACATAACCAACCTTGCTGAAAGAAGCGAGCTTCAAGAAAAGCCAAACCTATCCCCCTTCCACCTTCCAACGAGAGTCTCCTGGACATGCATTTGGACGAATGGACTCAAGTCCTGCGTATCAAAAAAATAAAAATCAAAGTAACCCCCTTACATGCCAAAGAACTTCGAGTGCCTTCCACCGAAGCTTCTCCACCACCTACAATACCGGTAGAGATCAAAGTTTCTGAAGACGAACCTGAGGAACAAGTTGACCCCGTTCTAACACTGGTGCAAAAAAGAAAACATTCTTCAATCGACCAACTAGAACCAAGCCTTAAAATTGAACCTACTCAACAACCACCACCCAAAACTGCCTATACTCAACCACCACTGCCTCCCGAACAACCCATACCCTTTCCACCAAGACCTTTTGGCTCTGAAGCTAGGCCAAAAGTTGTGGCTTCTCCCACACTATGGCCGAAACTCAATGTCATGAACTTTCCATTTCAGCTCTATAACACCTTCGTGCATGATACCGATGATCATCAGTTTGGAAATAGCTCCATTATGGACTTGATTGACGAATGAATGAAATATCAAGCTAAAGTAAGTTATTCAAAACTTGTTTTCTTGAGATTATGTATATCCATCTGATAGTAACTAATTAATTTTGAATGTGTAGGAAAATGCGATCTTCGGGCGTCTCCGTCCCAAGTACAAAGAATCTGAAGCCGAAGAAGATGCTGCCCAATGAGAGAATGTTATTCTGAAGTCGGCGTTAAATAAGGAGAGAAGTGACCACAGTACTGCTCTTTTCAATAATGAGTGCCTTTGCAAAGATCTCCATAATATTAAAGAAAAATTGGAGACATCCGAGGCTACTCACTGAATCACGGTCAATATGAACGTAGACCTGATTCATAGAAATGAAGTCCTCGTTCAGAAAAGTGAGTCTCTCGCCAAAGCTAACCGAAGCCTGGTGCTTCAAGTCAACGAGGTTGAAGCTAAGGAGTTATGACATTTGAAAGAACGTCAGAAGCTTGAAGATGAGATTCGAGAGCTTCAAGCCCTTAAAGATTTGGGTCCACCATTGACTGAAGATCTTCGCAAAGATATCCAGAAAAATTACCAAAAATCAGTTGAGCTGAATGAGGAAATTGTTCGGATGTTCTCTGAAGGGTACGAAGAATGCCGAAGCAAAGGCAAGGCAAAACTTGTTGAAGCCAAGGTAGATCAATCTCTCCTCGACTCCTCGGATGGTGAAGACGATGCTTGAAGATGACTTCCCTTCCCTTTAGCCTTAGAACTTTTTATTAAAATTTCTACCTACATGTAAAGAATTTAATATTAATGAAATATCAACTTCATTCCTTATTACACCTTTATGATCATTTCTTGTCAATAATTCACCATCAATCAACTTGAAAAAAATGTACAAGTTATTTTTAAACTTAACTTAAACTGGTAGTCAATAATCAAGTGAACTATGTGACAGATAAGATTAAGTAATAACATAATCCGAACTCAATACTTAAAGAAAATCAGGTAATAAAATAATACAATACTTATTCGTTACCGAAGTGTGAGACAGATCTTCAATAAATCAATTCGCCATCTTTAAGACGAATAATTCCACCCGAACCTCCAAACAACAGAAAGACTCCATAACAATTAATTCACCATTGAATGGCGAGGCAAGTTCACCCGAACCTCCTTACACCTTAAGGACTTTATGACAATTAATTACCATCGAATGGTAGGCAAGTCCACCTGAACCTCCTTACGCCATGAAAAATCCATAACAATTAATTTACCATCAAATGGTAAATAAGTCCACCTGAACCTCCTTACATCATGAAAACTCCATACCAATTAATTTACCATCGAATGATAAACAAGTCCACCCAAACGTCCTTACCCCTTTGAACATAATATCATTGAACAGAACACATATTGGAGAAAAGGAATCTTTTATTGATGACGATTAACATGATTAAAAGCTTTTGTACATTGATAATGTTTCTACTGAAAATACTTCTGAAGCCTTTTAACATTCCATGTATTCTTTAGTTCTAAACCATCGGACGCTCTTAACCGATAGGTCCCTGGCTTCGATACTTCAATAACTTTGTAAGGACCTTCCTAGTTCGGCATTAGCTTTCCCAAATTCTGAGGCATAGAAGCTTCAACTTATCTGAGCACGAAATCTCTTACTTTAAACCTTCGAAGCCTTACCCCTTTGTTATAGTACTTAGCTACACGACGCTGATAAACTACCAACTTGACTAAAGCTGTCTCTCTGACTTCTTCTAGTAAGTCCATGTTGACCTTTATCCCTTCATCATTGTATATCTCCTTAAACTGACTAACCCGAAGACTTATAGACCCAATCTCCACAGGGACTAAGGAATCAGTACCATAAGCCAGTCTGAAGGGTGAATCTCCCATTGTAGTCCTTGTAGTAGTTCGATAAACCCATAATACACTAAACAGCTCCTCTGGCCATCTTCCTTTAGCCTCATCCAATCTACGCTTGATCCCATTTAGAACTGTTCTGTTAGTTACTTCAACCTGCCCATTAGACTGTGGATGAGCTACTGAAGTCTTTTTGTGTTGAATCCCTAGTTCTTTCAAGAATGCTTCAAACTTTGATCCCACAAACTGACGTCCGTTATCTGATATTGCCACCTTCAGAATGCCGAAACGAAACACTATAGATTCCTTTAAAAAATTTAAGCACTCCTACTCTGTTATTAACCTGAGTGGTTTTGCTTCAACCCATTTGGTCATATAATTAATTTCTACTATAACGAAACTGACATGACCTTTAGCTTTCTGTAATGAACCCAGTATATCTACCCCCAGACAGGAGAAGGTATATGAGATAAAATCGAGTATAGCTCTTCTGGTGGCTAATGTGGGATCAGACTATTTAACTGGCACTTCTGACACTTCTTCATATATTCAATAGCTTCCTTAAAGATTGTGGGCCAATAATACCCCTGATGAAGTACTTTGTAGGCTAACGACTTTGTAGCCATGTGATCACCACAAATACCTTCATGAACTTCTCAAAGAACATAATCAGCTTCAGAAGGAACTAAAAATTTCAACAACGGAGATGAAAAGGCCCTTCGAAAAATATCCCCATCAATAAGTGCAAAATTGGCACTCTTATACTTCACCTTCTTAGCTAGTATCTGATGCGAAGGAAGTACGCCATCTGTCCGATAAGTTAAGTACGGAGTCATCCAGTAATTTGAACGCTCTATACACATTACCACTTCATGTTGGATACTTAGTTGTTCTAAAATTTCCAAATACACCGAGCCATCAAAAGTTCTTGCTTCAGTGGTAGCCAATTTTGATAACGCATCAACAATAGAGTTGTCATTGCGATCGACCCCCTGAAATTCATAAGAAAGGAAATACTGAAGTCGATTCTTCAACTCTGCTAGGTACTTGATCATTCGTGAACCTCGAGCTTCATATTTTCTTGAAATCTGTTTAACGACCAACTGAGAGTCACTGTAAATGATTATCCTCTGCACTTCAAGACTCTTCACCAGTCGTAATCCTGCTAGCACCGCTTCATACTCTGTCTCGTTGTTTGTTTCTCTGAACCTAAATCTAATGGCCTCTTGTACTTTGAATCCCTCCGGACTCATCAAAATAATTCCTGCTCCACTGATGTTCGAAGTAGAAAATCCATATGTATACGGCGTCCACAAACTCCGATTTTACTAAAGCATTGCAACAGCTAGGTCGGACACTTCAACTTCTTCCCAACAGTCGCCAGCTTCAGAAAATGAACATTTCAACATGAAATCAACCAAAGTTTGCCTTTTGATAGCATTCCGAGGATGATACTCTATGCAAAATTAGGACAACTCCATAGTCCATGCAGCAAGTCTCCCTAAGACTTCAGGTTTGCCTAGAACCTTCTTCAATGGCTGGTCTGTGTAGACTATTATCAATTGACCTTGGAAATATTGTCGAAGCTTTCGACTAGCTACTATCAAGTCAAAGGAAAATTTTCCAATGTTTGGATACCTCATCTCAGCATCTCTTAGAACATGGCTCACATAATACACTGGATGCTATTTACCCCCAACTTCACATACCAGAACTGCTCTAACTGCCAATAAACTAGCTGCCAAATACAAGTACAGGGGTTCAGCATGAGATGGTTTTACCAATAAAGGAGCCAAAGATAAGTACTTCTTTATTCCCTGGAAAGCGTCTTCACATTCTAAAGTCCACTGGAACGTCTTAGCATTCTTCGGCCCTTTCAACGTATCGAAGAACGATAAACACCTTTCTACTGATTTGGACATGAATCTCCTCAAAGCTGGAATTCGACCTGTCAGGCGTTGAACATCTTTGTAAGATTGACGGGACTTCATATTTAAAATAGTCTGGATCTTTTCTGGATTGGCCTCAATACCCCATTTGCTGACTAGATAACCCAAAAATTTACCAGCACCAAGTCTGAAGGTAAATTTGTTACGATTTTTCTTCAGGTTGTAATGACGTACCGTCTGAAAACATTCCTCTGAATCATCCAAATGTCCTTGTACAGTCATGCTTTTGACAATCATGTCATCAAAATAGACCTCCATATTCTGACCCAGCTGCCTCGTGAAGACAAAATTCATCATCCATTGATATATAGCCCCGTATTTATCAAACCAAATGTCATCTTTTTATAAGCATATACCGAATGATACGTAATAAACGTCATCTTCGGTATATCCTCTTTACACATAGAAATTTTGTGATAACCAAAAAAAGCATCTATAAAACTAAGTAAAGCATATCCCGAAGTCACATCGATAAGCTGATCAATGTGAGGCAAGGGATAGAAATCCTTCGAGCAAGCTTTATTCAGGTCCGTGTAATCTATGCAAACTCGCCATTTCTCATTCTGCTTTTGTACCAGCACCACATTCGCCATCCATTCTGGATAATCTATTTCAAATATAAAATCAGCATCCAGCAGTTTAGCGATCTCTTCATCAATAATCTTTTGTCGCTCTAGTGCTAATATACGTCTTTTTTTCCAAACTGGCTTCTTTGTTGGATCTACTTCTAGCTGATGCTCTGCAACCTTTCTGCTAACCCCCGACATATCACTAGGCACCCAGGCAAAGTTGTCAGAATAACATTAAAGTAATTCTGTTAGGTTCGTCCAGAGAGGTTCCGGTAGACCTAAACCTATCTTCACCATCTTATTCTTCTTCCCCAGAATCAGCTCGAAATCTTCAGTCTCTCCAGCCGGCATGACTAACGGTTCCGAACTGCTTTCTGTAAAGGGCTCGATTTCAATAGTCATATCTTACTTCTTCTTACTAACTCCTACCCTCGAAGCAATCACTGTGTTCCGATAACATCTTTTAGCCAAATCCAGATCTCCAGCCACTTCACCAACTCCATGTGGCGTTGGGAATTTGATTTTAAAATGAGGAATTGATGTCACCGCCTAAAGTGCAGTCAAGGTGGGTCTTCCCAATATGGCGTTATAAGCCAAGTCTACATGCACAACATAAAATCTACACATAATTTTTACCTGTTGTGGAGCTGTACTGAAGATAATTGACAGCTCAATAGTACCCGCCACTTTAACTTGATCATTGCTGAAGCCATATAACGGAGCCTCCTGCCCGTTCTCCATCTTTTTCCCATCCAGATGCATCTTCTGATAAGCATGGGCATATAGAATATCCACAGAAGACCCATTATCGGTCATCATCCTCTTCATATCCATTGAACCCACTTGTGCTGTAATTACCAAAGCTCCTTCATGGGGGTTCAATGGGCTCCAAAGGGAAATCCTCATCAGTGAAGGAAATTACCGTTTCTAGATATGGTCTGTCAGTCTTCGGGAGTGTACCCGCCACCGACATAACTGAATCCAAGTATCCACGTCTTTTCTTCCCGATTATCTTCCCTATTGTTCCCCCGGTAATAACATCAACGACGTGCCAAGATGGCTAATTCGGAGCGGGTTGTGTAGGTTGAACTGGTTAAGTAGCTTGAATAGATCTTTCATTCCTCTGCTGTTCTCCTTAATGCTCTCTCCCTGCCACATACTGAACCAAGGCACCACTTTGAATATTCTTTTTAATGAATTCCTTTAAACTGCAACAATCATTCGTGTCATAACCAGACGCCTGATGATAATCACAATACTTTCGAGTATTACCCAATCCAGGTTTAAGATTTTCACGAGGTAGTTTAAAGTAGGGTTGGTCTTTGATCTGATCCAAAATAACAGCCCTATCCGTATTCATATTGGGTAAAATCTAGTTACGCACAACACGCAAGTATACGTGGTCAACAAGTAATAAAGTGATAAGTTGAGTATCGTTCCCACAGAGAATTATTTAATAAAAATCACCAAGTACTAACCCGTAACCAACTCAATCTTATTTAAACAAATGAATTTAATGTTATAAATTAAAATATTTAACTAAACTAATTCTAATTACCACTAATTAAAAATCAGATTATGGAGATTTAAGATCACAACTTCACTTATTGCTTCATTTAGGTTAACACACTTCTCATCAATTATTCTCTATCCCGAATTGTTAATCAAGAACATGAAAGTAGTATTAACCACCTCTCGATGCACTAATACCGTATTAACGGCAATCCACAATTAAGATAGAAATCTGTTAAACACCTTAATCAACTAACCCACTATATCTCTATGTGAATTACAATTGAAGAAAGTTTAAGAATAAGTTCTCTATCCGATTACATGCGATGTCAAGCATATCTCTACCTTAACACACATCAAGTTTAAGCTATTAACAAAATCCTGAACACATGCTATCATGATTAGATCTAAATCTATACTTCATCTCTCGAGTTCATATAGATTATCACGGTAATTGATGGCCAACCAATTAAACAATTAAGTCCAAATCACAATAGACAATCCTTCTCAATAGAACATAATAATTGATAACGAAGCATATTAAAATAAACTGCACAATAAGATCCATTGTAATCTCAAACAAATAATTAGTTCATGATTATTGAATTAAAACTAAGAATCCACAATTGAATACACATTAAAAGATAAAGATAGAAGAAGATGAGAAGAAATAATCTATTGTGTGTAGATTTGACGCTCCCTCCTTGCTCCTCCTTAGAATCTTCAATGGTCTCCAAGTTGCATCAATCTCCAAATCTCATTAGAACTAGTGTTTTTCTCTAATTTACTCTAATCTAATTTAATAGAATGCTCTCTAATCTACTAATAATCTATTCTAATATGTGTTATTCCCCTCCTTTTATAAGCCTTTGTACATGTCTTTAAGTCCTCTTGGAAGTCCTTGAATCAAACAACTTGAAACAATCCTTTTCGGACTCAAATTCGGACAAAATCCGCTCATTTTCGCGTATACCCAGCCCCGGCTGGGTATTTGCCTTGTAAATATCCAGCCCCAGCTTTTTAGTGATCTGCTAAAGCTCCCAGACACCCAGCCCCGGCTGGGTCCTAAGGCTAAAAACGCCCAGCCCCGGCTGGGTACCAATCTGCCAACAAAATTTTCTGCTGGAACCTCCTCTGCTAAAACTGCCATAACTTCTAAACCGAGATGAGTTACGAGTCATGCGACCTATCAAATCGAAGCTATCGACGAGATCTACAACTTTCATTCTTTGAGCTTTGTGAAATAATGAACGAATGATGGTCGAAATTGGACTGGAAGTGACTGCTATGAAAATCACCACCCAAAACGGTGAAATTCAACGTCCTTCGGTAGAAATGTCATAACTCTTTCATCCGAACTCCGATTTGAATGATTCAAGATGTTCCGGAAAGCTAAGAAAACGCTCTACAATATAGTCCAAGCTCCAAGCCAAGAACATGAAATGAACATAAAAGCATAAACGATGTCCGGATTTCTTTTTCCTTGCATTTTCCTTGCTTTTCCTTCCCAATAATCGCTCACACCGCTTCCAAACGTATAACCTACAAAACGAACACAAAATGCATGAAAAGTAACTAAGACACATGAATAAAAATAACTAATTCAAATAAATGATACCGGATAAGTAGGTATAAAACCTATTTATCAATTCACTTGAGTGTATACTTTATTTACCTTCTGGGTAGGAACAGGTGAACGATTCCCTCCTTGACGCCAGTTATTATTATACTTCTTCGAACTCCCTTCTAGATGATCATTATTCCCCCCGTTCCTCTTCTTATCGCCTTTAGCTTTATCTTTCTCTTTCAGCTTGTCCGAAGAAGGACGCTTCAAGCTATTCATAGCTTCTTCCACCATAATATAGCCCTCTACTTTATCGAAGGCTTCAACTAAACTTTTTGGGTGGTGAAACATTAGCTTCTTCACCAGCTTCTCTGACTTCACCAAGTCTAAACCATTCTGAAACAGCCCGACAACTTAAAGATCATTGAGATCAGTTCCTTGGTCGACTGCTTCCCTGAATCGCTTCACATACTGGCCCAAAGACTCATTCGAATATTGTCGAATTTGAGCCAATAAGAACCAGCAGGCTTTCCCTTTCTTTTATTTCTCCCAAAATGGGCATGAAATTTACCACATAGATCCATCCAAGACGAGATTGAATCTGAAGGCAGAGTTCCCATCCACTACCTTGCATCCTTTCTGAGCGTCATAATAAACGTCTGACATTTGGCTGTATCCGAGAAATTGTAATAATCCATTAGCCTATCAAACGCTTGGCTATGATCATATGGATCACTTGATCCATCATAACTTTCCATATATGGAAGCTTTTTGGTGGAATCAGCTTTTTCCTTAAGAATCTCCGAAGAAAAAGGAGAAGCCTTTTTCCCCAAAGTATCTTTCACTTGTTGAACTTTAGCCAGCTGTCTCCGAAGCTCTTTCAATTCCTTGACCAAAAACTCTATTCCTTTTGGTTGTGAGAAGAACTCTTTCTCTAGAGAGCACTTCTTCGTCTGAGTAAATTGGACTTTACCATCAAAACCCATAGCTTTAGACAGACTGCCTCAATGACGAGTATCCACAAGGCAGTGTGCCTTCATTGGATTCTCGGGAGTATGACTTCTGGATCTACTTCGGTGCGAGGCTCTATCACTATGATGAGAATACTCAAGGCAGAATACCTTCTTTGTATTCTCAGGTGTGTACTCCCTAGACCTGTTTCTTCGCTGGCTTCTACCATGATCCCAAGAATCGATAGGGTGAGGTGCCCTCTTCGGTCCCTCAAGAGTATGGCTTCTTGACCTTCTTCGATCCCGAGGACGGCCTCAAGATATATGAAAAGAATGGACAGGCACTTTTCCTCTTCTTGATCTCCTTTCCATAGATTTATTATGCTCTTCGGATTGAGCATAACTTAACGCCTCGTCCTTCATCTCCACCATACGAACCATCTATTCAGCAATTTCTTCCCTCTGCTTCAGAAGAACCTCTAAGGCCTTGTCAGCTTCTTCGACCATCATGGCCAACTAGGATGCTCTATTAGTCTGACCACCTCGGTGTAGGGTTCTAGGCGGTGTGCCTTCTACCCTTCTCCGACCATGGTCAGGTCTTTTATCAGCAGTGAAAACCAATCTCCTTTTTGCATCGCCCTGGACTCTTGCATGAGATCCTTCTGAAACATCTTTGGAATCAGTACTATCATGAGGACTTTTTGAAGGACCCAACCGATTTTTGACAGAGATTCGTTGCATAGACGAACTCACAGTCGTCGGTTGCCCTTCGGCAGTAGCTGTCTTACTCTTCACCATAACTTCAGACGTAAAACAATTGCTTTTTGTGATTGTAGTTCAAGAACACTAGACAATCAGCCCTCATTCTAGTGCCAATGTTAACGCCAATATCTTTAATTCCGCGCGCCTCAACCACTTAAAAGCGCGTCCAATCCTGCACAGTTCAACAGGTCAATACTAGAAGCTTGACAACTTGGACCGTCGGGGGATAGCTCCAGCGTGAGAGTCAGTACATGCAGATACAAGGATAACAGTGGAGGAATATAGCTCTAGTGTTTTGATAGGAAAAAATATTTGTTACTTCTTTTGTCATCTGCCCTGCTATCATATACCTCTCCTTCCGGGTACGTTCCCCCAACCTGCTATGACCTCAGCCGACTACATGCAACCCACCTGCTCCATCCCATCACTGTTTGCCACCGCCGATCGACTAGATCCCATCCACATTAATGCATTGCAGGTATAACAGTCAACTATTATCTTTATCATCATCAGTGGTCAAAGCCCAAATAAAAATATTAATTACTCAATGGTTCGGCCCAATGACACGACCCAATACTCTAAGGAACCAATAGAATTAGCCCAATGGACTTGGCCCAATATGCATAAAATATCATGGCCCAACAACCATTATTAATTTTACTTTAAAAAAATTTCATTAAATTTAATTGAAAAATTAAAATTACCAAAAAGTTAAATTTAATAATTTACCAAAAGGGTAAAATTATCATTAAATTTACTTTAAAAATTAATAATGGTTTTATATTAAAATTATAATAATAATAATTTACTTTAAAATTAATAGTGTTCCTATATTTACCCTTTTTGGTATAAAAAGTTAATTGGATAAATGTTAAAATGAGACTCAATATGACACATAAGTAGTTTTTAGTCACGTGTTGCTGTCATGTCATCAATTTTCTAACGTGACACTATCAATTAGACGTAAATATAAAAAATTAAATTTTTAATCTCATAATGAAAAAGATTGAGAAGACAATTCCTAAAGTGAAAAAAATTAAAATTTTAATCCCCTAATTAAAAAAATTAAGAAGATAATCCCCGAAGTAAAAAAAAACATTAAAAGTTCAGAATATTGATCCATATTTAATCCTTTAAATAATATATGCGCAAGAAATGAAAATGTAGTAAACAATAGAATGCCAATTGAAGTATCTCTAATAGTCTTCCATATGAAGAGAGTCTTATTTTTATTTATTTAAATAATCAAATTTGTAATGAATATAGTCACCCACTTGGACATATTTTCCTTAATTAAATATTTTTTTAATACTGAAAAAGATTATATGCCTAAATGTATAAAACAAAAAGATTATTATTAAGAGAATCAATACAAAAGTAAGACTATCAATCTAATATATCTGTTAAATAGTTTCAATACCCCACCGCCCTTGTTTTTTGACCTTTTCTACCGTTGTTTGGGTATTTTCTCTCTGTTTTTTTTTTCTTTTTTTCCCGTCATAATCTAATGTATTTGTCAAATAGTAACTTGTTTTTAAAAAATAAAAATTCCTGACAAAAGAAATAAAGATTATGAGAGTAAAATACACAATTAGGATAAACCCTTTATTGGATCCCTAATTGTAGTGATTTTGCACTTACCCAAAATATAATATCTTGTAATAAAATTATACATAGTGTGTGGATGTCTAAATATATTACTACCTCTCTTTATTGTAATAACCTTTGAGCTTTGAAACTCCTATATCCGTTAAGCTTTGAAACTTGAGTTTTGAAACTTTCAAATATTTATGTACGTATACTTATAAATAGAACATTGTCAAGAGAGAGTAATATACATACAAATACAAATACAACTTATATGGAATAAGAATACTATCTCTTTTTCCGTTAATTATCATTGTTCTTAATATTTAGTATACTTTTATAACACGTTATCAACACGAATTGCTTCTCACATTCGTCTTGAAGATAATCATATTTGGTTTGAAGGAGAAGGTATGTTTATCTATTATTTATATATGTATCAATTTATCTCCTATATTCATTTTCAATACAAATTATAAGTATGCACCACATAATTCTCACTATATTTTATGAACGATTAACATAACCTACAAATAAACTACTTGGACCAAATATTCAGAGAAACTATAATTTCATTTGTCGCATTCCATTGGCAAGTTAAACTGCAGTAGATGCATAATATGCAATAATATTATTCAATGATGATATCAATAATTATTCAGGCAGCTTTATCATTTCTGCAATCGTAATGTTTCCTTTTTATGGTCAAATATTTTTTTTTTACCTTCTACTTCTATAATGGATGAAAATAACATCTTTTATTGTTTGACAAATTCCAAATGAATATGCTTGTATACTGCTATTATGCTAAACATATTTGAAAATTAGTGTGACGCCCCCAAAATAGGTATACATCACCCATCTTGAGTCGCCATATACATGGTACAAAATTCAAATATAACTTAATTATACAACAGTCATGTAAAATACAACAAAACATATGATGTGAGTTTTAATACAAATATTCTCATCTAGACAATATCCACACTCAATTGAGTCATCATTACATTTATTAACATACTATTTAACAGAATAGTGAGGACTACTAATGCTATTATCTGGACCGTCACTCCGTTCCCCGACTAGTCCCTGCTACGTTCTCATTTCCTGAAGAGAACAATGAAAGTAAAAGGGTGAGCTCAACTAGCCCAGTAAGAAATATTATGACTAATATAATACAGAATAAATTATCGTCAGCCTTCAATAGTGTTAAACTGATACAATATAACAAACATCAAGTTTAACTGCAGTGATACAAGCAATCCATTAAAAGAGTCAAGTAGAGAATAAAATCTACTATCTTTTATAATTTAAAAGATTTTTTTATCACTTTTATAGTTGGGACTCAACTTAATAAATAATCCACATCATTCCTTTACTACGGCCAATGATATTCATTAGTATCACAACCACAAATTATTCATGCACTACGGGCCAAGGATATTGGTGTAATCATCAATGGTCATGATCATGCCAACAACTGTCCATCAATGCACTACGGGTCAATGAGGACTTTTACCACATCATTTGTAATATTACAGTCATGATTATACCGATTAATCCCTAGTCATAATTATACCAAGTCCATCTATGCACTACAGGCCACATATGACTTTCAACATAATATAAACATAAGGATGATGACAATGATATAAGAATTCAATAAATCAAGTTCAATAATTAATTTATCCAGGAACTAATAACGTCCAAATTGTCAATAAGATACTTCTTTGTAAAGTAAAATTCAAGAATGCTCAGAAGAATATTTCCATGAAAAGATACTGGATGAAGCGCAAATATCAAGGATATTCCACTAATTTCATGGAGTATAGAAGTCAAAACTTTAACCAACTGAGTATAATAAAGAATGGAATAACAAAAGAAATCACCAGGCATGCGATAGACCGCACAGACAGGTTATTCCAAACAGAATAATAAATAATAGAACCAGGTCATGCGTAAACGCACAGACAGGATATTCCAACAGAATAATAAATAACGGAACCAGGTCAGGCGAAATTCGCACCGATAGGATGTTCCAACAGAATAATAAATAACGGAACCAGGTCATGCGTAAATGCACAGACAGGATGTTCCAACAGAATAATAAAGAATCGAATAACAGAAGAATTTCACCATGTATGCAGTACTTCGCATAAACAGGTTATTCAAACATAATGATAAAGAATGGAATAACAAAAGAATTTCACCATGTATGCAGTACTTCGCATAGACAGGTTATTCTAACATAATGATAAAGAATGGAATAACAGAAGAATTTCACCAAGTATAGGGTAGACCGCGTATACAGGTTATTCCAACAGAATAAAAAAATGGGATAAAAGAAGTTCTCTTCATGAATACGAAAGAAATAATACCCCTTACCTTAGAACAAACTGGAAATAGGAATAGTGAAGTAGCAGAATGCTTTTCTTCTTTCTCTCTATAGTTTCTCTCTCTAGAGTTTCAGTGAATTCGTAAAAAATAATGAAGGAATGAACTTCTATTTATAGGAGAATGGACTGAATAGTAACTAATTCCTGAACGATCCAGATTGATTTACTTTTAAACGGACGGTCCAGATTAATTTACTATAAAATATTCTAATAAAACAAAATCTTTTAAATAAAATATAATATATTCTATTTATAATCTAATAAAATGAATAACTTTATAAAAGTATTCTGTTTTATATAAAAAGATTTTACTATGCAAAACCCTATGCAGACACTATACAGACACTATGCATAATAAAATATAATATATTATATTTATAGTCTAATAAAACGAATAACTTTATAAAAGTATTCTGTTTTATATAAAAAGATTTTACTATGCAAAACACTATGCATAATAGAATATAATATATCCTATTTATAGTCTAATAAAATGAATAACTTTATAAAAGTATTGTGTTTTATATAAAAAGTTTTTCTATTTTATTACATTAATAATACTAATAAAATAAAACTTTATCATCATTATTATAATTCACACTATTAATCAACCAGGTCGTTCCCAGAAAAGAGGGGGCTTTCCAATAAGGATTTTTCCCTATTAGCGCGCAATTAGGTGACCAAACCTCTCCTTGGCAGAACTTCGTCGTTAATATTGTAAATAATAATATTAATAACTTCGTCGTCTCAATTATTGATTTAATAATATATAACATATCGACAATAATTGAATCAATTAACGCGAGATACTATGCAACAATTACTGAAGCAATAATTGAACAAAACTGAGTGACTTCTCATGTAAGCATCAATAATTAATACTGTGTGCTACTATGCAACCACGTGTATTCCTATACTTTTAACACCGGGTGTTTCAACAGTTAACTATAAAACTTTCGCCGTTATTTTCATAAAATATTTTTTTCGTTTTCTCAATCCGACAATAATTCTGTTTTGGGGTTCACCAATGATTGTGTCGTCGTACGAAAATTCCTGTTAAAACGAATATTCCCCGAACAATCGAATATTATATAACAACTTGCATACTTTGCAAAATTTATAACTATTACCCACAACTATAACATTATATCAAATTCATTCCATAATATTAAAAAAAATTGATTATAGAAAATTCATCTTTATTCATATAAGTTGGGGTCTTACAATTATATTTTATTATTTTGAGCCTATTTAAATGTTATAATCATTCCACCCCAATTCTCCACTTTGAAAGTGACTAGAGAAGGGTTAAATATTTTTATTGTCTTCTTATAAATTTATTTTTAGTATTTTTTTATAATTATATATTTATATAGGTGGCAAATCTTATGAATTTGAATTTACTGCCCTTGATATATATCGAGCAAAAATTACTTGTCATGAACTCTTGATACTAATATTCATATAAAGACAAAGAACTTTGGAAATATAATTAAGTGTGACAATCATGCATCAATGCAAGATCATGCAAAATCAATGATTTTTATTCGTCATCAACTCCATGAGAAAATATTGATAAAGACATATTAGAGAAAATATTTACTACATTTCATGTCTCGAATATGCTTCTGCAGTAGTAATATTGAGAGCTTAAGTTCACAATATATTCCTTGAAGCGAAATTATGTTCCTAAAATTTATATCATGTCTTCTACTGGCTGAGCAAAATAATAAGTTTTGCTGAAAAATAATCTCGGCCGACCGGTTCTACTCCATTTCCTGAAGTAAATGGAACCTCATTTGATAAACATAGAGGAAATTATGGTTGTGGTTGTGGGCGTGAAAGGAACAATCAATATAGAAAAGAGAATTTATATGTTGTACTCCTAAACATTTGGTAGATTTTTACCATGCCTCCATAAATAAAAGAAAAAAGGGAAGGTAGTTGAAACAAAATTTAACAATCATAATGATCTTGAAGATCACATGAATTATCTTGATTTTTCAAATGGAGTGGATATAACCCATTTTTATGTCTCTAATTTTCTTGAGGATGTTGATGAAAATGTTCATACTAATCAATTATTTTTATTTCATTATATTATGGCATTATAATAAGTATTTTTATTTTGATATGTTTTATTTATGTTTCAAGTAATAATTGTTTAATTTATGTTTTACATATATGAAGATGTATTGGCCAGAAGCTCATCAAACTTAATTAAAGACTCTAGAAGAGCAATTATTCATCAAACTTAATTGATGTATTCAGAAGAACGATTATAATGTTGCCAAATAGCAAAAAACTTTATATTAATGGTATTTTGTATTCTTCTAAAGCAAGCAGAAATTTGCTCAGTTTTAAGAATATACGTTATAATGGTTATCATATTAAAACCAATAACGAAGGCAGTGAAGAATTTATATATATTACTTCAATAGTATCATGCTAGAAGCTCATATTCGAAAATATGTATATTTTCTCTTCTAGGTTATATTATACTACAATGTGAACAATTGAAACAAATGTTGCAATACACCAAAAGTGTGTAATACACCAAAAGTGTTCAGATCCAAAGGTTTTTATGCTTTGGCATGATCGTATTAGTCATCTAGGATCAATAATGATGTGTCAAATTATTGAAAACTCCCACGGACATCCCTTAAAGAACCAAAAAAATCATTTACCTACTGATTATCCCTATAATGCATGTTATCAAAGTAAATTAATTACCAAACCATCACATTTAAATAATATTATTAAGTGTTCATATTTCTTAGAAAGAATTTAAGGTAATCTATTTGGACCAATACACCCACCATGTGGTTCATTCAAGTATTTTATGGTTTTAATTGATGCATTAACCAGATGGTCGCATGTATGTTTATTTTTAACTAGAAATATTGCATTACTTGTGACACCCTCAAAATAGGTATACACAACCCATTCTGGGTCGCCAAATACATGGTACATAATTTAAATACAAACTTAATTTATACAACTGTCGTGCAAAATACGACAAAACATAAGCTGAGAGTTTTAACACGAATACTGTCTCATAGACAATATCCAAATTCAAATGGAGTCTTCATTACAGTTATTATCACACTATTTTATAAAATAGTTATTGACTACTACAACCACAATCTCGGAACGTCACTCCATTCCCCGACTAGACCAAGCTATATTCTCATTTCCTAAAGAGAACAATGAAAGCAAAGGGTGAGCTCAACTAGCCCAGTAAAGAATATTATGACTAAGATAATGCAGAATAAATTATTGTTAGCCTTCAACAGTGTAAAACTGATAAAATACAATAGACAACAAGTTTAACTGCAGTAAAACAATAATCCGCATTAGAAGAGTCAAGTAGAGCATGATATCTACTATCTTCTATGATTTAAAAGTTCATCATCACTATTTTTTCGCTGTAACACAGCTCAATAAATAAATCATATCATCGAATTATCCATGCACTATGGGCCAAGGATATTCATTAGTATCACATCCATGAATTATCCATGCTCTATGGGCCAAGAATATTCGTTATTACCACCAATGGTCATGATCATGTCAACAACTTTCCATCAATGCACTACGGGCCAATGAGGACTTTTACCACAAAATTTGTAACATTACAGATCATGATTATACCGATACATAATTCTTGGTCAAAATCATATCAATCAACAGTTCATCTATGCACTACGGGCGAAAGATGACTTTCATAACAATACAAGTATGAGGATGATGACAATGATATAAGAATTCAATCAAACGAGATCAAGGATAAATATTAAAGATTTATAATTCAATTTATCTAGAGTTTAAAAATGTCCAAATTGTCAACATAATAACTACTTTGTGGAGTAAAATTCAAGAATAATATTCATGTAAAAATAATTTGGACAGAAAAAAAATCAATTTTTATCATGAATAGTACCCCGTGAATAGCACTTCGTGAATAGTACCCCGTGAATAGTACCCCAACATGAAAAGATTAAAATTTAACAAGAACGTTTTGAAAAATATCCTTGTGAAATGATACTAGATGAAGTGCAAATTTCAAGGATATTCTATTAATTTCAAGAGTATAGAAGCAATACTTATCAACACGAGTGTAGAATTAGGAATACGAAACAAAATAATATTACTTATATACTACAAAATATGGATGAAAATATTATTTCTTACGAATATTGAACAAAAAATAATATCCCTTACGAATACGAAAAATAATATCTCTTACAAATATGAAAAATAGTATCTCTTACGAATATGAAATAAATAATACCCCTTACCTTAGTAGGAGATTGGATACTGCAATAGTGTAGTAACAAAATACTTGTGAAACCCCCAAAATAGGTATACATCACCCATCTTGGGTCACCAAATACTTGGTACAGAAATCAAATACAAACTAGTTTTATACAATACGACAAAAGCGTAGCTGAGAGTTTTTACACGAATATTTTCTTCTAGACAATATCCAAACTCAAATGGAGTCCTCATTACATTTATTATCACACTATTTCATAGAATAGTGAAGACTACTATAGCCACCGTCTCAGAGCATCACTCTGTTCCTCGACTACTCCCGGCTACTTTCTCATTTCCTGAAGAGAACAATGAAAGCATAAGGGTGAGCTCAACTAACCTAGTAAGAAATATTATGACTAAGATAATGCAGAATAAATTATCGTTAGCCTTCAATAATGTTAAACTAATAAACAACAAGTTTAACTGCAGCAAAACAAGTAATCCATTAGAAGAGTCAAGAAGAGCATGATATCTACTATCTTCAATGATTTAAAAAGTTTATCATCAATTTTATCGCTGAGACTCAGTTCAATAAATAATTCACATCACTAAATTATCCATGCACTACGGGCTAAGGATATTCATTAGTATCATGTCCACGAATTATCCATGCACTACGGGCTAGGAATATTCGTGTAATCACCAATGGTTATGATCATGCCAACAACTGTCCATCAATGCACTATGGGCCAATGAAGACTTTTACCACATCATTTATAACATTATGGGTCATGATTACACCGAATAATCCCTGGTCATAATCATATCAATCAATAGTCCATCTATGCACGTAAGCCAAAGATGACTTTCATCACAATATACGCATAAGGATGATGACAATAATATAAGAATTCAATTAAAAGAAAGCAAAGGATAAATTTTTAAAGATTTATAATTAAATTTATCCAGAATTTAAAAATGTCCAAATTGTCAACATGATACTGCTTTGTGGAGTAAAATTTAAGAATAATATTGTATCAAAAATGATTTGGACAGAAAAGAAATCAATTTTTGTCATGAATAATACCCCGAGTAAATAGTACCCAAATGAATAGTAACTTGTGAATAGTACTTTAGGAATAATACCCCGTGAATAGTACTTGATGAATAGCATCCCGTGAATAGTACTTCGGCATGAAAAGCTTAAAATTTAACAAGAATGTTCAGAAAAATATCCTTGTGAAACGATACTAGATGAAGCATAAATTTTAAGGATATTCTACTAATTTCACGGAGTATAAAAGCAATACTTCAACAAAATGAGTGTAGAATTAGGAATACGAAACAAAATAATATTACTTATATACTGCAGAGTATGGAAGAAATATTATTTTATATGAATATTGAACAAAAATAATATCCCTTGCCTTAGTGGAAGGCTGGATACTGCAATAGTGAAGTAGCAGAATTCTTCTTTTTCTTTCTCTCTATAGCTTCTCTCTCTATAATTGCTCTTATGAGACATAGTGAATTGGTGAAAATGAAAGAAAAATGAGCTTCTATTTATAGGAAAACATAGTTTCGATAATTGCACGATTAAGGACTTGAAATATTACAGTATAGTACCTTCATCTATACCTCAATTTTTAATTTAGTCCTTCAAGTGTTATTAATCTTGCACCACCTCCCCTAATAGTACATGCATATGAATCAATAGTTCCATACATGTGAACCAACAATAATTTGTATATGAACTAATTGCAATTAATTGCTCATTTATCCAATTAATTTCCCGCTTGGTCAATTTAACATCCAAAAATCAATTATTATCGAAATAAAATGTAGATTTCCACTAACACTAATAATCTCAACACAATGGAAATATTTCTTATCAACAATTTCATTTTTAATCAACACAAACTTATTCATCATTAATATTATAACTCACAATATTTAACAATCAGATCATTCCCAGGAAAGAGGGGGCTTTCCAATAAGGATTTCAACCTATTGAATCGCAATTAGGTGATCAAACCCCTTTCCTCGATAGAACTTTCTAGACATTGTCAATAATGAAAATAATAATATGAATAACTTTGTCGTCTCAATTATTGATTTAATAATATAAAATATTATGCAGATGATACTATGACAATAATTGAATCAATAATATGAGAGATATTATGCAGCAATTACTATAGCAATAATTGAGTTTAACTGAGTGACTTCTCACGTAAGCATCAATAATCAATACCGTGTGCTATTATGCAACCACGCGTATTACTGTACTTTTACCACCGGGTAATTCAACAGTTTAACGGTAAAACTTTCGCCGTTATTTTTATAAAACGATATTTCTGTCGTTTTCTAACTCTAAAAATAATTTTATTGTGGGGTCCACCAATAATTGTGCCGTCGTACGAATATTCCCTGTTAAAACGAATATTCCCCGACTAATCGAATATTTTATAACAACTTGCTTACTTTGCAAAATTTGTAAATATTACCCACAACTATAACATTATATCAAATCCACACCATAATATTCAAAAATATATTTCGAGAAAAATTAATCTTTATTCATAAAAGTTGGGGTCTTACAACCTCCCCTTCTTATGAAATTTCATCCTCGAAATTGGGGTACGTACCTTGTATGTCGAAGAGGTAAGTATACCTTGATTTCATTTCAGATTCCAACTCCCAGGTCATTTACTCAACATCGTGGTTTCTCCATAAAACTTTGACTTGAGGTATAACCTTGAAGCATAGAATATGTTCCTTCTTATCCAAGATTTTAACAGGTACCTCTTCATACGTTAAATCTTTCACTATTTCATCCGGTTCTAAATCAATAATGTGGTTCAGGTCTTTCACATATTTACGTAACATAGATATGTGAAAAACGTTATAAACACGAGATATACTTGACGGTAAGACGAGTCTATAGGCCACAGTTCCTACTCAATCAAGGATTTCGAATGGCCCAATAAATCGAGGTTTGAGTTTTCATCTCTTTCCAAATCTCGTAACTCCTTTCCATGGAGCCACACTTAACAACACATGCTCTCCGACATTGAATTTCGCGTCCTTTCGATGAAGATCAACATAACTCTTTTGTCGATCTTGTGAGGTCTTCATAAGTTGTCGGATCATTTGAATCATTTCCGTAGTCATGCGTACCAATTCTGGTCCTAACAACGTTGCTTCATCCACCTCGTCCCAGCAGACTAGAGAACGACACTTGCGTCCATAAAAAACCTTGAATGGAGCCATGCTAATACTCGCTGGATAACTATTTTTGTAAGAGAATTCCACCAATGGCAAGAACTTGTCCTAACTTCCTTTGAAGTCAAGGACACCGAGTCTTAATAGATCTTCAATAGTTTGAATAGTCCTCTCCGACTGTCCGTCCGTTTGAAGATGGTATGTCAAACTGAATCGTAAATTCGTACCCATAGCTTTTTGCAAACTAACCCAAAATTATGAAGTGAATCTTGGGTCTTGATCAAAAACTATGGATAATGGCATACCATGCAGTCTTATATTCTCATTTATGTACATACGAGCAAGACGTTCAAGTGAATAAGTTTCTCGTATAATTAAGAAATGAGCAGACTTGGTTAGTCTATCGACAATAACCCAAATCGCATCAATACCTTGAGAAACTGTAACGCCCCAAAAATTTGGATTTTTCTTGAATTTAAGTTTAAAGAATTAGTTATTAATAAAATAATTTTTTATTAATAATATTATGTGTTATGTATTTATTAATCGTTCTAGAACCTAGGATGATTATAAGTCGGGAGGATTCTGGCTACAAGCTAGACTGAACGAGTAATAATTTTAAAGAAAAAAATGAAAATTTTTCGGGAACAAAAATATTTCTGGGGAAAAAGACGAAATAGGCATTATTCACCCGACGAAACCTAAGGGTTAGGGTTTAAATAACCTAAGCCATTCCGAGAATTCGGTATGTCAAAATGACATTCCGTCGAAAGATTTGATGTGACGCCCCCAAATCCGGGTCTCTTCCAACCCGACAAATGGTGCTACACGGTACTACCATTCATTCACACCTTTCCTCAAATAGTCACAAGAGGACTAATATAACTCCATATATATCAAAATAATATTACATTACCCAGGTTCTTTGTAACCCTTTCATTTGTTCTTGTCATAATATCAATATATTACAGACATTCTTCTTATACTATTACATATGTATGCTACGGGTTCGTCTTCGCCTTGCATTTATCCTTGCCGGATCCTTCAGTCCGCTCGATCTTAGCTGTGTTCATATGGTTCAAGCAAGAGTGAGCATGGCTAGCTCAGCAAGTACTATAATTCTAATAAACAACATTCTTGAAACATAGAGCAAATATATATCTCCAGTAACTGAACAATAGTTACGAAGTACTATCGGTGATTCAAAATAGCACTTCATTTGCTTCAAAACGTTTTTCCATCAATATTCAGTAGAATAACAATTATGGCTCAAGATTATGAGCATACATAAGTTCTTTTGAAAAGGACATCCCGGCACTAAGTCCGTAAGTCCGGCATAGCTTACGAGCACTTCTGAGTGATCAGCTCATAGTACTCTATGTTGATCAACACTACATTCTTTAAACGTGTATACGTTTAATTGTGGCAACCTCACGTGCCTGTCGTTAAACGACAAAAACATTTGAATATGTGTGGTATTCGATTGAAAACCATACCAATATAACTCGGTAATTTACAAATCATGCTTGACAACATCATAATATAAGTCTAGCCGGAAGAATTGGCTTAAGACTTCATCACTCTAGATTTCATGTGAAAGAGAACATGAATTACAAAGCTTGTCCAGACTGAACTGGAACAAGGGTTAGAATACTTGCCTTTGGTGACTGCTTACTGGTTAATACACGTACACTTTAAGTCTTTATGATTCTACAATTCATAATCATATAACGTACCATATTAGATCATAATTAACCAGGTATGTTTTCTATTATACCTTACCCTTCATCTCAATGTAATTCTAACTTAGTTTCGTTATTAAGGGTTTCGGCTTTCATTATGTCATTCATATCCCGCTCGTCTTAATTGATTATAAACATGCATTAGTGTATTACAAGCACCTTACAATGTCTTAATTATGTTGTGATTACATCACAATTCATTGCTATTAATCCCTCTTTCATTCTATACTTGGAACTCTTCTTCTCTATCTTCTTCCTTGTTCTGGCGCCGCGGCGCCACCAATTGGTCTATGACTCGCACTGCGTCGCGAGTTAGCAGTGTGTCATCCTCCGGCCTTGCGCTGCGGCGCGGCCAAGAAGGCTTAGAGTCGCGCCGCGGCGCGGACTCTGGTCCTCAGAAAATTTTGTAGTTTTTGAAAATTTTGCTAACTTCCCGGACGCATAACTTCTTCGTTTTAACTCCGAATTGGTCCGTTCAAAAGCCTACGGTTCACAAATTTCATAATCTATGCATTCATGCAAGAATTTTATCTATTTGACTTCATTTGCTAAAATTTGACCTATTAGTCCATTTTAACGAAAACGATAAACGTTCGTGAACGTTCAACGCTCATTTCTTCGTTCTAAGTCGGAATCCGGTCATTTTCGAGTCCGCAACTCTATAATGACTACAATGACTTGTCTCCATTGAAAACCAACGTTTTCGACTTCCAATACAAAATATGACTTCTATTCCGAGACTTTCACGAATTCGACGTTAATCGTCTAATCGTGCAAAGTTCGTCAATTCAACCATACTAAGTGTTCTAAGTGGATTTTAACCAACATATCATCATTTCAAGTTATTTATTACACCAACTTATAATCAAAGTAGGTTTTGACTTATTTCCATAAGTCATTGACTTTCTCAACTTATGAACTAGAAATCTTCATACTCATGACTTACCAATAATTTAAGTCCTTCAATCAATGTTCTCATGTTATAAACAACATACTAACATCATATGACAAATCCTTCATGATCTTAACAACTTATTAGGGTTCAAGTTGCTTATTCAACTTATTCGGCTTAAGTTCATTCCTTATAACTTATTACATGTTATCCTCAAGCAATTCCATTTCTCTATCAATCCTATCATAGAAAAGATATAGATAAAAGAAAAATGAGTCTTACCCTTGAAGACTTCTATTTGCTTTGGAAACTATCAAAGGTTGAAGTGGCTTATAAGTGCTTTAAGTAACTTATTCTCTCTACCAAATAAGTAGCTTATATGCTTGAGAGGAAAGTATTGGATGATAACAAAACAACCAACAAAAATGAAATGAACTTGGTATTTATAGGCCACCAAAGCTTGGGGCAAAATGGACAATAAACAATCCCACCTCCTCATTCCACCTCCTTACTATTCATAACTTAACTTTCAAGTCTTCTTGCTAGTCACTTCTTTTACTTGCTCACCACAACACTTGGTCATCACACTTAATCCTTGCCCATCAAGACTACCCACTTCCTCACTTGGTTTGACCCATGGGTCAAGGCTTTACCTTAGGCTTGGTAAATTAATCCAACTACTTTCCTATTGGGCTTGAGTTACAATAGATTGGACTTGTGATAATCATACACTTGGGCTTCTATCAATAAACTAGAAATCCCACAAGTCCATTATATTAAATTCAATAACTTAACATACATATCCTACGTATAATTCTCGTATGCTATCTCGTATATTAATTCAAAATATACGATATCTCGTTCTTCGTACATAATAATACAATACGTCGTATTATACCTCCATTCCTTACTCCATATAATGTTTACACATTATACGATTACAACTTCATTCTTTTAACGCTTAATAATCTAACTATCTCAAATTAGGTACGCATGCGAAATATTTCATTTTCCATACTTAGATTATTATTACATAATCGATATCATCTCGATATTATAACATTACGTATTTCTCGGAAGTTCAAAAATAATTCCTGAGCAGAAATTGATGAATAGTGTTTTTCAGAAAATTTCTCAGAAAACTTTCATTTTCGTTTTAGAAATTCAACCACTTTAATTCTCCCACGTAGTTAAAATACTACTACTTTACGACGTTTCTAGGTTATAGAACGACATCCATCTTCTCAACACACAATAATAATAAATAATATTATTTTATTCATTATTAAAAGAAATTACAAAATGTTCAATTTTCTGGGGCGTTACACTCTCTCCCCCTTATAAGGATTCTGTCCCCAGAATCTCGCTATATAAAAAAAAATTACACAAATAAATTCGGGTAATTCTTTTTCATCATTTCTTCTAACTCCCACGTTGCTTCTTCTGCATCGTGGTTCTTCCACATCACCTTTACTGAAACTATACTTTTGTTCCGCAGAACTTGTTCTTTCCTATCGACAATTTGAATTGGCGTTTCCTCATATGTTAAGTCCTTCTCGACATGAATAGGCTCGTATTTTATCACGTGCTTATAATCCGGCTTATAAGGACGCAATACCGAAACGTGAAATACATTATGTATTCGTTCTAGGTTTGGAGGTAACGCTACCATGTAAGCTACCTCACCTACCCGTTTTAAAACCTCAAAAGGTCCTATAAATCTCGGACTTAACTTTCCTTTCTTCCCAAAATGTATCTTTCCTTTCCAGGGAGATACTTTTAGGAATACGTATGAACCCACTTCAAACTCTCGATTTTCTCTATGCAGATCTGTAAACCTCTTCTGTCTGTCTTGAGCTGCTAAGAGACGCATCTGAATCTTTTTAACAATATCCGCTGTCTGTTGCACCAATTCCGGTCCCAACATTCGGCGTTCTCCTACCTCATCCCAATACAGTGGCGTTCTGCATTTCCTACCATACAAAGCTTCGTAAGGCGGCATACCTATGCTTGCATGATAACTATTGTTATACGCAAACTCCACTAATGGTAGATGATCATCCCAACTACCCTTGAAGTCCATAACGCATGCTCTCAGCATATCTTCTAATGTCTGAATTGTCCTCTCACTTTGTCCATCCGTTTGTGGACGATACGCCGTACTCAGCTTCAACTGCGTCCCCAACTGCTCTTGCAGACTTCTCCAAAAGTTCGACGTGAATCGTGGATCACGATCTGACACAATCGATACTGGCACTCCATGTCTAGAGATTATTTCCTTAATATAAAGTCTAGCTAACTGGTCTAAGTTATACTTAACCCTAATTGGCAAAAAGTGAGCTGATTTCGTCAATCGGTCCACTATTACCCAAATTGCATCATACCCCTTATGAGTAGTCGGAAGTCCCACCACAAAATCCATTGTGATATTCTCCCACTTCCACTCCGGAATCTCTAATGACTGTAACAAGCCACTAGGTCGTTGATGTTCAGCCTTAACTCTCTGACAAGTTAAGCACCTACTGACGTACTCAGCAATCTCTCTCTTCATGTTTGGCCACCAGAAACTCTGTCGAAGGTCTTGATACATCTTAGTGCTACCAGGATGAATCGAAAACCTTGAACCATGAGCCTCGTGTAGAACCTGCTCCTTTAATTCCGTCTCATCTGGAACCCAAATTCTTCCGTCAAATCTTAATAATCCCTCGTTATCAAGACTATATTTAGTATCTTTTTCATTGGTCAGCCGTTCCTTCATCCGGTCACACTCATCAGTTTTGAGTTGCACCTCCTTAACTCTCTCTACGATGGTTGGTTGCATCTCCATTGCAAACAACATTGGTCCTTTTTCTTCACTGGGCAGCTTCACCTCTAACTCCATCCTAGCCATCTCTGTTATTAACTCAGTTTGAGCCGTTAACAAAGACAACTTTTCCCGACCCTTTCTACTTAAGGCATCGGCAACTACATTGGCTTTTCCAGGGTGATACAGGATTTCACAGTCGTAATCCTTTATCAACTCCAGCCATCTTCTCTGCCTCATATTCAACTCCTTCTGTGTGAAGATATATTTTAGACTTTTATGGTCCGTGTATATCTCACATTTTTCTCCATAAAGATAATGTCTCCATATCTTTAGAGCAAAAACTACTGCGGCTAGTTCTAGATCATGAGTAGGGTAAACTTTTTCATAATCCTTCAACTGCCTAGATGCATACGCAATGACCTTGCCATGCTGCATGAGCACGCAACCAAGTCCTCTATGCGAAGCATCACTATAAACTACAAAATTTCCCGTGTCATCGGGTAATGACAACACAGGTGCCTCACTCAATCTCTTCTTTAGTTCTTGGAAACTGTTCTCACACTTGTCTGTCCAAGCGTATTTCACAGTCTTCCTCGTCAAATTAGTCAACGGAGTAGCTATCTTTGAAAAATCCTGGATAAATCTCCGATAGTAACCCGCTAACCCTAGGAAACTCCGCACCTCAGTCGGCGTTTTCGGTTGTTCCCAATTCATCACGGCTTCTACCTTCGCTGGATCCACTGAAATCCCCTCATGGTCAATGACATGACCTAAAAATTGCACCTTCTCTAACCAAAATTCACACTTTGTGAATTTCGCATATAACTTCTCCTTTCTTAATGTCGCCAACACTAATTTAAGGTGTTCAGCATGATCTTCTGGCGTCTTAGAATAGATTAGAATATCATCTATAAACACCACGACGAACTTGTCCAAATATTGTTTGAACACTCTATTCATCATATCCATGAATGCAGCTGGTGCATTTGTCAACCCAAATGACATCACTAAAAACTCGTAATGACCATAACGAGTCATGAATGCTGTCTTTGGCACATCCTCCTTCCTAACCTTCAACTGGTGATACCCCGTTCGTAAATCTATTTTAGAAAAATAATTAGCCCCTTTTAACTGATCAAAGAGATCATCGATCCTGGGCAATGGGTATTTATTCTTTATCGTTAACTTGTTCAACTCTCTGTAGTCGATACAAAGTCTTAACGATCCATCCTTCTTCTTGACAAACAGTACCGGTGCTCCCCACGGTGACACACTCGGCTGAATGTACTTCCTATCCAACAGTTCTTGTAACTGCACCATCAACTCCTTCATCTCTACTGGTGCCATACGATACGGTGCCCTGGAAACTGGTGCCGCTCCTGGCACAATGTCTATCACAAATTCTGTCTCCCTATCCGGCGGAAGACCAGGTAATTCACTCGGAAATACATCGGCGAATTCCCTCACTATAGGTATTTGTTCCATGGTTGCTACCACTCTTTCGGTATCAACAACATGGCACAGATATCCTACACATCCCTTCCTCAGTAATTTTCTAGTTTGTGTCATGGTTAGATAACACGAACTCCCCGGAAATCTATTCCCATAAAATACTACCCGAGGTTGTTCTAACGTCTTAATGTTTACACACTTCTTTTGACAATCTATTATTGCCCCATGGTTTACTAACCAATCCATTCCAAGAATTACATCGAATTCTTCTAACTTTATTGGTAATAAATCTACCGATAATTTACAACCCCGTATATCTACACAACAACTTCTATGAACATCTTTAATAGGAATTATATCTTCATTTGCTACCTTAATATTTACAGGTATAGGTAACTTTTCAGGAAGTAGTCCTAATCGTCTAGCAAAACCGCATGCTATAAATGAACAGGTAGCACCCGAATCAAACAGCACGTACGCATTGATATCGTTAATCGGGATAATACCTGCAACGACGTCCCCTGATGCAACCGCATCCTGGACTGTCATATTAAAGGTACGATCCATCGGCCTACCCTGCTGAACTGGACCCCCAATAGCTAACTTACCGCTATTAGTGCCCCGATTCCCGTCCGTCCCCTTCTTCGGACAGTTCTTTGCCATGTGGGCGGTTGACCCACACACAAAGCATCCATGATTCTTTTTCGGACTCGGACAATTTGGCGCAATGTGCCCCTCCTGTCCGCAGTTGTAACAGACGGCCTTCCCTTTGAGACAGACTCCTAGATGAGTCTTTCCACAGGTCTTGCAGGCCTCCATTCTTCTCTTTGGGTCCCCTTGCTTCACTCCGGTATTCTCAGAGTTAATTACCTTCCTCTTCTGACCCTCGCCACTCCCACTGGCTCCCTCAATCTTGACTCTCCCGTCAACCTTCCCCTTATTCTTCTTTTCCTTGTGGTATTGGCTCAACGTCTCACTACCACCTTCGGCGATTATCGCCTTCTCTAAAACGATCCCAAAAGAAGTACTTTGGAATACTGATATACGGTTATAGAGCCAGGGTTTCAAGCCCTGCTCAAACCGTCTCGCCTTCCTCACCTCGGTATCCACTTGGTGTGGAGCGAACCTAGCCAGTTCATTGAACTTGGCAGCGTATTGGGGAACCGTCATTTCCCCTTGTTTTAGCTCTAAAAACCGCATCTCCATCCTTCCCTGCATGCTCGTGGGAAAATAATTCTCGAAGAATATCTCCTTGAATCTATCCCACGTTAAAGTCGTTATCCCGACTCTAGCCTGATTGGCTTCCCACCAAAAATTGGCCTCTCCCTTCATCATATAGGTTGCAAAGGCAACCTTCTGGGCCTCATCAACATTTGCAATTACAAATGCCTTCTCTATTTCCTTAACCCACGTTTGGGCTTCGATTGGGTCCGTAGTTCCTTTGAACTCCGGCGGACCTACACTCTTAAAATCCTTAAAGGTAGTAGCTCGTGCTACTCCTGGATTTACGGGGATATTAGCCCCTGTTCTATTAAAGGCGGCTATTAATAAATTAACAAACTCCTGCATCGCATTAACCGGACCTCCCTCCGGTTGATTTACGTCCGCGTTGCACTCTTCTCGGCGGCATTTTGCCTGATACAATAAACACATTACGTTATTATTCCTTTCTTTATTAGCTATCATTAATATAAAACAATAACTCCAAACATTCATAACTCATTGCTTTCCATAAAACGATCTTTATATACATTCTTTGTAGTATAATACTACATCGGTTACATACTCAGCCTAAGCTGATTACATTACTTTCCCGCTATCACTTTCCAAAAATTGGGATTTACAAAAGACTACCCTTTACTATACAAAAAGGGTTTTACATCACTACTACTTACCAAAAATATCTACAAACTATTCTAGCCACCACTAAACTACATCTGCCTCAAGGCATTATTGAAATCTGCCTTGGCCAGACCGGCAATGATATCACGGCTAATAGTATGCCTCGTTTGCCCCACCTCCACCGGATATCCAGCTACCTGCTGCTGAAAATCCGTGTGAGAACTCCTATAGATATAGGACATCCTCCCTATTTTCTGCACTTTTGTCTTGAGCTCCTCCTTAAGCTCCAAGACCTCGTGCTTTAAATCCTGGACTTTGTCCTTAGCCAAAATTCTCTCGTCATGCTCCTGCTCCCACATGGACTCGACATCAGTCTTGTCCTCTATAAGCATTTGAAGCTCTGCCTTCAGCTCCTTAACCTCCTGACAGTAATGGATATTTCTATCCAACACTGACATAAACAGAGACATCATCGACCCCCCAGGAGCTATTTCTGCTGCTATAGCCACTGGGTTAAAGGAGACTGTCTCTACCTCCTCCTCTATCATCCCGTCAAATACTGACATGTAGTCAGCTTCTTCTGAGTCTTCAGACTCAATGATTACTACTTCTGGATCTGCTGCTATAGGGTTCGGTACAACCTCTACTTGATTCACCGACTCATCACTTATGGTCTGTTCATAAACAAACATCCCGTTTACTCCTGACATCTACATAAAACAAATAAGTTGATTAGTACACGTCAGTAGAATAATAAACATACATATCATAATCATAATGCATTTTTATAAGGTTATTTTCTTCTTGTATTTCTATGATTCTTCCTAAGGTTATGGCTTAAGGTTTTAATTCCCCCCTTAAGTTTTATAACCTCTTGCTTTGATACCAACCTGTGACGCCCCCAAATCCGGGTCTCTTCCAACCCGACAAATGGTGCTACACGGTACTACCATTCATTCACACCTTTCCTCAAATAGTCACAAGAGGACTAATATAACTCCATATATATCAAAATAATATTACATTACCCAGGTTCTTTGTAACCCTTTCATTTGTTCTTGTCATAATATCAATATATTACAGACATTCTTCTTATACTATTACATATGTATGCTACGGGTTCGTCTTCGCCTTGCATTTATCCTTGCCGGATCCTTCAGTCCGCTCGATCTTAGCTGTGTTCATATGGTTCAAGCAAGAGTGAGCATGGCTAGCTCAGCAAGTACTATAATTCTAATAAACAACATTCTTGAAACATAGAGCAAATATATATCTCCAGTAACTGAACAATAGTTACGAAGTACTATCGGTGATTCAAAATAGCACTTCATTTGCTTCAAAACGTTTTTCCATCAATATTCAGTAGAATAACAATTATGGCTCAAGATTATGAGCATACATAAGTTCTTTTGAAAAGGACATCCCGGCACTAAGTCCGTAAGTCCGGCATAGCTTACGAGCACTTCTGAGTGATCAGCTCATAGTACTCTGTGTTGATCAACACTACATTCTTTAAACGTGTATACGTTTAATTGTGGCAACCTCACGTGCCTGTCGTTAAACGACAAAAACATTTGAATATGCGTGGTATTCGATTGAAAACCATACCAATATAACTCGGTAATTTACAAATCATGCTTGACAACATCATAATATAAGTCTAGCCGGAAGAATTGGCTTAAGACTTCATCACTCTAGATTTCATGTGAAAGAGAACATGAATTACAAAGCTTGTCCAGACTGAACTGGAACAAGGGTTAGAATACTTGCCTTTGGTGACTGCTTACTGGTTAATACACGTACACTTTAAGTCTTTATGATTCTACAATTCATAATCATATAACGTACCATATTAGATCATAATTAACCAGGTATGTTTTCTATTATACCTTACCCTTCATCTCAATGTAATTCTAACTTAGTTTCGTTATTAAGGGTTTCGGCTTTCATTATGTCATTCATATCCCGCTCGTCTTAATTGATTATAAACATGCATTAGTGTATTACAAGCACCTTACAATGTCTTAATTATGTTGTGATTACATCACAATTCATTGCTATTAATCCCTCTTTCATTCTATACTTGGAACTCTTCTTCTCTATCTTCTTCCTTGTTCTGGCGCCGCGGCGCCACCAATTGGTCTGTGACTCGCGCTGCGGCGCGAGTTAGCAGTGTGTCATCCTCCGGCCTCGCGCTGCGGCGCGGCCAAGAAGGCTTAGAGTCGCGCCGCGGCGCGAACTCTGGTCCTCAGAAAATTTTGTAGTTTTTGAAAATTTTGCTAACTTCCCGGACGCATAACTTCTTCGTTTTAACTCCGAATTGGTCCGTTCAAAAGCCTACGGTTCACAAATTTCATAATCTATGCATTCATGCAAGAATTTTATCTATTTGACTTCATTTGCTAAAATTTGACCTATTAGTCCATTTTAACGAAAACGATAAACGTTCGTGAACGTTCAACGCTCATTTCTTCGTTCTAAGTCGGAATCCGGTCATTTTCGAGTCCGCAACTCTATAATGACTACAATGACTTGTCTCCATTGAAAACCAACGTTTTCGACTTCCAATACAAAATATGACTTCTATTCCGAGACTTTCACGAATTCGACGTTAATCGTCTAATCGTGTAAAGTTCGTCAATTCAACCATACTAAGTGTTCTAAGTGGATTTTAACCAACATATCATCATTTCAAGTTATTTATTACACCAACTTATAATCAAAGTAGGTTTTGACTTATTTCCATAAGTCATTGACTTTCTCAACTTATGAACTAGAAATCTTCATACTCATGACTTACCAATAATTTAAGTCCTTCAATCAATGTTCTCATGTTATAAACAACATACTAACATCATATGACAAATCCTTCATGATCTTAACAACTTATTAGGGTTCAAGTTGCTTATTCAACTTATTCGGCTTAAGTTCATTCCTTATAACTTATTACATGTTATCCTCAAGCAATTCCCCTTCTCTATCAATCCTATCATAGAAAAGATATAGATAAAAGAAAATGAGTCTTACCCTTGAAGACTTCTATTTGCTTTGGAAACTATCAAAGGTTGAAGTGGCTTATAAGTGCTTTAAGTAACTTATTCTCTCTACCAAATAAGTAGCTTATATGCTTGAGAGGAAAGTATTGGATGATAACAAAACAACCAACAAAAATGAAATGAACTTGGTATTTATAGGCCACCAAAGCTTGGGGCAAAATGGACAATAAACAATCCCACCTCCTCATTCCACCTCCTTACTATTCATAACTTAACTTTCAAGTCTTCTTGCTAGTCACTTCTTTTACTTGCTCACCACAACACTTGGTCATCACACTTAATCCTTGCCCATCAAGACTACCCACTTCCTCACTTGGTTTGACCCATGGGTCAAGGCTTTACCTTAGGCTTGGTAAATTAATCCAACTACTTTCCTATTGGGCTTGAGTTACAATAGATTGGACTTGTGATAATCATACACTTGGGCTTCTATCAATAAACTAGAAATCCCACAAGTCCATTATCTTAAATTCAATAACTTAACATACATATCCTACGTATAATTCTCGTATGCTATCTCGTATATTAATTCAAAATATACGATATCTCGTTCTTCGTACATAATAATACAATACGTCGTATTATACCTCCATTCCTTACTCCATATAATGTTTACACATTATACGATTACAACTTCATTCTTTTAACGCTTAATAATCTAACTATCTCAAATTAGGTACGCATGCGAAATATTTCATTTTCCATACTTAGATTATTATTACATAATCGATATCATCTCGATATTATAACATTACGTATTTCTCGGAAGTTCAAAAATAATTCCTGAGCAGAAATTGATGAATAGTGTTTTTCAGAAAATTTCTCAGAAAACTTTCATTTTCGTTTTAGAAATTCAACCACTTTAATTCTCCCACGTAGTTAAAATACTACTACTTTACGACGTTTCTAGGTTATAGAACGACATCCATCTTCTCAACACACAATAATAATAAATAATATTATTTTATTCATTATTAAAAGAAATTACAAAATGTTCAATTTTCTGGGGCGTTACATTTGACGATAATATATCTTGAAAAGTTAAGTAAGCCGATAAAAGTTTTTCTCAAAAAACGTGCAGAAATCGGACGAAATAATAATGATGAAAAGTTATGTTATGTACTTTTCATTCATTTAGCTACGTTAGGGTAAAATGTGAAGGAAAATGCTTAACGTCAAAAAGAGTTTTTTAGTTTTTTAGAAATCCAAAGAATACGTAAAAGTTAATCGGTAAAGGAAAGACGAAATATTCAAAAATATTTGGATTCTGAGAATCGCAGTTTTTAAAACTGTCGGACGAAAACTCGAAAGATGGAACCACGTAACTTAAAGGCTAAGTAAACTTAAGGGCAAAGTTAACTTAATACTTAAGTCATGAATAGTAAGGAGGGGTGAATAGTAAGGAGGTTAGGGGTGAAATGACTATTTTGCCCTAGCTTTGGAAATTCTATAAATAGGAAGCTTATTTAATTTAAATGGGATTTTGAAAATCCTACACTAAAGAGAGAGAGAATTCGGATGGAGAGGGGGAAGGAAGAGCATGAGCATGATTGATAGGATCAAAAATGTTTGTAAAATAAAAAAGCTAGCAAATCGCAAATTTTGTCTAGCGGAAGAAAAATAAAGAGGAATAGTATTAAAACCTAACTTCTATGTTAGATTTTCTTTAAGTTTTATATGTTTAAAACATAACTTAATGAGAATAGGAAGTATATGATGTTAGAAATGATTTCATATGGTTGAAATCGTAAGAAAATTAAGAAATAAGAATTAAAAGTTTAGTTTATAAATTTCTTAATGAAGTATAAGATTCGTAATGAATTAGAACGATTCGAGTGGATTATATCAATAAGTAGGTGTAATAAGTAAGGAATGATAATCTATAACATCAAATTCCAATAAAAAGTGAAATCGTAATCCAAAATATCGATTAAAATGAAGAACGAACGAAGAACACGAAGAACACGTGAAGAACACGAAGAACGTTGTTGATGGACAAATTTAAAACCATCGTAGGATATTTGTTTTTGATGGACAAGTTTAAAACCATCGCGTATAAGTTAGATGCATATTGCTTGGTTAGGAACAGTAGAAACATTCATGAAAAACGGATTAAAACTTAGCTATAACGAAGTTATGGCGAAAATTTCGTAAAAGACAAATGAGAATTAGAAAGTTAGTAAATGAACCCCGAACGTGTAGGGTTTTATAAGAATGTAAGAGAACATAGAAAATGTGAGTTTTGGACTCAAGAACGAACAAATTCTGAGTTCGGATGACCGAATTACGGACGAACGAACGAAGAACATTAAAACATAAAATAAATGAAGGGTGAAGATCAAGCCAATTGAATGGCACGTTAACAGATGCAGAATGAAGTTCTATCTAGGGGGTATTGAAATACGTAAGATAAGGAAGAAAATGGCTTTGGAACAATCTCGTTCCGAGTTATAACGAATAAGTTATGGAAGCGGGAAGTAAGCGTCTCAGAACTATCAAACACTTAGAGAAATTTTCTAGGGTTAGGGCTTGGCGCCGCGACGCCAACCATGCCTTGTAAGGTGGCGCTGCAGTGCTAGACTAGGAAGTCAACTACTGTAAACTCGTGCCACAGTGCGAGAGATAATGAAGAGAGTGGTGCCGCAGCGCCAGTGTAGGGAAAAAGCCAGAGAAGAGCTTTTAACTGCTCAACTCTCGGGGGGGAAATGTACGGGAAGATAAAGAACATAATGTTCAACTAATATAACACTTTAACAAGTGAATTAAACCTTTAATGAATGTCAAACAAAAAGATTAAATAAGAGTAAAAGAGAAAGAATGTAAATGCGTATTATGGAATCGATATCCGGGGACTGTAGTTACGATGAACGAACGTGAGGGATTGCTAGAGTTATGATTCCTTAAACGTTGTGCTACGAGGGTAATGAATAACATTTCAATGTTATGTCATGATAGTGAGAGATAAGCGCGAAGCATATAGATGCTGTGTACGCAACGTTGTTGCGATGAACGAGTGGTCTTAGCATACAACGAACGGTATGGCTTGGACATTAAGAATGACTAATGAACATGGGGTTTGAGTAATGGATAACGAAAGTAATAAGTAAGATATGAATGGTATTAAGAAATCCGTAATGAACGGTAATAAGATTAATAGAATTCTAATATGAGTCGGATGAGAACGTTAGAATAAAATGTATGCGTTGAACACTTTAACCGACGTGAAGATTGAGAGTACGCAAATATTAAACGGATAGAACCTACACCCCGTGTATGGTTTGACCGTAAGATGAAGAAGATCAATGATTAAACCGTGAATGGTAAAGAAGTTGAATTAAAGATAATAACATTTAACGTAACGAAGCCGAGTTAAGGATTAAAGGGAATGATCGCTCTGAGTATACAAAAGACTGTATGACTTAGATGATAAAGAGTGAATACTGATGTGTGGCATTTAGTTGCCAAGAAGCCATAAGGAATGAGAAATTAACTTAACGATCATATAGTTTAATAGTTTGTATAAGTTAAGATAAGTTAAGTTGTAGTATAATCGTAACCTTTGATGGTTGACATATGGGAGCTGGGCTAAACAATTCCTTCAAAGAGCGAAGGTATATACAAAATTGGCAACCGATCTAACTCACTGTTATGGGCAGCGTAGACGAGAGGGGAACTTGTTTATTGGTTGTTTGTGGGAAACCACTCAGAGTACCATATGGACTACTAGTATAGAAGCGATGTGTGCTGAGTCTTAGAGAAGTAATAAGAAGAATATAAGATGTAAAACATCAAAGAAGATGAACGTAAAAGTAAGACATCTCCTTATGTCATGAAGCCGTAGAACGGTAATGAAAGTGGTCGCGTTAACTTATGTTGCAAGAACGCGAACCCTAAGAAGTAAAGTTAAGCAAACTAATGCATAAGTCAAATATACATGACTAATTAGTGCATGTGTTGTTTTTCTTATATGCTACATAGGAACTGGAATGAGCAGTTCAGCATAAGCTATAGTTGTGCGTAAGGCAAGTTTCCTAACTTCATTCATATTTCAAATGAATGCTAGTTTCTTAAACTTCTCAGATGTTGAACTTGAGAAGTTTCGTTTATGTGCTAATGTGCGATATTTGTACAAGGTGGTAGAACGTATGAGACCTTGTGCCACAATGTGAACACTTCGGTGTTTCTATGAGATGAATTGTTCTGTGATTTAACTGTTCAATAAGAGAAATCTTTGTTTATACATGATCCGTTATTGTTAAGTCTGTGCTAATGATTCTAGCTAGACAAAATGTGTATGGAAAAGGTAGAAGAATGGAAGTATTTCAAAGTGCATGTGAATAATGTTTTAAAATGATAGGAATCGAGATTACACCTATTATTCAAGCTGCCTCATAACCTTTGTTAGGTTATTGAAGTTCTAAAGGAACGTTTAAACTCTTGAAGTTGTTTGTTCAACTTCTATGATTTGCTGGGAAATTGAATGCTCACACTTGTTTTAAATGAAAAACATTTTTCAGCGAACAATGTTAGAAGAACTTAAGGATTTCGTAAAGCTCAAGCTGATGGTATCCAGATGAAGTGCCATTCAGAATGTGAATGAACGAAAAGATGAAGTGAAGACTTGTAATATAGAAATATGAAGTTAGACTATAGACTAATTTAAGAAACTGTTATGTATCCTTGGTGGCAGATAAAAGTCACTCTTGTAAGATGAAATGAATAATGTATTTATCATTATTTGTAATGAAAAAGGGTATAAGGTTTTTAGAACCTGGGATTTGAGAGTATATGTTGTTATATTTAGCTATATAATGATGTATGTTTGGAAGAAGATGGGATCTTGACGTACGAAATCCGGGTGTGAAGATAGACCTAATTTCAGGGCATTATAGATTGTTATCAGAGCTGATAGGTTATAAATCTTAGGTAAGAGTATCTAAGACTATAATCGTAGAGAGGGATAAGAAGATCACCACGTGATCATAGTGAATCATAGTAATAGATGAGTTGTTAAACGATGAATGATTTATAGTACTACGAAGTAGTACAGGTAGAAGAACTTTGATTGAGTTGTGAAGGATAATATATGAATTAAAGAAAATTCGTATTAAGTTAAGAGAGATTTAGGAGTTGTAAAATTTCAATTGAGGACTCATGTGATAGCTGAGTTGTATGAACCTTTGTTATGGGCAGAGGTTTGTGCTTGGTGTAACAACTGTTTAGCTTATTACAGTGATAATCATTGGAATTGGTCGCGCTGTCAAGATGTATATGATGAGAAGGTGAATCTTTTCTTATGTATATACTTGATAGGTAGAGAACGATATGGTAGGTGCTAGTTCTTGAAACTCATACTTATGGTACGTTCGTGACTCATAATGATATGGTAGGTTTTTGAACTTCTTAGTGAATGGACGCTTATGGTCTGTCTGAGATAGTTCTTAAACACATATTATTGTGGAAAGTTCCTGAACTCATAATGTGTGGTAGGTTGATGGACTGTACTAAGGTATAAGGATGTTTAGACTGACAACAAGTTGTTTTCAGTAGGCTTAGTATTGAAGGTGCTAGAGAAGATTAAGTATTGTCGCAGTAAGACAATGAAGAAAGATGGAGAGTAGGATATTCCAAGTCATCTAGCTATGCTAGACTTCGAACTTTATTGAAATCGTGCTTATATGTACATTTTAAAAAAAAGAAAGAATTGGTTCAACTTTTGGAACCAATAGATTTTTAAAAGAACTATTCTTGGTATGTCAATGCTAATTGTTTCAGCTAGACAGAAATTGATTTAAAATATCAAAATGAATTTTATATCATCAGTGCATTTGATGCAAGGATGGTAAAAGGATGTTGTTATTAATACAATTGAACCTAGTGTTGGATGTGATCTTAGGATCAACAAACCGCTATGGTATGATGTATAATGACGAAGTCATAAACTGACGAAGTCCTTAATGTACTGTGAAAAGTACGGTATCAAGACATCATAAAACGTTTTGATGTATTGCGAAAAGAATTTAATTCTTGATAGGTAGAGAATGCTCTGTTTATACATGATCCGTTATTGTTAAGTCTGTGCTAATGATTCTAGCCAGACAAAATGTGTATTAAAAAGGTAGAAGAATGGAAGTATTTCAAAGTGCATGTGAATAATGTTTTAAAATGATAGGAATCAAGATTACTCCTATTATTCAAGCTGCTTCATAACCTTTGTTCGGTTATTGAAGTTCTAAAGGAACGTTTAAACTCTTGAAGTTGTTTGTTCAACTTCTATGACTTGCTGGGCAATTGAATGCTCACACTTACTTTAAATGAAAAACATTTTTCAGCGAACAATGTTAGAAGAACTTAAGGATTCCATAAAGCTCAAGCTGACGGTATCCAGATGAAGTTCCATTCAGATTGTGAATGAGCGAGAATATCAAGTTAAGACTTGTAATATAGAAATATGAAGTTAGACTATAGACTAGTTTAAGAAACTGTTATGTATCCTTGGTGGCGGATAAAAGTCACTCTTATAAGATGAAATGAATAATGTATTTATCATTATTTGTAATGAAAAAGGGTATAAGGTTTTTAGAACCTGGGATTTGAGAGTATATGTTGTTATATTTAGCTATATAATGATGTATGTTTGGAAGAAGATGGGATCATGACCTACGGAATTCGGGTGTGAACATAGACCAGATTTCGGAGCATTACAGAAACATTGGGAAGACCAGTAACGAAGTCCATGGTAATGTGCTCCCACTTCCATTCTGAAATTTCAAGTGGTTGCAATGGACCTTTTGGCACTTGATGCTCCGCCTTTACACGTTCACAAGTTAAACACCTTGAGATAAACTCCGCGATCTCTCTCTTCATATTGCTCCACCAAAATGTATGTCGAAAGATCACGATACATTTTGGTACTCCCAGGATGGATTACAAATGGTATATTGTGCGCCTCTATCATGATTTTATACTTCAAGTCAGATTCGTTAGGAACACAAAGTCTGGAGTTGACTCGAAGTATTCCTTCTTCATCGATTCTTGCTTCCGGGATAACACCTTATTGTACTTTCTTCCTCATACGCATTACCTTAAGGTCTGTAGCTTGAGCATCTTTAACTTTATTGATTAAATTTAGTTCTACTCGTATATTTGCCATCATCACATGGGTCCCTGGAGTCTTTAACTCTATCTTCATCCTTTGTAAATCATACAAAATGGGCCTTTACATTGACAATATCGCACTCGTACCCGCATATGATCTTCTACTCAATGTGTCAGCTACTACGTTCGCTTTTCTAGGATGGTATTGAATGGTATGATCGTAATATTTCAACAGCTCAAGCCAACGTCGTTGTCGCATGTTAAGCTCTTTTTGGGTGAAGAAATATTTGAGGCTTTTATAATCCGTATAGATCTCCACTTTCTCCCCATACATGTAATGCCTCCAAATTTTAAGCGCGATAATGACAGCTGTCAACTCTAGATCATGAGTAGGATAATTCCTCTCATATTCTTTGAGTTATCATGAGGTATAGGCTATGACTTTCCCATGTTGCATGAGAACACGTCCTAAACCTTTACTTGAAGCATCGCTGTATATGACAAATCCCTCCGAACCAGATGGTATTGTCAGAACAGATGTTGAAATGAGTCTCCTCTTGAGTTATTGAAAACTCTTCTCACATTCCTTGCACCAACCAAATTTTGTATCTTTTCGAGTCAACTGAGTTAATTGAGTAGCGATTCAAGAAAACTCTTCTACGAATCTCCGATAATAACTAGCTAAGCCGAGAAAGCTACGTACTTCGGTCATTGACTTAGGTTGCTCCCAGCTTTGAATTGCTTCAATCTTTGCTGGGTCAACAGATATTCTATGATTTGATATCACGTGCCCAAGGAATGCTACTTCCTCAAGCCAGAACTCGTATTTCTTTAACTTGGCATATATCTTATTTTCACAAAGCTTTTAGAGTATCAGCCTCAAGTGTTACTCATGATCTTCATGGCCTTTGGAGTATATGAGGATGTCATCAATAAAGATGACTACAAAATTATCCAAATATTCCTTGAATACTCGGTTCATCATATCCACGAAGGCAGCAGGAGCATTAGTCAATCCAAAAGACATGACAAGGAATTCGTAATGCTCGTACCGAGTTTTAAAAGCAGTCTTTGGAATATCATCAGTTTTAATCTTTAACTAATGATATCCGTAACGAAGATCGATCTTTGAAAAGAATTTGGCGCCTTGCAACTGGTCAAATAGGTCATCAATGCGAGGCAACGGGTACCTATTTTTGACGGTGACATGATTCAACTCCCGATAATAAATATAAAGTCGCATACTTCCATCTTTCTTCTTTACGAATAGAACAGGAGCACCTCAAGGAGACATACTAGGATAAATGAAACTGATGTCTAACAATTCCTGTAGTTGGGTTTTTAACTCCTGAAGTTCAATAGCAGCCATTCGATATGGGGCTTTAGAAATGGGTTTTATGATAACCCGGGATTTCGAATAATTAAAATTTTACGAATAATTTTTTTTATTTAATATTGACATTGACTGTTAATATTGTACTGAGAATTTATGAGACAAGTCTCGAGAATTAGTTAATTTGTGATTTGACTAAGACAATAGAGTAGAGTTGTGCTTAAAAAGTTTTGAAAACCCTAGCCCTAATTTTCGGATAGAGATTCGATAGAAAATATAATTAAAATAATTATATTGCTAAGAATGTGTTTGTACTGTATGTTGATTATGTTGGTCAATAATTGATCGGATAAGGTTTGTAATTAATAAACCTTAATAAGGGATTTAAAACCCTAATCTTAAATTTAGAAAATAAATTGTACAATTAAAAACCCTAATTGTACGTTAAGGAACCCTAATTTAAAATCTGGAATTTCCTAAACCCTAATTAGGCAACCCTAATTTTTATTAGCATGCCTAAAGTGTTTGTTAAACTTAAATATGATTAGAAAACTATAATTATATTTTTGTATGTTAAATTTCTATTTTAGAAACCCTAATTTTATTTTAGAAAATTTATTTTTCTAATTAAACCCTAAATTTGAAAATTGTGGGAACTAGAATTTTTAATACCTAAAGAGTTCAAATCTTAAACCCTAATCCAAGCCCCAAACCCTAAGGGTTTGTACAAATTCCATGTTTACCATTTACTTTAAATTGCAAATGTCAAAAATGCCCTTTATTGGATTTTTAGTAAGTTAACTTGCAAAATTGGTAAAATCTTTGGTAGGTAACCAAACATGTTGACTTGTGTGACTGAAATATCAGCCAAATTGGCTCCAAATGATAGCTAACATCAGCCATTCAATGAATCAAAGCAATATATATTGATTTAAAGAGAGAGAAAGTCCACAAAAGTAGCCATTTTACAACTTTGCTCTCACCTACTCTCTCTCTCTAACCCTTCGAATTTTTCAAGAATATCAGTCCCAAATAACTTCCCTAGATCAACCATAAACATATTGGAGAATCAAGAACAAAATTTGAGCAAGAAAGGTATAACCGAAAATTTTAATTATGATCTTTGTTGATTAGAAAATTTTTGTGTTTAAGTGTTTAAAGGTGTGTTATAATATGTTATTAGTTGATATATGTTGATCCATGATGGATCCATAGCATCAAAATGGATAAAAATGCATGTTTTCAAAATCTGTTCTTGAGTCAAAAAGTCACCTAACAAGCTAATGTGAGAAGCTCTAGATCTTTTTCTGATCATGATCTGTAAGATGTTATGTATTAGATCTATATTTTGCTATGTTTTCTTTAATCTGGAAGTGGTAGAACAACCATCCGATGTCTAGATCATGAGATATAAGCGGTCAAAGACCGTTGACCGGCCATGACCGAGCCGGATCTGGGCAAGCCCAGAAATTCAAAACAGCCTCTGACAACGTTTTGCAAGGCCGGATCTAACAGATTTGATTGTTATTTGATGTTGTTATTTGATACATCTTGTAGGTTATTATATGGACTATAGATCCATATTTCTAAATCTCTTAAATAACTAACATGTGGGATTTTATGGATGGTCAAACTAGACCACTCGAACTGATTTTTATGTTTCTGGGAAACCCAGAAATTATATGAGCAGAAATTCTGACAAGGTTTGACCGTGTAATAACCTGTGGATCTGTTGTATTTGGACTGAGATCTTGTTATCTCGTTGTTCATTGTCATATATACTACCATTATAAAGCAAGAAATAACTTAAACAACGATCAGAACCTAAACTAATTTGAGCTTGAAAGTGACAGGATGATTTTCTGGGTTTCTGGAGAAACCCAGATTTGGTCTGACAGCTTATTTAGCAAGCCCGGATCGTTAATTAATGTAATGTTATGATCAATTGGTTGATTATTAGTGGTAGTACTACATGAGTACTACATGACTAAACTTTAAGATTGCCCAGAAACAATTTTGAATGAGATTTACACGCGGTCAAACGTGACAGGTTATTAAGCCGGCTGTCAGTGTTCTTGAGGCTCAAGAACACCAACAACAACGCTTTCTGTCGCTAAAGACCTATAGCGACGGTTTTATTTATTTTATTTTCTGAATATTCCAAAAATATTTTAAATAAGAATAATGTATTTAAAAATATTTTGAGTTATAAAATGTAACTTTTAATATTTTTGGAGAATTTTCATTAATAATTTAATATTAATGATATTAGATTTGTTTGATTATTAAATTAAATAAATAAGATAAAAATAATTTTAATGATTTAAAAATCATTTTAATTGAGAATAAAGTGTTAGAAAATATTTTAAATTATAAAATATAATTTTCAATATTTTTGGAGAATTTTCATTAATAAATTAATATTAATGATGTTTGACTTATTTAATTATTATATTAAATAAATAAATTAAAAATGATTTTATTGATTTAAAAATGAGAAAAATGGTTTAAAAATATTTTAATTTATAATTAATGACTTTTAATATTTGGATAATAATTTCATTAATATTTATATATTAATGGTGATGATTTAAAAATGATTTTAATTATTTTAAAAATCATTTAAGGAGAATATTATTGATTTTAAAATATTTTAAGTATGTTATTAATATTTTGATATTTTTAAATATTAATAATGATAAGATTATTTGATAATTAAATCATTTAAAAATGATTTAAGTGCTTGAAAATTATTATAACTTATAATAATTGTTTGATAATTAGTAAAAGCTTCCGAGAAATATTATTAAAGATATTTGACTTATCTTATATAATATTGAAGCTTAGAAATCGAATTTACTTGGCAATAAATGTGTTAATTGTCAAATAGGATGACCAGAACACCGAGAATGGACCAAAGTCCAACCAGACTGAATTAGTTTGACTTGTTAAGTGTTTATATAGATTATAAACACTGTTGTGGCTATGTGGTAATGTGTCTAGGAGAAGTTTGACTGTGAATTACAGTGTTGTGTGTTATGTGAATTATTGTGCTAATTGTTAGACCGATATTATTAGTTATAGGTCTTTCGAAAGTAGATAAGTATTTTGTAGTTGTAATCAGCAGAAGATGCAAGTTCCCTAACTCAACCTTGAGTTATTTTATTCAATTATTATTGGTGGATAATTATTGCTAATTATACCACGTCCAGGGATTTATTGTTGAAATTAAATTATTGAATTAGAATATATATATTCGTAGAATTACTGTTGTTGGATATTCATATCTGTAGAAGTTAGAATTGACAATACAGATAATTCCTGTTTATTGTCAAATTATAATGAGTAATGTCTTAGCTAATTATTCTGGCTAGACAAACAATTGTTAGGTCTTGATAGATTCGAGAAAATAAATTCAATTATTATTGACAGATCGATGCCAATTATTCCGGCTCGACCGAGAAGTAAATAAAATTTGAAATACCAGTATTTCGTTGTAAAATCAAAATCTTGATTCTAAGACTGAGAAGAACAACCTTTTATATAAAGGAAACATTTTGTTGGTCGTGAATTCGACCTTTGCGCGCGTTTTGAGTATTATGCATAATATAGGGTATAATAAGCTGATCACTTGTTGTACTTGCAGAGGGGTATGATTTAATCTTTATGGTTATCTGATACACCTGAGTATTTATCAAAGTAAATCTTTGATATCTACCCGAGAAAATAAGTTCAAGATATTGTGTGATCGCTCAGTATAAATCTGGAAAACATTCCACTTTGATATTTTGTAGAATTGATTCTTGATTATTCATTAGAATATCGTAGAAACTTTTAAAGCGTTGTACTCTTTCATTATTGAATTATTGTGTTGTATAGAATACGAGAAAACTTGTTATTGAATAACGATTTGTTCAGCCATTTCAAAGTTCCCCGAACTTTGATTTCATTCTATCAAAATAGATAGACTGTTGTTTTGAATTCTTATACATTTATTGTATGTCTTAACTTGCGGGGTAAATTAGTTGCTCACCCTTGCTAAATAAAATTTTTCAGCTAAGGATGAAGTTGCAGGAGGTGCTGCAAAGGACAAAGGCAAAGGTGTTGATCGATTTCGCAATCAATGAATACGTGCAAGTATATACGGTCAACAAGTAATAAAGTGATAAGAAAAGTATCGTTCCCACGAGGAATTATTTAATAAAAATCACCAAGTACTAATTCTTAACCAAACTAATTTTATTTAAACAATCTCAAATTGTGTTTTTTCTAATTAAGAAAACTAAATTAACCAATTAAAACCATGTTACTTTATAAATGAATTCAAATAAATAAAGATTAAGACTTCAATATCCCCAATTATGAATTATAAATCAATTATCCAATTATCCCAATTATTATGTCTACTGAATTGTTAACAGAAATTCTCAAATGCCAAAAGTCCTTTTCCAAGTGATCAATTGCCTTCTATTTAATCCAGATTAATCTTGCTATATTCCTATGCAAAATAATTGAATTAAACTCTTTCCAATCCCAATTCCTTATGTGTTACATGCGGTGAACAGATATTTCCATTCAATTCACAAACCTAATTATTCACTTTGTAAATAACTAAGTCACATGATATCATGCCCAGTTCTAACCCTAGAATTCCTTTCCCAATTCCTTCTAGAGTAACAAGGTAATTACTGATCAAATAATTAAGCAATAAGCACAAGACAAGATAAACAACTCACTTTAACATAAATAATTGGAATATAATGAATAACTAATTCATAGCCATAAAAAGTTCAATTGAAATCTTAATAAAAAGAATTAGTTCATAATTAATGAATGGAAACCAAGAATCCACAATTGAATAGACATTAAAAGATAAAAGTAAGATGAGAGAAGAGAATAGAATCTGTTGTCAGCAAATCTGATGCTCCCCTCTTGCTCTTGCTCTTGATCTTCAATGATCTCCAAGTTGCTTCAATCTCCAAAACTAATAAGAACTAGGGTTATGTTCTAATCTAATGGAGTGTATCTCTAATCTAAGCTATGTAATCTCCAAGCTAAGCTATGTAATCTCCCTTTATTTTATGCCTTACATCATGTATTTATAGGTTACAAGTCTAATTTTGAGTTTAGGAACAAACCCAATCCTATTTGGAGTAAAAAAGGTGTCAAAATTCGCCCAAAACGCGTCCAGGCCCGCACCAGACCCTTCCCCAACGCCCCGGCGCTGGGCACGGCGCTGGGATTCTGCCCCCCAGCGCCCCGGCGCTGGTATCAAGCCTAAAACGAGCGCTCGGCGCTGCCACAAAGTCTAACATTTTCTGCTCCGACGTCCTTTGGGGAAACGGCCACAACTTCTTCGTCCAAACTTCGATTTAGATGATTCAAGATGATCCGGAAAGAGGAGAAGTAGGTCTACAACTTTCATTCTTGAAGTTTTTTGAAATAATATCCAGAGCTATAGTCAAATTGGCTCTGAAGTGACTGCTATGTAAATGACAAGCCAAAAACGCGAATCTAGCCACCCCAAATGTCGATCCATGCAACTTTTGTCCCAAATCCTACAAAACAATATAAAACATGCTTGAATAGACACAAACACATAAAAACATCCTAAAAGACTTGAGAACAACAATAAATTAAGCCCGAATGTATCCAATTCATGTGTATAAAACTCACTCATCAAATACCCCCAAACTTAAACATTTGCTTGTCCTCAAGCAAAAACACAAAAATGTTATGCAATGCAATGTAATGAAACTAATCTATATGCCTACGAATCCAACAGTAATGACAGAAACAAGTCTATTTAACCGGCCTTAGAGAAATCAAGTAAACATGATAATACATCATATTAAAACAAATCAGTAATTTTCCAATCAATCATCAAATCTTAGACTGTTATCACTGATATAGTGCGTGTGTGCTCCACAACAATGTTAACTGATATAAAATCAAATTTAAGACATAATAGATATCTTCGAAGGCATCATACAGTGAAAACTCACAAAATTCACGAACAAGCTAGATCCAACTAAAGTCAAACATCCACCAAGTTCAAGAGTCCAATCTGGGATACTTATGCTTTACTTTTCATTACGGGGGCTTTTTGCTCTTTTCCCATTTTATTGTTTTTTTTTTAACCATGACTGTGCAATGTCTCATTCCATTAGGCTAACAGTGTCACCCCTTAGCGAGCTTTCGACCAACGACTCCTAGACCATATAAGACCTTAGGGCGCTAGGTTTTAAGATACCCCTTCGGGCGTACTTACTCAAGTAACAAAGGCCCCGAAACAAAACTAGCCACGGTAAATTTTTTTTTCTTTTTCTCTTTTTTTTTATAGATGGTTGGTGATTGCGTTTTACGCTCCATCTCACGCTTGTGTTTATGGGGAGTGTTTCTCCTCAACCCACCACAAGACTCAACATGTTTTTTTTAAAGCTTATATACCTCAAATTTTCCCCCCAAACTTAAGTTTTTATCAAAATTTAGCCATCTTCGCCTATTCATGTCTTTCATTCCTTCACACTAATATTATCCTTAAGAAATCCATTATGTATCAATTTAATCTTAATCAGTCAACATAGCTGTTATTAACGTGCTAACCTTGATTATACTAGTTTCAAACAGGAAAAGATTCAATTCATAACAAGAAATCACATCAAAGCCTGAATATTCAATACTATACTTATCTACTTAACTCCAGTCTCATCATTGGCCAAAATAGACTTTTACTATCTAACAGTTGGAATCATGCAAATATAAACTAAACGCAACAAACACAGTAAACTAACTACTATTTTTGCGATTTTTAATTATTTTTTTTTAAAACAAAAAACTGAATGCAAAAACTAAATGTAAATAACCCGAAAACATAACGAACTTACAATGTAAATAACTAACTATATCCAATACTACACTAAAATGCCCCCAAACTTAAACTAGACATTGTCCTCAATGGATACGATAGAAAAAATTAAAGCAGAGGACTTCCCTGAAAATATAGCAATCTTCCTCCTTGTCCGCTAAGTTTAGAGAATAAGCTTAAGCACATAGAACAAATTGGACACCACACTTGAATTTGACTTGAATAACCTGTAAAACCATGATAGAAGCAATTTTATTAAATCCTAAATAAATGCAAATTCAAAACTACTAATATAAAACTTAATAAAAACTAAAAATAAAAAATAAAAATTAAACTTGGGTTGCCTCCCAATAAGCGCTTGTTTTATAGTCTCAGCCTGACTTTATCTGGTCAATGCTATCCAATTCCTCTTCGAAAGTTGAGGAACCCTCCATCCATCAGAAATAATATAGCTTTTGGTAGGTTCCCATTTGTAATAGCCATTGTATTAAAGTCACCTAGCATGCTTTCTTTAGATAAGATTACATTCAAGAACGTCCAACATCTAGGTGGTTTCTCCATTGTGTCTACGAATATATTCTGGTATTGAGGCTTGTCAGACACAACAATTTCTTCTTCTATCTTCTCCAGCTCATCGCACCATGGTTTCGAAGGTGTACTTGCTTTTACATCACAGAGAGTATTGCCGACGACATGACTACCAATCGGACAAGGTTTTGCAAATCTAACCGGACTCTTGAACTGTGGAGGAGAAGGCACTTGAGGCATAAATAACATTGGCTCATCATCATTGGGTCTCACAATTAGTTCTTCACCGACCTTGTTGTCATTATCCCCACTTGTCTGTTAGGTTTGTAACATTCAAGAACGCAATCAAATTGCACAAATAAGCGGAAACGTGTAAAATCAGAGTTTTAAAAATTTTACAAACCATAAACCCGGATCACCCTTTATGCATAATTATTAATTTAACGAAAAGATAAAGAATAAAATCATACCCTTGAAGATCGAGCTTCCTCAGGTACAAGTTCACCTCCAATCCTTTTCGCGTTCAACTTGAATCCACCGGGTTGGGTTCCTTCCTTTGATCAACGTTAGCCACCCAAGTGTTTGGCCTCTAGAGGTGATCCACCAAGGAAGAAGAAGAATTCAAGAATATGGGTATTTGGCTCAAACCCTAGTTTTCTATCTCTATAGAAAAAGGGGCGTACTCTCCAACTATTAGAATTACGTATATTTGATATCTGATATAAGACTCCTCTTATAAAGATATCAAGTAACCCTATTAAAAATAAGGTATTATTTATTTAATTAAACTCTTTTAATTAAATGGGCTCCCTAATCTTATTAGGGATAATTAATTAAACTCTTTTAACTAATTTTTCCTCCTAATCCTATTAGGAATAAATGAGAGTACTTATATTAAATTATTTCCCAAACTCCTTTAGGAATTAAATAATAATAATAATAATAGTAATAATAATAATAATAAGACTCCTCTTATTAATTTATATTTAATATTTCCAAAATATTAAATAATAAATATTAAGCTATTTAATTTATTCTATCACCATAGATTAAATTAAATATACTTAACTTATTATTACGATTATGCCATTAACTTCTTAAATAATTATTCTTCCTTTTATGGTGTGACCCTTTAGGTTCTCCATATTAAACCGGTTGTGAATAAATCAATTAGAACAATTCTAATCTTATTTAAATAAATAAATTAAACTAATAATTTATTTAAATAAATAATATTTATTCTACAATAGGGATAAGCCTCCCTAGCGATCAACGACTTTCCAGATAATATAGATTTCAACATTAATCATAAAAGAACCTTTGAGTAAATAGTTACCGTACAATTCAATCCTTCCACCATACAATGTCCCAATTAAATATAAGACATGGAATTTCTGTCAAGTCTTATTTTATTTAATTATATGTATTTCGACTCTTAAATGCACAACCCCAAATAATGCAAATTAGAAACTCCTTTCTAATTTCATTCTGCCTTGGCCAAGGACTACTGAGTTGTCATTTATCGAATCACATAGGACATTTCTCTTCTTTTACTAGAAGTGGTAGATTCTTTATTGATCATACATTATCTCCATGTATAACTTATTATACCCAAGCATACCCTTTGATATACCCTAAGGGTCTTAAGGAATAAGTCAAAGTATAACTCATCATACACAAGATACTATGATGATATCAAGTCCAAGGATCACTTGTACTACTATCACTACAGGAATTCCTATTGACATGCAAGTAAAACTCCATTAGGTATTCCTTAGCGAGTCACGTTCAGTGAACTTATTCTCTAATAAGCACCTACATACTTGCTTTAGTGTCTCCACACAAATGATCATGAGATCAATCATCCTCATCCAATGAGCAAGCAACGTATGTACCAATCTATCCGGATTCACTAATCCCCAATTTAGTAATCCAACGATTGGGAACTATTTTAGTTTTAAGCTTTCTAAGAATTTAGATCTCATTAGAATGATCATCATCATTATTCTAAAAGCATTGCTTAAAACTATGAGTTTATCACATATTATAAAACAGCATCATGTAGATAATTAAAAGCCTTTAATAAATAAATACTTTTTATTAATAAATGAATAAGATTGTTATAAAGTATATGCTTTATCATCAAACATGATTGGCTTGTATGCATACTACTTTCAATCTCCCACTTGCACTAAAGCCAATCGTCATGGTATCTGATACTCTTCTTCTCTAAGTGACGATCATCCTGCTGTTGGACTTTAGTTAATGGATATGTAATGTTGTTCTTGAGAGTCCACTATCTCTATAGTGATTTCTCATCTTTCAATGATTTCTATAATCAAATGAAAGTGCCACAACACATGTTTGGATCCAAGATGAGACTTAGGAACTATTCCTAGTTCTGTAATGAACTTTTAATCCAAACAATCAACTTGCAGCTTCATTTATAGCTATATACTTTGTCTTTATCACTAAACCAGCAACTCTTTGCTGTTTGGAACCTTTCCAATTCACTGCACCACCGTTCAAGGTAACCCTTTACCTTAAAGTGGATTTTCTGTCGTCTTGGTCTGTCTGAAAAACTTGAGTCTGTTAAGCCCTCTAGTTTTAATTCAGACCCGCCATGAATTATATCACATCCTTAGTGCTGGTTAAGTACTTTAAGATGTTTTTCACTGTCTCACAGTGAACTTCTCCAGAATATGACTGATCAACATCAGGTCGCATATATTTCATTGCATACATGATTGTCACTCATGCGATCTCTCTTTTAGGAGTCTATGGGGACTATTAAGAGAGATACACTCCATGACTCATCAACATGAGACATCTCTTGGAGTTTGCCATGCTAAACAACTTTAACATCAAATGAATATACGTTCATTGGGTTAAGTCGAGCTCTTCCCAAATCATTCATGGAGGAATGTTTAGACAACTTTATTTTTACTGATTCTAGCATTGGCATGTCATTCCTTATCCGTATTATATCAACATATAATAATAGAAATGTCACGACGCTCCCACTGACCCTTTTGTACACACTAGGTTCATTCTTGTTTTTGATAAAATCAAACTCTTTTGATTATCATATCAAAATGAATGTTCCATTTTTGAGAAGATTGCTTCAATCCATTTCTCTGAGTGTCTACAACTCTTACCTCATCGTATGTAACTGGATCATCATCTTCTATGATACGTACCTCATCATCATCATCCATGATGAATCCATACCTCCTAGGTATCTTCGGTACTATTCCAGATTTACGATTCGGTTGTGGTACAATAGGTCTATCTATAGGTTCCTCTTATTTGACTTGTAGTGTTTTGTGGTTCTTGAACTTTTCAAGATCTATTATCCTCCCACTAGCCCCTTCAATGATAAACACCTTTATCTTAGAAGGTAGCGTGTTTCACAACAAACACCTTTTGCTAAGTAGGATTATAGAACATATGCCCTAAACTTACTTTAGGATGTCCCACAAATCTGTACTTGTCAAATTTTATCCCAAGCTTATCCTTTGAAACCGTTTCACATAAGTTGGACAACCCCTTATCTTAACATACTTAAGATTAGGAATCCTCCCTGTCCATAACTTTTATGGAGTCTTGGGGCCAGATTTTGAGGTTACCTTTTCCGTAGATAAGCAGCCATTTCTAGGACATGATCCTAGAAGGATACTGGAATGTCGGTAAAATCATTATGGACCGCACCATGTCCAACAAGGTACGATTTTTCCTTTCAGATACATCAATCAATTATTACGTATCAGGAGGCGTCCATTATGAAAAAACCATTTGAGATGATCTAGAAACTTATTGCACAAGTATTTATTCCTTGATCTAATCAAAGAATCTTAATACTTTGCCAATTTGTTTCATTTCTGAATTCTTTGATCCTTTCAAATAATTCACACTTGTATTTCATCAAATACAAACATTCAACTCTTTGAATGATCATCTCATTTTCTTATATTAATTTGTTCAATTTGTAAAATAATTTTTCACGTAAGTCAAGTATACAAAATCTATTAAGTAATATTCCAGTTCTATACAAAACATTATTATTATAAATAGAACAACAATTGTTCTTAAATATAATACCAAAAATTTCATTGTCCAACAATAAAATGGAAATAATGTTTTTAACAAGAACTTGAATACAATAACAGCTTATTGACTTAATAGATTTGCCCGTAGGCATTGCTAAACTATAAGTTCATACGACTAATGCAGCAACCTTTGCTTCATTTCCCACACATAGGTTTACTTATATTTGTTTAGCTTTCTACTTCTACTTGGTCCCTTCATAAATCTATATTTATGATAACCAAAGTCGGTATCAAATACCCAAGTAGAACCTTGACTTAAAGAAAAATGTATTTCAATCATGAACAAATTTGTATTTGTAACCGAAACTTCACTAAGCTTCTTTGGTTAGCCCTGCAAGATACTTCTCGCAATTTCTTTCCAGTGTCCAGGCTTATTGCAGTGGAAGCAAACTCCTTTGCTATCCGTATCAGTTTTGTTCTTATTATCCTTTGTTTTTGCCCTTTCTATTTACCTTCTTAGAATCGTTCTTCTTTTCAGAAGATCCTTTGGCCCCTACCAGTAAGACTTGGTCTTTCTTGGTTGGAAAGTGACTCTCAACATTTTTGAACATGTTAAGCAAATCAGCGAGGCTGATATCTAGCTCGTTCATATGAAAAATTCACAACAAATGTGAAAGGAGTCCGGAAGTGAGTGCAAGATCAAATCTTAGTTCAACTCTCCATCCATGACAAAACCCGTTGTCCTAATTGATCAATCAAATTGATTATGTTAAGGACTTTTATCTGTACCGTAGTGTCATCGGTCATTCTAGAACGGAAGAGCTCCTTAGATATCTGATATCTATCAGTCCTACTTTCCTCACCATCAACTACTTGATGTGCAGGAATATAATAGGAGCATCCATAGTTTTATGCTGACGCTGAAGCTCGTTACTCGTGGATGTGAGCATGATGCATTGAGCCAACTATGCATCATCTAGCCACTTTCTAAAAGTAGCAATATCTTCCTCAGAGGCATTGTCTGCAACCATTGCAGGGATAGGCGTATTAAGGACATAAGATAGCTTTTCAGCCGTGAGAACTATTCTCAATTACCTTAACCAATCCGTTTAATACGGTCCGGTTAAATAAGCATCTAATATGCTATGCAGTGATAGTAATTTAGACATTGTAAAAATCTGTAAATGAATTTGTAATTAACAACATTTTAACATACATTCTTTTATTAATTACCAAAATAAATTAGGTCTTGTTTTAAATTGGTATCTCCCACTATTTTCTTCAAACTATATTACCCTCACTTATATAGTTCGGCAAAATCTAATTAAAGATTTGCTAGTGAGAATAAGGATCCCATTTCAAATGTATATAGCCTTGTGTGTGCACAACAAACTATATATAAATAAATAGGTAGACAACTCTTGTCAATTACATCAACTATGTAACTCCTTGTATTTTGCCTCTTAAATCATAATGGTCAAGTGTGTGCACATCCGAACTAAAATGATTTAAGTTAAGTCAGACCCAGCATTTCCATATAAGTGAAGAAAAAACTACAGCCCTTGTGTGTGCACAACAAAGCAGTAATGTTCAATTCCTTATAAACATCATATGTAATAAAAACAACATCTTAAATATTTAATACTCGCCTTGTGTGTGCACAACAAACTCATATTAAATATTCAATACTCTATTGTTTCTATCATGCTAGAAGGCGACGTTCGATATTCCAAATATCTTTGAACGTTACAACTTAATATAAAATATTTGAGGGGTTTGTTATTAATTTGTCTCATCTTGTTTAGCGCGTATGCACATATATATAAAATACGCGTCATATTAATTAACATGCGAAGCATGTTTGCATAATATATAATATATATAATATAAGCATGCACATATAGAATACTATATTCTACCTGGATTGATTATGGACTTTATTCTAGTTTGGTTCACTAGAGCCACCAAGTGAACCAAAAGGTCAAACCCTAGGGGTGCAAGAATTAATATTTAAATATAACTATTACATTTAAAACCTGGGCTCCATAACAAACGGGTCTTCAAGCGCTCCTTGTCCCTTGATATCCAATTTTTCAAAATTAATTCTAACTATTCCTATTACAAAACTATTTAATATAAATAGAAACCTTGATCAGCAGTCAAGGGGAAGTACATAGGAGGGAGATAGAATTTACATTAAGAAAAATTAGAGAAGACGAGGTACGCAGACCCCATTTAATAAAACTCATACATTCATGCATCCAACTAAAATAAAATCCAATCACATTGGTCAATAGTCCATAATCTATCCCATTTATTATCATACACATCACCATATGCATCAATAAATAACATTCATCTCATGAAAAATAAATATTTAATATATATATTGATATCATTTAATGGGCAAATTTAGTTAGTATAAAATTTATTTTTGAATCAAAATAAACTCCTTTATTTTAATCCAAATTTAAATCAAAATAAAACTATTTTATTTTAATTTATCCAATTTTGAATAAAATAAACTATTTTATTTTAATCAAAATCTTTAATCAAAATAAACTCCTTTATTTTAATTAATTATGAATCCAATTCCATGTAAAAAAAAAAAAACTCCTTTATCAAAGGAAACACGGATTAATTTCCTATTCACAAATAAACTCCTTTATTTTGAATAATATGAAATCTTATTTCATATCTAAATAAACCCCTTTATTTAAGGAAATTAGGATTTTCTTTCCTATTCACAAATAAACTCCTTTATTTTGAATAATATGAAATCCTATATCATATTTAAATAAACTCCTTTATTTAAGGAAATTAGGCAATCCAATTTCAACTCCAATTAGTTATCATGGAATCAAATTCCAACTCTAATTAGTTAGCATGAAATTTAATTTTAAAATTAAAATAAACCCTTTTATTTTAAAATTAAAATAAAAATTTTATTTTAAAATTAAAATAAATATTTTATTTTAATTATAAAATTATTATAAAAATATATATATTACGGTAATATATATATTATATATATAATAAAACCTTACGGTTTATATATATATATATAACTTTTCAAAATAATCCTGTTAATATTAACAATCCTGGGACATGGTTTTTCTTGATTTTCGTGCAGCATTGAATTGGCAGAAACCTTTTAAAAAAAATCTCCTGCAACCTTGAAAAAATGGGTCACGTGAATCTAATAAAATGCTCCTGCCGAATCCCTTTTTTTTTTTTTTTAATAAATTTTATATAATAAAATTATGCCCAATTAAATTGTTCTAAACACATATCAATATACATATCAAATTAAAATAATTAATAATTCGCATAAAGGTTTGGCTCTGATGCCACTGTTAGGTTTGTAACATTCAAGAACGCAATCAAATTGCACAAATAAGCGGAAACGTGTAAAATCAGAGTTTTAAAAATTTTACAAACCATAAACCCGGATCACCCTTTATGCATAATTATTAATTTAACGAAAAGATAAAGAATAAAATCATACCCTTGAAGATCGAGCTTCCTCAGGTACAAGTTCACCTCCAATCCTTTTCGCGTTCAACTTGAATCCACCGGGTTGGGTTCCTTCCTTTGATCAACGTTAGCCACCCAAGTGTTTGGCCTCTAGAGGTGATCCACCAAGGAAGAAGAAGAATTCAAGAATATGGGTATTTGGCTCAAACCCTAGTTTTCTATCTCTATAGAAAAAGGGGCGTACTCTCCAACTATTAGAATTACGTATATTTGATATCTGATATAAGACTCCTCTTATAAAGATATCAAGTAACCCTATTAAAAATAAGGTATTATTTATTTAATTAAACTCTTTTAATTAAATGGGCTCCCTAATCTTATTAGGGATAATTAATTAAACTCTTTTAACTAATTTTTCCTCCTAATCCTATTAGGAATAAATGAGAGTACTTATATTAAATTATTTCCCAAACTCCTTTAGGAATTAAATAATAATAATAATAATAGTAATAATAATAATAATAAGACTCCTCTTATTAATTTATATTTAATATTTCCAAAATATTAAATAATAAATATTAAGCTATTTAATTTATTCTATCACCATAGATTAAATTAAATATACTTAACTTATTATTACGATTATGCCATTAACTTCTTAAATAATTATTCTTCCTTTTATGGTGTGACCCTTTAGGTTCTCCATATTAAACCGGTTGTGAATAAATCAATTAGAACAATTCTAATCTTATTTAAATAAATAAATTAAACTAATAATTTATTTAAATAAATAATATTTATTCTACAATAGGGATAAGCCTCCCTAGCGATCAACGACTTTCCAGATAATATAGATTTCAACATTAATCATAAAAGAACCTTTGAGTAAATAGTTACCGTACAATTCAATCCTTCCACCATACAATGTCCCAATTAAATATAAGACATGGAATTTCTGTCAAGTCTTATTTTATTTAATTATATGTATTTCGACTCTTAAATGCACAACCCCAAATAATGCAAATTAGAAACTCCTTTCTAATTTCATTCTGCCTTGGCCAAGGACTACTGAGTTGTCATTTATCGAATCACATAGGACATTTCTCTTCTTTTACTAGAAGTGGTAGATTCTTTATTGATCATACATTATCTCCATGTATAACTTATTATACCCAAGCATACCCTTTGATATACCCTAAGGGTCTTAAGGAATAAGTCAAAGTATAACTCATCATACACAAGATACTATGATGATATCAAGTCCAAGGATCACTTGTACTACTATCACTACAGGAATTCCTATTGACATGCAAGTAAAACTCCATTAGGTATTCCTTAGCGAGTCACGTTCAGTGAACTTATTCTCTAATAAGCACCTACATACTTGCTTTAGTGTCTCCACACAAATGATCATGAGATCAATCATCCTCATCCAATGAGCAAGCAACGTATGTACCAATCTATCCGGATTCACTAATCCCCAATTTAGTAATCCAACGATTGGGAACTATTTTAGTTTTAAGCTTTCTAAGAATTTAGATCTCATTAGAATGATCATCATCATTATTCTAAAAGCATTGCTTAAAACTATGGGTTTATCACATATTATAAAACAGCATCATGTAGATAATTAAAAGCCTTTAATAAATAAATACTTTTTATTAATAAATGAATAAGATTGTTATAAAGTATATGCTTTATCATCAAACATGATTGGCTTGTATGCATACTACTTTCATTGTCTCCTCTTTTTCATCTCCTGGCTCATCCAGTTGTAGATTTGGCTCGGGCTCACCATCAGTCTCAGAATCCATGTCATAGGGCCAGGTGTATTGAGGACGGTTGTTCAATGCATGTGCTATCTGTTCCACTTGATTTTCCAGATTCTTAATCAACGCGCCTTGGTTTTGCAAATTCAGCTCTACTTGACTCAATTTCTTATCTTGTTCCTCGTTCTTTTTATCAGAAGCTCTAATGAATTTTTCTAAGGCTTCTTCCAAACTTGATATCCTCTCTGGTTGTTGAGTCGGATTTTGAAATCTGGAGGTGTGTTGTTGTCTAGGTGGTTGAGCTGCAGCTTGATTGTTACTCCATGAAAAATCCGGGTGATACCCCCAATCCTGATGATAGTTGTTGGGATAGACATAATTATTGGGGTAATGACCACTATACTGTACCGGCTCGAAACTGATGGCGCATTGATGAATCATATGGTTTCCAGCACAATAATCACAAGTAACCGCCATACTTTGACGACGCTGAGCTTCAAAAGCTTCAAACATCCTCGAAAGTGTCTCAATCTGTGCAGACAATGCAGAAAGTTTCTCGAGTCTTTCAATCTCCGCTCCCCTTGGTTGAGTCATGTTCGTGTATGGCCATTGATACACAAAGCCATCCATGGTACCTGAAAAGAGAGAAATATAGGAAGAGAATTAAAAATAAAAATAAAAATGTTTAAATTAAGACTAATTTGATTGAAATTAATATTGGACAATAATTATTAAATTAATTCCCCGGCAACGGAGCCAAAAACTTGTTGATCGATTTCGCAATCAATGAATACGTGCAAGTATACACGGTCAACAAGTAATAAAGTGATAAGAAAAGTATCGTTCCCACGAGGAATTATTTAATAAAAATCACCAAGTACTAATTCTTAACCAAACTAATTTTATTTAAACAATCTCAAATTGTGTTTTTTCTAATTAAGAAAACTAAATTAACCAATTAAAACTATGTTACTTTATAAATGAATTCAAATAAATAAAGATTAAGACTTCAATATCCCCAATTATGAATTATAAATCAATTATCCAATTATCCCAATTATTATGTCTACTGAATTGTTAACAGAAATTCTCAAATGCCAAAAGTCCATTTCCAAGTGATCAATTGCCTTCTATTTAATCCAGATTAATCTTGCTATATTCCTATGCAAAATAATTGAATTAAACTCTTTCCAATCCCAATTCCTTATGTGTTACATGCGGTGAACAGATATTTCCATTCAATTCACAAACCTAATTATTCACTTTGCAAATAACTAAGTCACATGATATCATGCCCAGTTCTAACCCTAGAATTCCTTTCCCAATTTCTTCTAGAGTAACAAGGTAATTACTGATCAAATAATTAAGCAATAAGCACAAGACAAGATAAACAACTCACTTTAACATAAATAATTAGAATATAATGAATAACTAATTCATAGCCATAAAAAGTTCAATTGAAATCTTAATAAAAAGAATTAGTTCATAATTAATGAATGGAAACCAAGAATCCACAATTGAATAGACATTAAAAGATAAAAGTAAGATGAGAGAAGAGAATAGAATCTATTGTCAGCAAATCTGATGCTCCCCTCTTGCTCTTGTTCTTGATCTTCAATGATCTCCAAGTTGCTTCAATCTCCAAAACTAATAAGAACTAGGGTTATGTTCTAATCTAATGGAGTGTATCTCTAATCTAAGCTATGTAATCCCCCTTTATTTTATGCCTTGCATCATGTATTTATAGTTTACAAGTCTAATTTTGAGTTTAGGAACAAACCCAATCCTATTTGGAGTCAAAAAGGTGTCAAAATTCGTCCAAAACGCGTCCAGACCCGCACCAGACCCTTCCCCAGCGCCCCGGCGCTGGGCACGGCGCTGGGATTCTGCCCCCCAGCGCCCCGGCGCTGGTATCAAGCCTAAAACGAGCACCCGGCGCTGCCACAAAGTCTAACATTTTCTGCTCCGACGTCCTTTGGGGAAACGTCCATAACTTCTTCGTCCGAACTCCGATTTAGATTATTCAAGATGATCCGGAAAGAGGAGAAGTAGATATACAACTTTCATTCTTGAAGTTTTTCAAAATAATATCCGGAGATATAGTCAAATTGGCTCTGAAGTGACTGCTATGTAAATGACAAGCCGAAAACGCGAATCTAGCCACCCCAAACGTCGATCCATGCAACTTTTGTCCCAAATCCTACAAAACAATATAAAACATGCTTGAATAGACACAAACACATAAAAACATCCTAAAAGACTTGAGAACAACAATAAATTAAGCCCGAATGTATCCAACTCATGTGTATAAAACTCACTCATCAAAAGGCGTAGTTATAAATTAGTTATGTTAAACATATTTATTATGTTGTATTGTAAACCCTTTTTGTATATCTAAAGGGTATGTTTGTAAAGTTAAGGTTAGAAAACCTGGGTGATGTATTATTAAACTCTGATAAAAACTTATGAAAGTACTATATATATATATATATATATATATATATATATATTATGGGTAGTTAAGTGTTATTTATATGGTGGATCGTGAACACCAAACTCGGGGGTCAGGTAACCCGGATTTGGGGGTGTCACAGGTTGGTATCAGAGCTATAAGCATGAATTTGCGAAGAGCCCCGAGCCTCTCGCTGGTGACTTCCTTATGTGGAATGCACCGAAGCCAGACTCTCCGTAGGGGACGCCAAGCCAGTCGGTGGCAAGCTGATAGGTACCCCTGTAAGGTGCTATGGTTGGAAGCACCATGAAAGTTACAGGTTGGTATCAGAGCTGTAGTGACCAATATGTCACCAGCTGGTAGTGGAGCTGTAGGTTATAAACCTTAAGTGGGGTAGGGGAAAACCCTAGGATTATGACCATAGCGAGATAGAAAATAATCATTTAGAGTACTAAGTGAGGGATCGTTGAAGTGTATCGATAGTGAGATAAGTAAATTCGTAGTGAGAGAAATTTGTACTGGTGAAGTACTAATCAAGTTGTTTAAAACTGATTGTAGGATGTCGGGAGAAGATGAAATGTGTACGGAGAAGCCAGCGGCTGTCGCACCAATGCCAGTAGCCGAGGTGCCAGCACAGAGCGAATCGGTTGAAGAAGTGGGGGAAGATGAACCAATGATCAATCTTGAGAGTGATCATGACGATTATCCTGAGATGTATCTAAGTGGTGATGAGGAGGCGGAGTCTGAAGAAGCTAAGATGGAACTAAAGAATAAGATCAAGGTTGGTGAACAAGATCAGCTATCTGTGGAAGTCCAAGAACTCCAAAGCAATGTATTTCTTTTGGAGGAGTTGTGGAAGACGGAGTGGGCATTACGCGAAATGATTGAAGAACGAAACGAGCTAAAAGCGCAGGTGGAGAAGATGAAGGCTGAAGGTGGTGGATCGTCTGAAGGAACCGGCAAGAAGGACAAGAAGAAAAGAAAGAGGAACAATGACAGTGACAACTCTGGAAATTCGAACCCGAAGAAAAAGAAAGCTTGTAGTAAGTGTGGCAAAACTCGCGTGGGGGAATGCATGATGTGGAAGAACGTGTGCTTCAACTGTAAGCAGGAAGGACATATCTCTTTGCATTGTCCTAAACCGAATATGAGGAAGTGTTTTTTTCTGTGGGCAAACGGGGCATAGATTTAACAAGTGTCCCAGCAAGAAGAAGATTGGTGAAGGAAGTGGTCGGTAGACAACTTAGATATATGTAATCGTATCTTTTGGTAGAAGTTTCTGATATTAAGATATGTAATATCAAGAACGATGTTTGAACATATGTAAATATATGTTTGTATGAATAAAATCTTTATTTTCTATATATGAATATAAGATTAAAATGAATTTGTGTGTTCTTAAAACTCATACTTATGGTATGTTCATGACTCATAATTATATGAAATGTCCTAAACCCCTCAGCGAATGGACGCCAAAGGTCTGACTAGGATAAGTTCATACACTCATATAGTTGTGGCAAGTTACTGAATTCCTAAGTGTGGTAAGTTTGATGAACTGGAAATAGTATTGTGAAATTGGAGAATGCCAACTTTTTGTGTAAAGTTGGGGAATTGTAACTTTTGTAAAGTTGAGTGTGTTAATCCTAGTATTATTTTAAAATGATAGTTATATGTGTTAAGTATTATAGGTACTATGTGTTATTTGAATAAATATGCAATTACTTGAGAATTATGTGTTAAATTCTTATTGTGTTAAGAATTTGTATAGAGAAAGAATATTAATATAAGATTTTCATTTAAATCAAATCATGTCGCCTAGACGACAGAATCGAAACCAAAGAGAAGAACAATCAGTGAATAACGAAGGAGGTCAAGTGGACCCCATGCAGAATTTTTTGGATATGCTGGCCCAAGCTATGGAAAATAGGGCTCCAGCCAGGGGAAGACCAAGGAATCAGCCAGCCGACAGATTGGCTAATTTTAAGGATTTTAAAGCGGTAGGACCATCGGAATTTAAGGGGACTATGGATCCGATTGAAGCCCAAAATTGGGTAAAAGAGATAGAGAAAGCGTTCGTGATTGCGCGAGTGGCGGAAGAGAAAAAGAAGGCTTTTGCAACATACTTAATGAAGGGAGAAGCCAATTATTGGTGGGAAACCAATCAAGCGAGAGCGGGTACAGTGGTGGTGACGTGGACAAGAATTAAAGAATTGTTCTTTGAGAACTACTTCTCACCGAGTATGCAAGCTCGGATGGAAGTTAAGTTCTTGGAACATAAGCAGGAGAACATGTCTGTTTCTGAATACGCGGCTAAATTCAACGAATTGGCATGATTTGCACCTCATCAGGTGGACACAGAAGCAAGAAAAGCAAGAAGATTTGAGAACGGATTGAAGCCGGGAATTTACAACAAAGTAGATGTGCTACAGATCAACACGTTTGCGGCTCTACTGGAGAAAGAATTAATTGCGGAAGGAGGAAACGAGGCTGCATCTCGTTTTCATCAGGAGAAGAAGAAGAATACCAATGAGGGTGGAAGCAGTGGTGGTAGTAACCCAAATAAGAGAAAGTATAGTGAGAATACCCAATCGGGTAATAAAATTGAAGGGAATAGGAAAGGAGGGGAGCCATGTACAAATTGTGGTAAGAATCATGCAAGTGTTTGTTTGAAGAAGAAGGGAGTTTGTTACAACTGCGGACAAGAGGGGTATATGTCGCCAAATTGTCCCAGCCCGAAAAAGATTCAAGATTGCTATGCAAGTGGATCGACTGATCATCTGGTGCGGAACTGTCCGAAGAAGAATGCAGAAAAAGAAAGTGTCAACAAGGGACCTGGTGGTGGAACCTTGGCGATTTAAGGACCTGCAAAGCCAGGAAGACCAACAGACCGTACATTTAACATGACGGCGCTAGATGCAGTGGCTACTCAAGAGGTAGTAGCAGGTAATGATTTCGTTTAGAAATTTAATTACGCGAGTATTATGATTTAGATAATTCTGTGAACTGTTTTCTTTTATAGATTTAAGTCACAGGTTAGAATTTGAAACACAAAGTAATATTGTGTTGATCAAAATAAATTGATGATACAACTTTAAAAGTTTGTAAAGAATAAGAAAGCGGTGATTCCGAGGACGGAATCCTTTTAAGGAGGGGTGAATGTGATAACCCGGGATTTCGAATAATTAAAATTTTACGAATAAATTTTTTTTTATATTTAATATTGACATTGACTGTTAATATTGTACTGAGAATTTGTGAGACAAGTCTCGAGAATTAGTTAATTTGTGATTTGACTAAGAAAATAGAGTAGAGTTGTGCTTAACAACTTTAGAAAACCCTAGCCCTAATTTTCGGATAGGGATTCGGTAGAAAATATAATTAAAATAATTATATTGCTAAGAATGTGTTTGTACTGTATGTTGATTATGTTGATCAATAATTGATTGGATAATATTTGTAATTAATAAACCTTAATAAGGGATTTAAAACCCTAATCTTAAATTTAGAAAATAAATTGTACAATTAAAAACCCTAATTGTACGTTAAAGAACCCTAATTTAAAATCTGGAATTTCCTAAACCCTAATTAGGCAACCCTAATTTTTATTAGCATGCCTAAAGTGTTTGTTAAACTTAAATATAATTAGAAAACTCTAATTATATTTTTGTATGTTAAATTTCTATTTTAGAAACCCTAATTTTATTTTAGAAAATTTATTTTTCTAATTAAACCCTAAATTTGAAAATTGTGGGAACTAAAATTTTTAATACCTAAAGGGTTCAAATCTTAAACACTAATCCAAGCCCCAAACCCTAAGGGTTTGTACAAATTCCATGTTTACCATTTAATTTAAATTACAAATGTCAAAAATGCCCTTTATTGGATTTTTAGTAAGTTAACTTGCAAAATTGGTAAAATCTTTGGTAAAAATGACCGAGAAAGTTACGTACTTCGGTCACTGTTTTAGGTTGCTCCCAGCTTTGATAAGCTTCAATCTTTGCTGGGTCAACAGATATTCCATGACTTGTTACCACGTGCCCAAGGAATGCTACTTCCTCAAGCCAGAACTCGCATTTCTTCAACTTGACATAAAGCTTATATTCACGAAGCTTTTGAAGTATCAGCCTCAAGTGTTGCTCATGATCTTCACGGCTTTTGGAATAAATAAGGATGTCATCAATAAAGACGACCATAAAGTGATCCAAATATTCCTTGAATACTCGGTTCATCATATCCACGAAGGCAGCAGGAGCATTAGTCAATCCAAAAGACATGACTAGGAATTCATAATGCCCGTACCGAGTTCTGAAAGCCGTCTTTGGAATGTCATCGGTTCTAATCTTCAATTGGTGATATCCAGAACGAAGATTAATCTTTGAAAAGAATTTGGCTCCTTGCAACTGGTCAAACATGTAATCAATACATGGAAATGGGTGCCTATTTTTGATGGTGACATGATTCAATTCCCGATAATCAATAAAAAGTCTCATATTCCCATCTTTCTTCTTCACGAATAGAACAGGAGAATCCAAAGGAGAAGTACTAGGACGATTGAAATCGATGTCTAACAATTCCTGTGCAGTTGGGTCTTTAACTTCTGAAGTTCAATAGGAGCCATTCGATATAGGGCTTTGGAAATAGGTTTTGTACCAAGTTCATGGTCAATACAAAATTCAATTTCATGCTATGGGGGTAGGCCAGGAAGTTCTTCAGGGAATACGTCAGGAAATTCATTAACAATAGAAATATCATTCAAAACTGACGTATTTTTATTTAGATCCGTGACATGAGCTAAGAAAGCTTGACATCCATTTTTTAATAAACGAATAGCTTTATGGCTTGAGATAACAGTGATTGATTTTAATGGTTTAGTTGCTTGAATTCGCATAATAGGTTGTTTAGGAATATGAAAGCTAACAACCTTATAAAAATAATCAATTTTTTCATGATGAGTAGTTAACCAATCAATCCCTAGAATTACGTCAAATGCAAGTATTTTCAATGAAATAAGATCGATAGGTAATGTGAGGGTACCGATTTGAACCAAACAAGACTTATAAATAGTAGATGTAATGAAGGTTTCTCCCAATGGAGTTTCAACAGATAAGTCAAAGTCTAATTTCTCCGGAGTCAAATTTAAATATTGAGCGCAAGTAGGAGAAATAAAAGAATGGGTAGAACCGGTATAATATAAGGTATAAACTTCGCTAGAGTTTATGATAAGCTTACCCGTGATGACCTCGTTCGGGTTTTTTTCTTTCTGGGAGGTCACAACTTACGCTCTCCCTTGCACTACTGGCTTTAACTTTTCTGGGATGTCCTTTGGTGCCTCCATCCTAGCTGAGTTTGCCTTCGGTGAACGAAAAAATTGGGCTAGGTGACCTTCTCTTCCACAATTATAACATGCTTTGGATGGCATCACGCAGTTTGGACTGAAGTGTCCTTTCCTTCCGCATTTGAAGCATATGATAGGTGGTCATTCTCCTTCCTTAACCACGGGTGTTAGTGCTGATGTATTTCCATCATTGTTGAATCTCCTCTTCTTGAAATGTCCATTCTTATTGTTTTGGCCATGATTACCACCGAAGTGGTTACCATTTCTGGCATGTTGATTCCCTCCACGCTTATTATCACCGCTTCGATGATTGTTATCACTGGTATTATCATTTTGTCGGCTACTCTCTTTTGGTTGGGTTGACTCATTATCGCGCTCTAATAACTGAGCCCTATTAACAACATCTGAATACAAACACAGTTTATAAGAGATAAGATATTGATGTATCTCAAGTTTCAAACCTCTTAGAAATATTCGTGTCATTATCTCCTCATTATCAACCAAATGGGACGCACACCGGGACAACTCAGCAAACTTGGCTTCGTACTGTGACACGGTCATGTTGTTTTGCTCCAGCTTAATGAACTCTACCTCTTTCATGTGACGAATGCTTTCGGGAAAGTACTTGTCGTTGAAAAATTCTTGGAACTTCTCCCAAGTCATCTTCAGTATGGCAGGTTGAGTACGTTTTACAGATTCCCACCAGTAATTTGCATCTGCACGCAACATGAAGGTGGCAAAGGGAACCTTTTGCTCCTCAAAGCATCCCAAGACAACAAATATCTTGCAAATCTGCTTTATCCACATCTCTGCCATAAGTGGTTTTGGCTCTCCAAAAAACTCTGGTGGTCCCAGTTCCCTGAACTGCTTAGCGATGACCGTCCGAGAGTTGCCAATGTTTCCACCTGCATTTTGGATAGGAGCCGCTCTTGCCTGATGTTGCATGAATTGCATAAAGCCTCTGAACATTCCATCGTTCATCATCTGGTCAGTGTTGTTGTTTGCCTGAGGATTGTCGCCTTCCTGATCCATATTATCCTGATTATTGATCCATGGAGACTCAACAGTCTCCTGTGCTCCATTGATATCACATATTATCCCTATACTCTGACTGACCAATTAAATATCAAATAATCTTATGTAGGTCATACTAGCGAAGGAATTCCTCGTCTCTCCCCTCCTAGTTCTTGTCTCACATCTCAGCCAGGGATCATATCCCTAAGCTTTGATACCAATTGTGACGTCCCCAAAATAGGTATACATCACCCATCTTGAGTCTCCAAATACATGGTACAGAATACCAATACAATCTTTAATATACAACAAGAGAGCTGTGAGTTTTAATACAATTATTGTCTTCTAGACAATATTCACTCTCAGAATAAGTCTTCATTACATTTATTATCACACTATTTAACAGAATAGTGAGGACTACTAATACTATCATCTGGACCGTCACTCCGTTCCCCGACTAGTCCCGACTACGTTCTCATTTCCTGAAGAGAACAGTGAAAGAAAGGGTGAGCTCAACTAGCCCAGTAAGAAATATTATGACTAAGATAACGCATAATAAATTATCATTAGTCTTCAACAGTGTTAAACTGATAAAATACAATAGACATCAAGTTTAACTGCAGCGGAACATGCAATCCATTAAAAGAGTCAAGTAGAGAATAAAATCTACTATCTTTTATGATTTAAAAAGGTTTTTCATCACTTTTATCGTTGGGACTCAGCTTAATAAATAATCCACATCATCCATGCACTACGGCCAAAGATATTCATTAGTATTACAACCACAAATTATCCATGCACTACGGGCCAAGGATATTCGTGTATTCATCAATGGTCATGATCATGCCAACAATTGTTCATCAATGTACTACGGGCCAATGAGGACTTTTACCACATCATTTGTAACATTACGGTCATGATTACACCGAATAATCCCTGGTCATAATCATACCAAGTCCATCTATGCACTGCAGGCCACAAATGACTTTAAAAAAATAAACATGAGGATGATGACACTGATATAAGAATTCAATAAAACAAGTTCAAGAATTAATTTATTCAGGAACTAATAACGTCCAAATTGTCAACATGATACTTCTTTGTAGAGTAAAATTCAAGAATGCTCAGAAGAATATTTCCATGAAAAGATACTGGATGAAGCACAAATATCAAGGATATTCAACTAATTTTATGGAGTTTTGAAGTCAAAACATTAACCAACTGAGATAATAAAGAATGGAATAACAAAAGAAATCACCATGCATGTGGTACTTCGCATAGACAGGTTATTCCAACAGAATAATAGATAACGAAACTAGATCAGGCGAAATTCGTACCGACGGGATGTTCCAACAGAATAACAAAGACAGAACCAGGTCCGACATAAAATGCACAGACAGGATATTCCAACAGAATAATAAAGAATGGAATAACAGAAGTTTTCTTCATGAATACAAAAGAAATAATACCCCTTACTATAAAAGAAGAGTATTCCGACTGGTAGGGCGAGGATATTCTTGAAGAAAATTTGCACTACGCTCAAAGCTTCTTAAAACTCTAAAGAAATATGCTCAAGATTATAGAAGAGAATTCTCTGAATTTCTAGTGTTTTTTCAATTCTAATTAAGCATCCTATTTATAGGAGAATTGAAGGGGTACTGTTTGAACATAGGTGCACCGAATGATAATTTCACGGACGAAATTGTAGCAGCCACGGATGTTATGCGCAAGAATATGATTACCAACATCAAGTAAAACAAAAATAAAATTATATATATATATAAGCACATGTTTGTTTGAATTATTTGCTCCCACCCGACAAACTCTTACAATTCGATGACTTTTGATTCCACCAAAGGACAATATATCATATATATATATATATATATATATATATATATATATATATATATATATATATGATATACTACTCCACCATTCCCACATTCCACCCAATTCACAAGTGGAATTCCTCCCACCAAAAGAATCCTTTAATTCCCCCACCAAAAGAATCCTTTAATTCCCCCACCGTTTATATATATATATATATATATATATATATATATATATATATATATATATATATATATATATACCGAATGATTATTTTGAAAATGAGTAAATGGGGGTCCATAAAATACGTCAAAAATTACAATAAATACTTCATAAAAACACCTCAATATTTTTAACAACATTTATCATCATTATTATAATTCACAATATTAATCGACCAGGTCGTTCCCAGGAAAGAGGGGGCTTTCCAATAAGGATTTCTCCCTATTGGCGCACAATTAGGTGACCAAACCTCTCCTTGGCAGAACTTCTAGACATCGTTAATATTGCAAATAATAATATTAATAACTCTGTCATCTCAATTATTAATTTAATAATAATTGAATCAATTAACGTGAAATACTATGCAATAATTACTGAAGTAATAATTTAACAAAACTGAGTGACTTCTCACGTAAGCATCAATAATCAATACCGTCTGCTACTATGTAACCACGCGTATTCCTGTACTTTTAACACTGGGTGTTTCAACAGTATTAACGGTAAAACTTCCGCCGTTATTTTCAATAAAATATTTTTTTTCGTTTTCTCAATCCGACAATAATTCCGTTGTGGGGTCCACCAATGATTGTGCCGTCGTACGAATATTCCCTGTTAAAACGAATATTCCCCGACCAATCGAATATTATATAACAACTTCCGTACTTTGAAAAATTTATAAATATTACCCACAACTATAACATTATATCAAATTCATTCCATAATATTCAAAAATGATAATTATAGAAAATTCATCTTTATTCATAAAAGTTGGGGTCTTACAACTTGGTGATTTTATCGTACTACATCATACCATAGTGGGCTGACGATCCTTAGATCACATCCAACACTAAGTACTACTGCATTGATGACTCCATCGTTTTTATCATCTCTGCACCAGGTTCCATGATGCATTGATGATATAAAAAAAATACATTTTGATATATTTCAAATCATTTTTGTCTAGCTGAAGCAATTAGCCTAGACATACGAATAACGATATTGTTTTTAAAACTCATTGGTTTCATCATTTGATCCAATGTTTTTCAAGAAAATAGAAGTGCAAACATCAGCACGAAGTCAATAAATTTTGAAAGTCTAGCATAGCTAGTAGATTTAGAATATTCAGGTATCCATCAAATTTAATCTTTACTTCATTACTTCATTACATAACCATTCTATCAATCTTCAACTTCTTCAATGCTCTTTATACTATAACCGTTTTCAACCCAAAATAGTTCATCAAACTAACTACACATTGGAGGTTCAGGAACTTGCCACAATAATATGAGTTTATGAACTTATCCTAGTCAGACCATAGGCGTCCATTTGCTAAGGGGTTCCAAACATACCATATTATTATGAGTCACGAACATACCATATACATTAGTTTTAAGAACTGCAACTAATCCTAATAATATCTGACTAATCTTAATAGTTTCTAACTATCAAACATACACATGAGAAAAGAATCACCTTTTCACCACATATACATTGATAGCGCGACACCAACATTCCAATGATTATCAATGTGATAAACTGAGTGCAAGCACAAAACCCTCGCCCATACAAAGGTTTGTACAACTCAGCCATCACATGAGTCCTCAATTGAAATCCCACCTAACTCAATCTTACTCATAACTTGCTCTTAACTTGCTCAATACGAATTCCTCGTATCACTCGTGAGTTTATCTCGTACTATATCATAGTACATTACCTTCATAGCATCAAGCTATAATTATTCAAACATTACAGACCATCTTTCTCATATAACTTAAACTGATCACGTCGTGATCTTATTCTATATCCATCTCCCTTAAAAAAAATTCTTAACTTGTGATCGTTTGGTTTTACAATTCTCTTTCTTTCCTTTTTCATCATACGTATCCATTTTCTATACTTGGTACACATCGAGTCTCTAACAGTTTCAATATGGTTCGCTGAGTGGTTTCCCACAAACAACCAACAAACTAGGTTTCGAGTTGCTAGTTCGTATATACCCCCGCTCTGTGAAGAAATTATTTAGCCCAAATACCATACATCAACTATTAAGACTACAATTGTACCATACTTAAATATAACTTTTTATTCTTAACTTCTTTATCATCTTCTCCTTTATTATCTAAGGTTATAGCCTAGGGTACTCTTACCTAAGGTTTATAACCTACGGCTTTGATACCAACTGTAACGACCCCAAAATTCATATAATTTAATTCTCAACTTCGGTTATTAATAATATATTCAATCTCTAATTTTACATCATTAAATGATAATACAACCATTAAAATTTGCGGAATAATTAAAATATCTCAGAATCATTTTAATACTACAATAGTTTACATCGCAAAACGATATTACAATTCAACATTTATACATTATTTGGAACCTTTAACATAGTTCAAATAATAATAACACAACCAAAGTGTATAAATCTTCAAGTATCACATCTGATACATGTCTTTCAAGTAACACAACTTTACCTTGAATCTTGAACCTACAAAAGTGGTTATTTACAAGGTTGAGCTCGACAGCCCAGCAAAATCTAACAGTTTTCATGCATCACATAGCACATAAAAACATACTCAACATATAACATACATACAACAGTTCATATAACAAGTATAAAGATTGAGTCCTTACTCAATCAGCATGCTTTAATCAATCAACATAGTCATAAATTGACTTTAACATTTCATACATTCAACATATATATAACACATCATGCTCTTTTCAGTAAAGATTAAAACAATTCATCATCAAATTCACATAGCAAATAAGAACTGAAAGACTTGCCTTGATCGTGGTTTACCAATAATAGTTTAACAGCTTACAGCTATCTGCACTTCACGTGCCCTACACAATTATATAATCATGCACATCAACTATTAGTCAAATAGCAACACATAGTAGTTGTAATATAAACTTTAATATATGTCCTATAACCCTTCCAATTAATCATTACACAGTGTTCAATTTGATTGTGTTAACTTTAGACTTATAACTCACTATATTTCTTCTTAGTCAAACTCGAAGTTCATTCAAGTGTTTAAGTCTTGCTAGGACTACTTATTAGTTTTATATTAAATCCATTCCATATCTTATAATATTCATTTCAATTGAATTGAAACACTTTTTAAGTTCATTAACACTTGGCACGGCGTTTCGACGTTCATTCGTCACACGCCCGATTCGTCTCTCATGTGTGTGCTTAGTATGCTTATACAACTTATCTAATACATCATTTATTAGTGTTAAGCATCATTATATTTACTAATATTCATGTTTTATAACTTAGGACAACATCTTTCACCGTCAGGAGCACTACATTTGCATATGTGCATTCTCGACGCCCTACGATTGCCTCCTAATACATATCAGTCCCACAAATGACCATTTTGACCCCTGTTCTCGACCTCAAATTGAATAACTTAAAGAACGAAAGTTGTAGGTCTATTCGTCCTCGTTCCGGATCATCTTGAATCACCTCAATCGGAGTTCGTATGAAAATGTTATGGCCATTTTACTAAAGGAGGTCAAAACTGTTTGACCTAGACTACTATTCCAGCGTTGGGGCGCGAGAAATAAGTCAGACAGTGGCGCTGCAGCGTAAAATTGGTGCTGGGGCGCGATGTTTTGGGCTATTTTTTGGCGCTGAGGCACAAATATCATAGTCGGGGTGCAGATTTTTTGCGCTGGGCGCTAAAACTTACAGAACCCAACCACGAAGAACAGAATAACTAAATTCTGGATTAATTAGTACTACTAACATCTAAATTAAGACGTAAAACTTATATTGATAACTCATAAACATTTACTTATCATACATATACCAATTTAAAGCAATTAAACAACAATTTCGAAAAATTTAAATCCTTGAAAACATAGTTTAAGACCCAACTCCATTATTGACGTTGTTTTACAAGGTTTAACACTATAAACCACAATTATCCAACGAATTCATTCCTTTGAACTACGTTCTCATTAAGTTCTTACCCAATTAACATACATAAGGTTCAATTTCACAATTAGCATATACTAATTTTGATATTTCTACAAATCACGTTCATACATGAATGTTTACTATAAAAACAATTTCCTTTTTTTTAACGTAATCTAGCATACAACACCTATATAAATATAGACATGCTAGTGATAACAATTACAATTACACATATTATCATAACCAATTATAAAACACAGTTTACAGACAATTTTGTAAAACTTTATACACAATGAGTGCACTTCAAGAACACAGAGAATGTAAAACATATATAGTTATATAGTATTAAGATTATAGGAAAAATACCTTTTTGTTGCTTAAGAAGATACTTGTTAAACCCTTAGAAAAGCTTGAAGAACTTAGTATTAATTTCTCTAGAATCCCAGCCTTTTCTCTCTCAACTTTCTCTGATAATTCTATCTAAAACCCTCTGTAACTTTTTCTCTTTTCTTTTCTCAGTATAAGAGTTAAGCTACTAAGCGTAAACTAACTGATAGGCTAGCCAACGTAAAATAATAATAATAAGCCTACTAATGACCTTATTAAAAATAGCAGTTACCAAACATATAACGTGTAGATTATAATTATATTTTATTTATTTAGTTTATTATAATTTAAAATTCAAAATAAAACCAAAAGTCATAAGGCTTTGTTTGGCAAAACTCTTTAAAAATTAAAGACTTAATATATTTAAGCCTTGTTTGGCAAAACTAAATCAAACTCCTTTATTTTATTTTAATAACTCCTTTATAATATAGTTATTTATCACACTTTATTTAATTAAGTTTTCATACTTAATTTAATTAATTCTAATAACAATTTATTGAATAAAATCATTTAATCATTATAAACTCTCTAACTTAATTATTAAATTCAATTAGAACATTATCTCACAACAATTAATTTCCTTAACCCATTAATTATTTATCAAATCAAATCAAATTAAACAAATATTTATTCAACAATAAACACATCCATTAAATATTTATATAATTCAATAAATATTTATAATTACAATTAAAATTATGGATTGTTACATTAATCACATCGTAATAAGAATTTTAATTATTAAATTCTTATTTTAATAACTTATGAAAATTTGGGTTGTCACAGTTTATGCTTGGGGTAATGCTATTTTACATGTTGCATCATAACTTGAACAAGAGATATTTTTAAGGTATGTTTTGAGGATTGTCATTTTAGTGAAACAGTTTTCCCACGATTAGGGGGAGAAAAGTCGTTGTCTAAGCACAACATGAGATCGTTGCCTGAAGCACAATGAGGGAGATTACTTGGAATATTTCGACGTTATCTCATATTGATCCTCGTACAAATCAAAGGATTATTCATTTGCAAGAAATTGCGAATCAATTACCAGAAATATTCACTGATAATAAGAAAATAGTGAAATCTCACATTCCAGCAACTAATACTCTAGCACGGATTGAAGTCCTTGTAGAACAATTAGTTAATACAACAGCAAATGAATCAAAGCCACACCTGAAGCGTGGAAGACCGATCGGTGTTAAAAATAAAAAAAATAAGAAGAGAAAAGTACAAAAAAAATAAGTTAGAACCTATAAAGAGGCTATACCCATGAAACATGATATATATAAATAATTGATCTATTCAAAACTTAAGAAAAAAAATCTTCTGAATAAAATTCTTGAAGAATTATCCCCTGAAGAGGATCAGGTACCTGAAAATAATGAGATCTCGATACATTATGTACATACAGGAGAAGTAATTGGATAGAAATAAAATTGTTGTCGATAACATATTTTCGTATAAAGTTGCTATTGATATTACCAGAAGTAATGATCATAAATATGAACCACAAACCATTGATGAATGTCAACGTAGAAATGATTTAGCAATGTAAAAAAGAGGTGATTCAAGTATAACTAAATTCACAAAGTAAACGTAAAATTTTTGGACCTATAGTCCGAACACTTAAAGGTGTGATGCCCGTTGAATACAAATGGGTATTTGTACGAAATAAGAAAAATAAAATTATAAGGTACAAAACATAAATTATAGCACAAAGTTTCTCACAAAGACCTGATATTAATTATGAAAAAACATATGCTCATGTAATGGACACAATTACATTCAGATTTTTATTTATCTTGATAGAAAAAGAAAATTTTTGATATGCGATTAATGGATGTTGTTACAGCATATCTGTATGGATCATTAGATAATGATATCTAAATAAAAATCCCTAAAGGATATAAAATGTCTGAAACATATAATTATACATCTCAAAATATGTATTCCATCAAGCTACAAAGATCCTTATATGGGTTAAAGCAATGCGGACGCATGTAGTATAATTTTGTCAGTGAATATCTTTTGAAAGAATGATTTGAGAATAATTTAATTTGTGCATGCATTTTTATCAAAAGACCAGAATTTGAATTTACTATTATTGTTGTATATGTTGATGATTTAAATCTTTTAGGGATTCCAGAAGAGTTAACAAAAACATCAAATTATTTAAAGAATGAATTTGAGATAAAAGATCTTAGTAAGACAAAATTTTGTCTTAACATATAAATTGAAAAATGAAATTCTTGTTCATCAATCAACATACACGGAAAAAGTTTTGAAGCAACTTTACATAGATAATGTTAATCCTCTAAGTACTCTAATGATGGGTTGGTCACTTGATATCAATAAAGATTCGTTTTGATCACAAGAAAATAATGAAGAAACTCTTGGTCCTGAAGTACCATATATTAGGGCTTGAAGTACCATATTTTAGTGCAATTGATGTTTTGATGTATATTAGAAATTTGACAAGACCTGATATAGGATTTGCAGTTAACTTACTAGCAAGGTATAGTTCTGCACCAACTCGAAGACATTGTAATGAAATTAAATATATTTTATATTATCTTCATGAGACTATTGATTTGGGATTATTTTATCCAAAGAGTGATAGAATCAAGCATATTGCATCAAAATTATTTTATACACATGAGCCCCAGAAAAATGGCAATATTGATATCAAGAAGATATGATCATGTGATAATTTGGTTGATATATTCATTAACTCATTACCAACTGCGATTTTTAAGAAGATGGTGCACAATATTGGCATGCTTCGACTTAATGATATTTTTACTATGAACAATGGAAATTCTATGTACTTACGAAGGGGAGTAAAAAAATATGTGCTGATTGTACTCTTTTTCCTTCGCTAAGGTTTTTTTTTCATTGTTTTTTCCTTTGCAAGGTTTTAATGAGTCAATCCCAAAGCAGTAGAAGTTATACAAGAATATTGTACTCTTTTCCTTGGCCAAATTTTTTTTCTCACAGGGTTTTTATTTGGTAAGGTTTTTAACGAGGCATATTCTTAGAAAATTGCTGCAAAAGAACTCCATCTATTCTATATGAAAGACAATGCTGGATGTGTCGACGTTGGGATTTTTAGTGTCCCTTTTCGTTACTTGTTCTTTCGTGTTCTCGTGTTAATGTGAGATTTGTTTGAAAAAATAAGTGAAAAAGGTCCAACATGTATAATGTCGATGATTTGACTTTAAGAGTCGCCAGTTGGTGTATTTAAATGGTTGCACCAATGCAACCAAAAAGGTTTGTACATTGACCATGTGCTGTGACACTACTAAACGGGTCTGTGAAACCAAGATTCATTTGGGTCCGGGGGCTTGATTATACGGAGGGAAGGTGTTAGGCACCCCTCGACATCCGTATTGCCACGGTGACCACCACTTTTCAAAGAAACTGTTATATGAATGTGTGTGTGTGTGTGTGGATCAATGTGCAATTATTTGAAAGTAGTACGAGGCCTCGTTCGCACCTATATACACCAGGTTTGAATTTATAGAAAAATTCAGTTTTAACCAAGATATAGCAATGAAGTTTTGTAAAAGAGGTTTTTCAAACCATGTGCTCAATAGGAATTGAGACCTTTTCGTACTTCCATTTTATTATTAAATGTTTGGCTGGTTTGTTTTTATTTTCGAGATGCGAGGCATCTTCGAGAAAATAATATATAGCAGTGCCGAACTCCTTATGGGCATAACAGCCATCCAAGGAAATTCGTACACTGTAAATAATGTACAAGTTGCTTAAAGTTGAAAAAGTCCATCACGGAAACCGAATCTAGATTTAATAAACTGAATCTGTGATCACATGATTCCTAGGCTCACATGATATTGTAGTTTATATGGAAAGCAGTAAGCAATTATATATATATATATATATATATATATATATATAAAGCTATAAATATATATATATATGTGTGTGTGTGTGTGAGTGTGTGCATGATCAGCCACCACGTAGCAACTCCATGGGGGATCAGAAAAGTAAATAAAGTTGTAAAAGCGATCAACCAGCACGAAGTAAACTCCAGGCGGGACGAAATGTAAATAAAGCTATAAAAGGCCACGAAGCAAACTCCAGGCCTGATAGAAATGTAAATATATATATATAAGCAGTAAACGCACCGGATATAAAATCCAGGCTCATCAGATATGTCCAACAATAATTATATATATATATAAGCAATAAACGCTCCGGATGTAAAATCCAGGCTCATCAGACAAAGTCTGACAACAGTTCATATATATAAGTATATATATATATATATATAGAAAAGCAAGTAACCGCTCCAGACATAAGTCTAAGCTCAATCGAGGCATAACTCAATAATGTTAGTCCGTATAAAAATATATACATATATATATAAGTATATATATACAGACAAAAATGAAAGCCACGGACCGAAGTACGGGCATACGAACACAACATGACTCTCAATGTGTAGAATAGCGTGTGCCAATATGAAGAGAGATGCTTTATAGAGTGTAAGAAGGTTTACAGTGGGCTGCCAATGCAGACTTCTATAACTCTAAATGGATAAACACTCAGTTCCTGCCGGTAAATATATGACAGTTTATGGGCTAACAGGTGTTTAAAAAGAGCAAGCACTCAATATAGAGTGTGTATAAAGTCAATTGGACAAGGCTTCCTCGCCTTTTTTCTAAAATGGCTGGCCCACGGTCTATATTTATAGAACTGATGGCCGCAGATGTACCTGCGGCAGCCTCTGATACACCTACGGCTGGTCGTGGTGCATCCGGGCCTCGCGGGTCCTGACATCTCAAAGTACGTGCACTCGTGCAATGTAATGTTCGCTCGAACTTGCAGAACTTTAATCCGAGCATATAAACGAGGTGTTCAAGATCATCTTTGGACTGCTTTTGTTGAGAGTTATGCAATTACATTGGATTTTCCCTTTTTGATTTCATGAAGATGGGTCCATGACCGAAATAGCATTCCCGGGTTCCCGTCAGGCAATTCGGTGAGCTGTTTCACGTAGTTTTCGCTCTGAAGTTAAGATATGAGTCTTGTGGGACCAATTTTGAATCAATTTGAGTTGACATGAGTGTATTTAATTTGAAGTGAAGTTAAGTTGGCAAAATAACCATTTTGCCCCTCCCGGGGTTATCTCCAATTTTCGCACAGTTGTAGCAGGTTTTTCCTAGGGTTATCTCTGAGATGGTCATGCTATTGACTCTGAATGTACTCAGGGTTATCTTTGAGGTTGGAATTGATGTTGTGGTCCTCCAGGATTACCTCTAGAGTATGAAAAAGACATGTTTACCCCCTACACAGATTGTAACAGGAAAAGAAAATTTTGAGTGTCTACAGATGTCCCTCTTTATCATGTTCATGTAATACAATAGAATGGAAATGATAAAGATTAGTAGACACTTGAAACACACCAATGTATTTCCAATGATGCAGATCGCAATGTAGTGAATGTGATGATGAATGTTAAAAATGTTTTCGCAAATCGCAGTTCGCAAATCGCACATCGCATTTCGTACTTCGCATTTCACTTTGGCCAATCACACTTCGCAACTCGCAACTCGCACATCGCATTTCGCATATCGCAAATCGCAATATAATGAATGTTATGATGCATGTTTAAAATGTTTTCGCAAATCGCTTTACCTTTACCGGGATTGTTGATGCCTATGCTGGTGTTGACTTCAACGGTTTGGCTTTTTGTCGGTGTTGCTAATGCCTATTTGATGAAGAGAAATTGAGATGTCACCGATGCATACGCTAGTAGTTTACAATGGTTCCTACCCTGATGGTAGTTTGATAACAGATCCTACCCTGCTGGTAGTTGACATCGCCCAACTGTTTTGGTTCCCACTCGAATGGTAGTATACAAAGCTTTCATCGCTGGACTGTCTTGATATTGCACTGAATTGATACCAATGGTTTTGAATACCGGATCTCCCGATACCTTCGCTGAAGTAAGATTCAAAGGTTTGCTTCACCAGACTCTGCCTGATGTGACGCTTGATAGAGATGTACATTGATGTAGCACAATTGTACACGTACAGATCACGCATGATGTGATGATCTAGATTTTCTTAGGAGCCTATTGTCCTAGATTGATGCATATTGTAATTTGTATTGAGTAAAAAAATTCACCATTGGAGTTTCCTTTCGATGTTGGGTGCTTGTGCCCCATTTCCTTGAACATTTGATTTACAACCCGGCTGAACTGATGACCTGAATGCCGCTGATATCCTTGGAGGGTGTCGTCTGTATTTTCGCTGTCGAACTTTGAACTTTAGTGTAGAGGCCTCAGCTTATGAGGATTTGGCATTGATGGTGTAGATTTCATTCGCCAGACCCTTTGTCATTGGGCTTCTGCTCTTAAGTTGAGAACTTTGTTGAGAATTTTCCCCTTCATTTGTAGGGGCAAGCTAATGTCGCCATGATTTCTTTCAGGAGTTTTCCTTCTTTTGATTAGAGTTTTGATCCCGCCTTAAAATCCTTCGCTTTCCTAGAATCAGAAAATGCCTCAGTCCTTTCGCATACTGATGTCGAGGATTCATATGAGAAACTCTCTTTGTTGATAAAGTCGTAAGTGAATAATATCCAAATCACTAATTAGATGATGTGAGGGAAGCTTTGATGATGATGGACCATGCTGATGGTGTTGACTGGGGAATTTTCCTATTTAGGATGGTTGATAAATGCCCTAGTGTTGAGTTGTTGCTGTTTTCGAGATTGACCAAGTCTTGTTGTAGGGGTCGCAATATCGGGTTGTCGTCAATTTTGAAATTGCCCCAGCCTTGCTTGTTTTCTGGAATAGTCGTTTTGACAGATGGGCTGATAAGATACTGAGATCGCAAGAGGCTTTTACCTCTGTACTAGATGGTGAACAGACAGTAGAGTTGGGATTTGATGCCTTCAATCATTATTCCTGACTTGTTATTGCAATCGATCTTAATTTTCTTTTGATTTGATGAAGACTCAAGATTAAGGGTGTCAAATCTTTGAAGATCCTCGCTGCTGGTTGTCTTGACATATCGTTGTTTCTTCCTTTCTAGGATTTGTTCCAGATTTAATGGAATGACATTGCAGTGTTGTTGGTTCTTCTCCACATAGGTCGCTGACTTAGAGGGTCGTTCTTGGGATCGACGTTTGGATTTAGACATTTCTGTTAAGTGTCAGACTGCACCACTAATGGTTGCCTACGTACTCCAATGAGTGTGGGAGATCAAGTCTGCGTAGTTCCTACTTGACGAGATAAACAGTTTGAGAAGTGTTTATTTGAGAAGTGTTTGGTTTGAAAAGTGTTTGGTTTGAGAAGTGTTTGGTTGAGAAGTATTTGGTTGAGAAGTGTTTGTTTGGTTTTTTTGGGTTTTTGCTTTGTTTGAACGCACCATAAATGGCTGCCTACTTACTCCCATTGATGAGGGGAGATCAGGTCTTTCGTAGTTCAGGCTTGATGAGCTGAAACCTGAATGACTTGATTATTGATTTTTTTATTTTTTTATTTTTTTTTATTTTTTAATTTTCTTTTGTTTTTTTGTTTTTTTTGTTTTTTTTTTGTTTTCTTTTTTTTTATACATGCATGGAAAATAAAAATCATACTGCAAAGGAAGTGATACCGTCCCAATATCTTCTGGAACTCGCAACTTTATCCCTTAGATCTACATCTTTTTGGCTAGTTGAGGCCTGATAGTACAGTTATCAGAGGTTGTGTTGCCTTCAAGGCTCGCGACAGAGGTTACTTCTTGGTTTTGAATGTTTTCACTTATGGTCATAACTTGATCACTTCCTGGTTTAGTACATTCCTTAGGGATGCTTGAGTTGGACCCATCGCAAAAAGGCATGAAATCTTGATTCTTTGATGGGTTGGTTTCCCCGACAACCTCGCTACCTTTTCCTTCATCTGTTACTTCACACATTTCCTGGGCTTGAGAGGATTCGATCATGAAATCTCCCTCGAACTACTGTCACATTTCTTGCAAGGAACTTTCCTTTTTTGCTTTTTCTTCCTTGGAAAGGATCAGTATTTCCTCTGCATCATCCAAGGTTATAAGATCTCGACTATGGTTGTCATCTTTGGACCATAAGATGTTGGAGGTTGGCGAAGGAATCTCCTTTGGGAATTCCCTTGTCTCCTCTGTCATTTCCTGCATTAGGATCATTCCATCTTGGGTTCTGCCAGGATTATTGCTCATAGCCTTCACCTCATTTGAGTTGTTTGTCTCAAGTGGACATCATAAGCTTTTTATTTCCTTTTCACCTTTCTTGGTCATGAGAATTTCTATCTCCAACTCTCCATTTTCAATGAGATCCTGGATTTTATGTCGTAAAGCCCAACATTCCTCAGTCGTATGTCCAAGTGAGTTAGAATGGTAGAGACATATCTTGGTGGAATCATAGATCTTTATCTTGGGATTTACAGGAGGCAGCAACTCAGTAATCCTTCCTTCGCTCATCAGAAAGTGTAACATTTCTTCATTGGATTTGCTTAAAGGGGTGAATTTTTGGACTCTTGTGGAGGTTGTTTGATCTTTCTTCTTTAAGAGTTCGCATTCCCCCAAGCGATTTTTTCCGTTGGCGAGGTCTGCTAGCAATTTTATCATCCCCCTTTTCTTGGCCTTCTGATAGTTGAGTGAAGAAATGCCTCGTATCCTGATGTTGGCACACTATCAGCTTAGCTAGCAGATTTACTTGGTTCTGGATCGTCTCTAATTTTTGCATTACTATGATACCTTCCTCCGAGTTTTCCCACTTTAAGGACATTTGTTCTGTGCCTTTGGGGGTAGTCCTCTATCCTTCGTATGCATTTACGAATTGGATACATTTTAGCTCTTCCTGACCCGATCATGTTTACTTCTTCAGTATCATGCTGCAACAGAAGGTTGGAGTTGACATTTTGTTGGTCAGGTTGTTGGACCACAATACTGCCACTGTCAATCAGATTTTGAATTTAATTCGTTAAGGACCAACAATCTTGTGTATCGTGTCCTGGAAATCCTAAGTGGTAAGCACATCTCTGGCTTGGATTGTATCTTTTGCTCTCAGTTCTAGAGCTGGAGCTAGTTCGGTAATTTGCTTATGATCTATCAATATTTCCAAAACATTTTCAAGAGAATCGCCTAAAGGAGTGAACACCCGATTTTCTGTTCTCTCAAATTTTCTTTTCCTGTCCTGGAATTGGTTAAATGCAGCCTATTTTTGAAATGGCATATTGTCTCACTTTTTCCAAATGGGGGGACTGTAGGTTGGTCTACTAGATTGCCCCTGTACAACAAGGGATACATCTTCAGTGTCTTTATCAGGTACACCCTTGGGATCGCTCACAAACTTGCCAGTCTGTATATGCTTGGCAACTGCTTCCATGGCAGTGAAGTCTTTAATCTTTCCGGCCTTCAGGCCCATATATGCCATTTTGTCGTGTTTGATCATTTTCGAGAACGACTTTCCTATGCCTGCTAGGATCCTCTCGTAGTACGGAGCCTCTTGGATATTAATAAACGTCATTACCATCTCAGTTTCTGTCATTAATGGAATGACTTGCGCTATGAGATGTCTCCACCTTTGGTCATATTCTCAGAAAGATTTTGTACTTTGCTTTTTGACTTTAGTCACTTGGTATCGATCCGGCACCATTTGTGACTAAAAATTGTACTGATTTAGAAAGGCGTGGGCCAATTCTTCCAAGTTGTGGATTTTGGCATTGTCAAGTCGGGCATACCAGGCTTTAGCCTCTCCGGTGAGACTCTTTTGAAAAAGTTGCATTTTGAGGCTTTCATCTTCAGCATAAGACCCCAGTTCGCCAATGTACACTTTTAGATGCGTATAGGGATCGCCTGCCCCCATTGTACTTTTCAAACTCTGGGACTTTGAATTTGGTAGGATATCAAGCCCTTGGGAATATGCAGACATCTGAATAGGTGACACTCTCATAATTTCTAGTCCCTTTGATTGACCGGATGGTCTCCTCCATTTGTTGGACTTTTTTTTAGATCCCCAGTTTCTTGATTATCCCTGAGATTTGTGATTTCTTTATTAGAATGAGGTTTAGGTATCTGGGTTTCCATCCTTTTGCCAATACCCTGACTACCCCCTGATATGAATAACTCGAATTGAGTAGGCATTATTTGGCCCTGGGTTCCTCCATGTGCAGGGGATTCTGTGTGGATGGGTATTTGTGGACCCTGAGTAGATTGGTGTAGTTCCTTGAACATAACAGCCAACTCTGTAATTTGATAGCTTAATCTTTAGACAGGGGTAGGATCAAGCTGGGCACTTTTATCCATGTATGACTGTGGGCTTAATGCCCTTTTGGACTTTGAATGGGAAATAGAATCAATTGTTTCCCTATAAAAACTTATGTAGTTTAGTCTTTGTATAAAAATTTTACATGCTATCATAATGTGTCCATTTTAGGAATATTATCCTGCAAAATGGGTGTCATTTGATAGTATGTCAAGCCTTAATATGCATTTACACATTTTCTTCATATTTTTCATTACATTGAGATTGACAAGTAATTGAAATTACAAGTAATTTAAAATGGGTAAGTATGAAGAGACTTCCCTTCGCGTTTGGTTTATTAGAGGCTAACCTATCTTAGGGTTACTCTCGCGGCTTTTTGGCATGAAGGTTCCCAGATTATCGCAATCTACTTGACGGGAAGTTAATCCGGTCGTTCAACTGGAGCAAATCTGAGTGGTGCCTTTCCTGAGCCCCAGGGAATTATTCTTCCCACAAGTCCACTAATCAAATACCGACAGGATAGCCTCCTGGTGGAGGGACCACACAACATACATTCACATACAACTTATCTCACTGTTTATGCAAAATGATGACATGTGTGAAGCACTAATATCACAGATAGATATTTAGCACTGCAGTAATTAAGATGCATTCGTACACATTCATAATAAATGTAAATGCAACATTCACACACAAGCATATAATAATTTTGAAAAGATTGTAATAGCGGCTTAAGCCCTCTTACTGGAGTCCTCAGCAAAGTCACCACCTATCGACATCGGGATTTTTAGTGTCCCTTTTCGTTACTTGTTCTTTGGTGTTCTCATGTTAATGTGAGATTTGTTTGAAAAAACAAGTAAAAAAGGTCTGACATGTATAACGTCGACGATTTGACTTTAAGAGTCGCTAGTTGGTGTATTTAACTGGTTGCACCAACGCAGTCGAAAAGGTTTTCACATTGACCTAATGATGTGTCACTGTTAAAAGGGTCTGTGAAACCGAGATTCATTTGGGTCCGCGGGCTTGATTATGTGGAGGAAAGGTGTTAGGCACCCCCCAACATCCGTGTTGCCACAGTGACAGCCACTTTTCAAAGAAACTATTATATGAATGTGTGTGTGTGTGTGTGTGGATCAATGTGCAAATATTTGAAAGTAGTGTAAGGCCTCGTTCGCACCTATATACACCAGATTTGAATTTATAGAAAAATTTAGTTTTAACCAAGATATAGCAATGAACATTTGTAAAAGAGGTTTTTCAAAACCTATGCTCAATAGGAATTGAGACCTTTTCATACTTCCATTTTATTATTAAATGTTCGGCTGGTTTGCTTTTATTTTTAAGATGTGAGGCATCTTCGAGAAAATAATATACAGTAGTGCCGAACTTCTTATGGGCATGACAGCCATCCAAGGAAATTCGTACACTGTAAATAATGTACAAGTTGCTTACAGCTGAAAATGTCCATCGTGGGAACCGAATCTAGATTCAGTAGACTGAATCTGTGATCACATGATTCCTAGGCTCACATGATACTGCAGTTTATATAAAAGCAGTAAGCAGTTATATATATATAAATATATATATATATATATATATATATGTTAGTTCCCGAAAGCATAATAGTTATCTAGAAGGGGGGTTGAATAGATATTAAAAACTTTTCTTTGTTTAAAAACTGTTTTGATAAATCTTTTAAGCACAGCGGAACTATTGATTCTTTGAAATCCCTTTTAGATAGAAGATTAAAGAGAGAAAGGCAATTATTGCAGTTATAGCAGTTATAAAGACATAATTATTTTTAAGTGGTTCGGAGCACTCAAAGCTCCTAGTCCACTCTTCTACTCCTTGAGTAGGAAATCCACTAAGGATGTCTTGTACACTTTCTGAATCTCGCAGATTCCTTCTAGACCAGCAGTCTAGGCACTTCTAAGTTCACTTTTGAACTCTTCAAGTCTAGCAGACTTGGCTCTTCACAGTTCACTTAGAACTCTTCAAGTCCTTCTGACTTAGAACTTCTTACTTCAGTAGATTGATGATTGTTGCGTTGTGATTGAGGCTACTTAGCTGCAGTTAAGCACTTGTTCGAAAGAACTATGTAGCTGAGCAAGCTTTCCCTTTTTCTCAGATCGTAGAGTTCGGTGTTTAGAGTTCTTATGAATTTTGTTCAATACTTGCTTAGCTTTTCTCATCTGTCTTTGATCTATATATATGTGATCTTGAAATCTATCCATTGAAGTCATCTGATGAACCATTAAATGCGTTTGACATTTCTGAGCTTTGATGGAGAATTTTCTGTACATCTTCTGAATTGCACTCTGGCCCACTGACACGGCAGATTGCTTTCTCACCTAACACCTCAAAAGGTGTTTTCCTCTCCCCAATGGTCCTTTTCTAATTTTCTTAAAGACGTTTCTTTTGATCAATACTAAGAATATCTTTTGTACGTTGGGACTGGTGAGAGCTTCAACGTTCAAAACCCATTCCATATTTGTTGGAGTCTACCTTCAAATGAACGATAGGGCTTGATGTTTCTGACACAAGGCATATGTCACTCTACTATCAATATCATAGTGTCTTGTCATATTGGTGCTCGTACTTAAGAGATCACTACGATTTCTCACTACGATCTGTTAACACTACAATCTTCGCTTGCTCGCCTTGCAGACTCTGCATTTCCGAGAGCACCCTACGATCTCTGAGTTGGCTCGACAAAACGTCTGGACCACTCTACGATTCCTGGAGAGGCCCTTCAAGGCAGATACACTACGATCATCTCAGATCTGCAACCCTGCCTTAGCTTCTGCATTTTGTTGATCAGATGAATAAACTACTACCCTATCTATTTCTTTCTAGCCATAGATCAACCTAAAAGATTTGATCTCCTTATCTATATAAGTAAACATTAAAAAGGCTAAGATCAACCTAACAACTTTGATCTATCACTAAGTCCTTGTACATATATTCTTTGAAGGACTTTATATAATAATGAGGTTTTTCATAAAACATCAAATCACAATATGCATTCTTCCAACAATCTCCCCCTATTTGATGTTGACATAAGCAATGAGATTTGTTGTCATGATTATAAAGTTTTATATGCAATTGCAGTAAAGTAAACATGACTTAGTATTTCAGTGAGCAGCTAAAATTTCTAGAGAATAAGCATGAATTTATTGATGTATGGAGACAGATATTACATTTAAGATTAACTACATCGATACAATTTGAAATTCAACTTATCTCTATTTCTTTGGCCTTTTACTTCTTAGAGGATTTGCATATTCCTCAGCTCTCCTCTTTCTGCTTGCTTCATCTCTTCTGGCCAGATCTTCCAACTCACTTGGGCTTAGCCTTGGATTGTGATCATGCCTATTCATAAATGCAGGATCTCCAATTGGCATTCGTAGGCCTGTTGTTGTCACCGCATGAGAGCTAGTAGTTGGCCCTTGACTCCTTAATTGTTGAGCCATTAAAATTTCCTGCTGATCAGATCGTTGAGTCTGATGACTGGATTGTGGAGTTTGTTGAGTGATTTGCCTTGGCCTTGATTGGAAGTGTCCTTTTGCCTCTGCCCTTGCCTCCCTGATCTCCTTGCCCTTTATTCTCCCCCTTTATGCCAGAATCAAGGGTTTGAATGTCTGCTAAGAGGTAAGTGACTCCTTAGACAAGCTCATTAAGTTGACTCTGAGTTTGAGCAATGTCCTCACGATTCTCTTGGATCAAGGCATCAGAATGAGTTTCTCATCGTTGAAGAATGTCGAGGACAGTCTCAGTCTGCTTCATTTGGCCCATGGAGAAATCTTGAAATTCTTTGACTGCAGTTTAAAGACTTTTGATGCTCTGTATCATCAAATTGTTCTGAGATTCTTGTGTTTTTTGTAATATTAAGACAGCATCCCGGTGCCTTTTAGCTTCAAGAAAGTGAATGTCGTCCCTGTCTTTTATGCTTTGAAGCATTTCTTTGATGATCTCTTTGAGTGTTTTAGACAACTCGGAGCTTAGGGAGTTTGGAAGATTATTTGCAGCATTAATCATTGATGTCAATCTCAACTGTATAAGTGCAGTATGATCTTCAAGACTCTCGTCTAGTTCTTTGATTACTTTCTCAGACATGGTTGACAAATCAACTTTTGTGGATAGTTCTGACATGATTTCATCTAGATTTGGAATTTGTGAGGGAGGTGATGTGCTCTTGAATTGATCTTGCAGTGAGTAGAGAGCAAGTTCGAGATTGAAGCATTCATTTCTAGATGAGGGAATATCTGAAGGATGAGCCTGGGTTTGAATGTTGAAGCTTAGTGACTCTACGATTTGTGGTGGATACTCTACCAAGGGGCTAGAGTCAGTAATCGTAGAGGTGGTAGGCTGTGGATAGGGAGTGGCTCTTATTTGGTTCCTCAGTTACAGAATTTTGAGATTCTACAACTGGAAATTGATTTAGTGGATGACGAATCACTTCCAACCATTGCGGGAATTCATAGAATTGATTAAATGAGGATGATGGCAAGTGATTATTTCTGAAAAGAGTTGGGATAAATAGTACCTCAAGTGTGTTTTCTGAGGAAGAACTGTTGGTGAGAAGCTTCTTGGCAAAATTGAATTTCCCTGGGAATCCATTTGCGAGTACTGAGATAGCTGGATACTCTTTGAAACTCCAGAACATGTGATCCCAAGAGTTCGGAATTTGAGCTCGGTGGAAGGGCATCATAGGAAGATATGCAAATAGTTGCTCATAGTTGGCTCTTCTGTGTCCATCAATGCCTATAGCTATGATCTCAATCTCATCATCTTCTTCTCTATTTTCACTAGAGGATTCCATTATGTCAATTGCTTCAGGATGTTCTTGCACTGGTTCTTCATTATCTCCTCCATGAATTTCTTTTTCTGAAATTGAGGTGTCATGATCCTCCCCCTCAGCTTGATCATTCTTTTGAAATGTCAATAGCTCCCCCTCAACTGGAGCATTCTCTAGAAGGAGATCTTTAGGCATCTCCCCCTTAGCAGGAGTATCTACTATCATCAGATCTTTTGGTGTCTCCCCCTCAACTGGTTCCTTTTCAGCAGACAGTTCTTTGTCTTACCTCTTTAAAACTTTCTCATTGACAAGAATATACTTCTTGACCAATTTCCTTCTTAGCTTTTTAGGTCGTTCCACGGCCTCAGGACTTTCTTCAGTTTTGTCCTTCAGATCAGCCAATACATTTGATGCAGCTGCTTCCTTGTTTGGTCTGGGCTCTACAATCGGAGGAGACTCTACGATCGAAGAGGCTGATGGCTTTTTGCTCTTGTGGCTGATCTTACTCATCTTCCACAACTGAGATATAGTTGTTCTATCTTCTTCTGCCTCAGCCTGCTGTTCCTTTCTTCTCAGTATCCTTAGAGTCTCAATATCTGAGGACTCTACAAACTTGTTGGTGGTGGATCCTTGAGGTTCTTCTTTAGTTCTGGCTTTTCTTTTCCCTTTACTTTTTTTGATTAAAGCAATGGGTTCTCCTTGATTAGATTCTTCTTCTTCTTCCTCAGTTTCTTTGACAACAGACATATTCCCTGGTACTCTTGTTTCCTTTATTTCACCAGTTCGACCACTGGATTCAGACATCATCTTCACATTTTCAGCTGGATTTCTTTTCCAGTTTTAAACAACTGCTGAGTCATTCGTTGATTTGGATTTATGGCTTCTCCTTCATCATTCTCAATTAGGTCACCAAGAGCAGCCTGTAGGATAATGCTAATAAATCGTCCGTAGAGCATCTTTTGTGAGCACTTTGTTTTCTTTGAGCTGATTAACCATTTTCCAATCCACTCAAGTAATAAAGCCCCATATTTGAGTTGTATTTTGTAACATATGGCAGTCATGAGTTTGAGTTGTACCTCATTCACAGAGTCATGACCTGAGCTTTTACAGCATATGCATTTTCCAACAATATCAGCTAGAAACTCATACCTCTGTGGAAACTCCTTCTTTTTGTATCCTTTGATAGAGGGTGATTTCTTGTGATGCATCTTCTTGAGACCTTTATGGAAGTCTATTCCATCTAAGGATGTATACTCTTCATATTTGAGCCCTAGGTCTAAATTGATGTCTTCAGCTTTTATCCTGATTTAAACGTTCCTTACTTTTGCTGTGATAGTGTTATTTTCAAATACCTCGATATTGTAGAACTCTTTTACCAGCTTTGGGTAGATCAATGTGCTCGTACCCAAGGCTTCTTCGAGACTTTCCTTCTTCAGTAGTAACAATGTCTTGTGAAATTGGGGTTCAGCTGTTTTAAACTCGTCGAAACAGAGTCTGTAGCCGGAGACAACACTGGAAGCTGCCATTGATTTCTTTGTAGGAAGTAAGACTGACTGAGCTTGCTAATGATTTTAGGGTTTCTTCTTGAGAGAGGAAGAGAGAGATGGTCTTTTGAACTTTAGATTTCAAACAGACGATTTTAATTTGTACTTGAAACCTCCCTCTCTCCATTTTGCGTAGCAGGACAGGTGTCGAATTTTGCTTGGCTCTACGAATTTTGACAGAGAGGGATTGTACTGAATTTCCCTTAACTTCTTCTGGGATGATGTATTCTTTATTAGGACTACGATCGTTGAGATGGTCCTTGGAGTCGTCAAGTCTGTGTAGCAATCGTCGTGTCTGAGCTGTAAACGTAGAGTCTGAACTGTGACCATTGAGTCTGACTAGCAATCGTAGAGTCTGATCAAGTTCTCGTTGTGAGCCTTTGGTTTAGCTTTCTCCTTGATTTAAGGTAGCTCGGGAAGGGCCAACCTCTTGAATGAAATAAGGGTTAGGTTTGTCCTTGAGGCACTCATCAGGGAGAATGCTTAGATTTATGCTTGATCATCATCGGGTGCTCCTTTGGTTTTGTTGTTGTAGCTCAGCTATCGTTGAGTTTGTACTACGATCGTTGATTCTGTTCAGCATTTGTCAAATTTTAGGTACTTTGGCTCTACGATCGTGGACTTCATTTGATCATGTCTTTGATTTCGAACACAGCCTTTAAATTTGTATGGTTAGCACAAATTAAAACACAATATTTCATGTTTGCAAGTTAAGCATGCCTAGTTCACTTATCAATTTGTTGAATCTAGATTCATCTAGAGGCTTTGTAAAAACATCAGTAAGTTGATTTTCAGTAGGGATGTATTGTAAAGATATTGTTCCATTTTGTACATGATCCCTAATGAATTGATACCTTATTTCTATATGCTTAGTCCTAGAATGCATGACAAGATTATGAGTTATAGCAATTGCACTTGTGTTATCACAATTAATAGGTATGGATTTGAATTCAAACCCATAATCTGCTAGCTGATTTTCATCCATAGGATCTGAGCACAGCAACTGCCAGCAGCAATGTATTCAGCTTCTACAGTTGAGGTAGATACTGAGTTTTGCTTCTTGCTAAACCAAGACACAACTCTGTTACCTAGTAGTTGACAAGTGCCACTGTACTTTTTCTATCTATTTTGCAGCCTGCAAAATCAGTATCTGTATAACCTGTTAGCTCAAATGAGGATTCCTTGGGATACCACAGCCCCAAGTGAGGTGTACCTTTGAGGTACCTGAAAATCCTCTTTACAGCAGTTAAATGAGATTCTTTAGGACAAGCCTGAAATCTAGCACAAATGCATGTTGCAAACATTATATCTGGTCTACTGGCAATAAGATATAAAAGAGAGCTTATCATACCTCTGTATTGAGTTATATCAATACTTTTACCTTTTCATCTTTGTCAAGCTTGGTTGTAGGAGCAATTGAGGTTTTCATGGGAGAGGCTGATTCCATACCATACTTCTTAAGTAAGTCTTTAATGTACTTGGCTTGGTTTATGAAAATTACTTCATCAGTCTGCTTTATTTGCAGTCCAAGAAAGAAGTTCAGCTCACCCATCATGCTCATTTCGAATTTGCTCTGCATAAGCTTGGAGAATCTCTTGCATAATTTTTCATCAGTAGAACCAAAGATAATATCATCAACATAGATTTGAACTAATAGGACCTTATCTTTATGCTTTCTAAGAAATAATGTGGTATCTACTCTTCCTCTAGTAAATCCATTTTCAATAAGAAAGTTAGTCAGTGTTTCATATCATGCTCTAGGTGCTTGTTTAAGACCATATAAGGCTTTGTCTAATCTAAAAACATAATTAGAAAGAGATGGATTGATGAAACCATGTAGGCTGCTCTACATAGACTTCTTCTTGAAGTTCACCATTCAAGAATGCACTTTTGACATCCATCTGGAAGACTTTGAACTTCATGTGAGCAGCAAAGGCAAGGAATATTCTAATTGCTTCGAGTCTGGCAACGGGTGTGAATGTCTCATCATAGTCAATAGCCTTCTTCCTGAGAGTAGCCCTTGGCTACTAGTCTGGCCTTATTCCTGGTTATCACCCCATCTTCATCCATCTTGTTTCTGAAGACCCACTTGGTTCCAATTACAGGATGGTTCTTTGGTCTTGGAACCAATCTCCAAACTTTGCTTCTTTCGAACTGATTAAGTTCTTCCTGCATCGCTTCTATCCAGCTGGAATCTTCCATAGCATCCTCTATCTTCTTTGATTCTATTTGAGATAGGAAGCTTAGATAAAAGCATTCATTTTGAGTAGCAGCTCTTGTTCTGACTCTTGCATTTGGATCTCCAATGATTAGATCTTGAGTGTGATCTTTTGCCCATCTGATTCCTGTTGGAACATCCTGTTCTTATGCCTTCTTGTCTTAGATCCTCAAGATCTATTTCTTCTTCTTGATGTGGAGGCTCATTGTCTGGTACAGGCCTCTCTACGATCTCATTTCCTTGCTCAACGATTTTGCTGTCTGGTACTACGATCATAGTATTGGGCTTGACGACTTCATTCGTAGTGTCTTCACTGTTGATCATAGTGTCTTGGAGCACTGTTTTGTCTAAGTCTGTTTCGTCAAAGATGATGTGAATTGAGACCTCTACACTTAGTGTCTTCTTATTGAACACTCTGTAAGCTTTGCTGTCTGTGGCATATCCAATAAAGATTCCTTCGTCTGATTTCGGTTGAAACTTTGTCAAGTACTGCTTTCCATTGTTGAGTATGTAGCATGCACACCCAAAGACATGAAAGTGGCTACACTAGGTTTTCTTCCTTTCCATAGTTCATAGGGAGTCTTCTTAATCGTAGAGTGTATGAGTGATCTGTTCTGAGTATAACATGCAGTGTTGACTGCTTCTGTCCAGAAGTACTCAGGCAGATGAGCTGCTGCTAGTAGAGTCCTTCCAGCCTCTATTAGTGTTCTGTTCTTTCTCTCAGCAACTCCATTTTATTGAGGAGTTCATGGAGCTGAGAAGTTGTGACTGATGCCATTGTTAGAGCAGAATTGATCCATTTATAAAAAGTCGAATTCTCTACCATGATCACTTCTTATAGCCTTGATCTTCTCTCTTTTCTCGTTCATCACACTGGGAGCCTGTCTCATCTTTTGAGGTTAGAAAGAACACCCATGTAAATCTAGTGAAGTCGTCCACTATGACCAAAGAGTATCTTTTTCCTCCAAGGCTTATTGTTGGAATTGGTCCAAACAGATCTATGTGTAGCAGCTGCAAAGGCTTGTCAATTAAGTTGACAGTTTTGCTCTTGAATGTGCTTCTGGTCTGCTTCCCAAGTTGACAGGCATTGCAAGGCCTTTCCTTAACGAAGTTGAACTTTGGTAGACCTGCAACTAGATCTTTTGATGCTAATTTGGACATACTTTTAAAGTTGAGATGAGATAATCTTTGATGCCATAGCCAGCTCATTTCTTCAGATGCTTTAGCCATAAAGCATATTGTCTCGTCTGAGCTTAGTTGACCAAGATTTATTGTGTAGACATTTCCTTCTCTTGTCCCGATTAGCTTTACTATAGACGTCTTCAGGTCTCAGACTTGACATTGATTGTTAAGGAATGTTACTTGATGACCCTTGTCATAGAGTTGGCTAATGCTTAGAAGGTTATGTTGTAGTCCTTCCACATAGGCCACTCTGCTAAATGATACTGCACCATTTCCGACTGAGACATAGCCTCTTGTCTTGCCAGAGCTATTATCTCCAAAGATGACCAAGGGACCCTCCTTCTCTATGTAGTTAGACAGAAGAGCTTTGTTCCCAGTCATGTGCCTTGAACATCCACTATCCAGATACCAGGTTGTGTTTGTGGAGCTCTTTTCCTGAGGTAACATTAAGCCTTCATTTTGGTACCCATACTTGGATGGGTCCTACTATGTTAGTACCCTTGGGGACCCAAATCTGCTTGATTTTGGGTCTCACATGCATGGAATCATAATGGCAATTAGCAGCCTTGTGGCTAACTCTGTGGCATACAAAGCATTTGATATGATGCATGTTAGTAAGTGTGTGAAAGTTCTTCCTCCACTTGGACTTTTGTGGGTTATTGGTCATCCTTCTGCTAGGCTGATATTCCTTTTTCCATGTGTTCTCTTGTTTCATTGATTGAGAGGAGTATATCGTACTTCTACTGTATCTTCCTGGTTGGTTCGTAAAGTTGATTTTATTGGACTCTACGATCCTTCGAGGTTGATGAGTAGTAGCTAGATTACTTTTCTCATTTCTAAAACCTAGACCAGCATGAGATCCCTTACTTCTGGGAATATGAATTGAATCAATCGGGTAGGGTTTGACAGGTTCATCTTTTTGTGAGGATTTCATAAATATAATGCCTCTACTCAAACTTGAGACATTATCAGTGCAAATTCCCTTTGCTTTGTCCACATACGACTCAGAGGCAGATTCCCAAACCCTAATCCTGTTCTATCAGAGGCACTTCTCTGGTTAGAGATTAAGGAATCCATGGATGAAGAGGATTTGTTCCAGGTAGAGACTGTCTTTTCTAGATCCTCAATTTTAGAGGTTAGACTAGACTCTCTTTGAGCACTGAGTTCATTTGCCTATCTCAAAAGCTCATTCTCAGCTTCAAACTTGGAGAGAGAATCAGTACTTAGAAGGGTTGTTTCCAGTTACTCTTGAACATTTTCTTTCTCCTTTTGAAGAAGTGAATAGTCTTTAGACAGAACTCTAAACCACTACATGTATTGATACAGATCAGATGTTATGTCGTGTAATGCAGTTCTAAGGTCATCAATATCTACATCAGGAGAGTTGAAGTCAAATACCTCATCAATACTTACTTCATGTATATTGGAGTTCTGCTTGTCCCTTGCACTTTTGGCCATCAAGCAGAGATTTATTATTTGAGGATCTTCATCATCCCCAGATTCAGGAGTTGAGTCATTGTTTGAGTCGCTCCACGATCCTCCAGCTACAAGACCTTTGTCTTTCTTTACTGGTCTTTTGTTGTCTTTGTATTCCTTCTTTGCATGTGTCTTCTTTTTGAGTTCTTCTCTGATAGGTTTGTTGCAGTTGGCAATGAAGTGACCAGGTTTTTTGCAGTTATAGCATAGGTCATTCATTTGCTCATGGCTGCTGTAGTTGCCAACTTTCTTTGGTTTGCTGGTTCTGCCTTGTCTCATGAATCTTCTTAGTCTTTTAACCAGCATTGCAAAGTCCTCATCATCATCTTCATCGTAGTCAGAATCAGCTTCAGTGTTGATTTTGGAGGTGTTTTCAGTTACCTTGAGAGCAACACCTTTGTCCTTATTTCTTCCTTCAGATAACGTTTCAGCTCGTTGTGTCAACTCCAGTTCGTACGTGAGGAGGTTGCCATATAACTATTGAACAGTCATTTTATGTAGATTCTTTGATTCTCTAATGGCAGTGTTTTAGCATCCCACTTACTTGGTAAATCTCTCATGAACTTTATAATCATATCTTTATTTGGATAGACCTTTCCATAGGCTCGTAGAGAATTGAGCAGAATATTGAATCTCTCGTATGTAGCAGTGATGTTTTCTCCTTGAACATGGGCAAACATCTCATATTGTTGAGTCAAGAAAGATTGTTTGTTTTCTCTGACTTCTTCTGTTCCTTCATGCATAATGAGTAGTGCTTCCCAAACCTCCTTTGCTGTTTTGTAGTTGACCACGTTTTCAAATAGATCATCTTCTAATGATTGAAATAAGATATTCTTGGCCTTTTTGTCAAGCTGGACAGCTCCCTTCTCGTTCTCTGTCCATTCTCCTTTGACTTTGATCTGTACTCTATTTGGATCATATGTAGTCGGTGCAAGCTTTGTAGGAACGTAGGGCCCATTTTAAACAGTGTCTAATAGATCTTCGTCTATTGAATCCATGTAAGCTTGCATCCTAACCTTCCAGTTAGCAAATTTATCTTTGTTGCATATGGGTGGCTTGCTGCCTCCTCCAGTCTTTGATTCGCTTGGTAAGTGTGCCATTGGATGTACTCAAGCTTTGTAGGCTGTATTATAGAACCTGCTCTGATACCAATTGTTAGTTCCCAAAAGCACAATAGTTATCTAGAAGGGGGGTTGAATAGATATTAAAAACTTTTCTTTGTTTAAAAACTGTTTTGATAAATCTTTTAAGCACAGCGGAACTATTGATTCTTTGAAATCCCTTTTAGATAGCAAATTAAAGAGAGAAAGGCAATTATTGTAGTTATAGCAGTTATAAAGACACAATTGTTTTTAAGTGGTTCGGAGCACTCAAAGCTCCTAGTCCACTCTTCTACTCCTTGAGTAGGAAATCCACTAAGGATGTCTTGTACACTTTCTGAATCTCACAGATTCCTTCTAGACCAGCAGTCTAGGCACTTCTAAGTTCACTTTTGAACTCTTCAAGTCCAGCAGACTTGGCTCTTCACAGTTCACTTAGAACTCTTCAAGTCCTTCTGACTTGGAACTTCTTACTTCAGTAGATTGATGATTGTTGAGTTATGATTGAGGCTACTCAGTTACAGTTAAGCGCTTGTTTGAAAGAACTGAGTAGCTGAGCAAGCTTTCCCTTTTTCTCAGATCGTAGAGTTCGGCGTTTAGAGTTCTTGTGCGTTTTGTTCAATACTTGATTAGCTTTTCTCATCTGTCTTTGATCTGTATATATGTGATCTTGAAATCTATTCGTTGAAGTCATCTAATGAACCATTAAATGCGTTTGACATTTCTGAGCTTTGATGGAGACTTTTTTGCACATCTTCTGAATTGCACTCTGGCCCACTGACACAGCAGACTGCTTTCTCTCCTAACACCTCAAAAGGTGTTTTCCTCTCCCCAATGGTCCTTTTCTATTTTCTTGAAGACTTTTCTTTTGATCAATACTAAGGATATCTTTTGTACGTTGGGACTGGTGAGAGCTTCAACGTTCAAAACTCATTCCATATTTGTTGGAGTCTATCTTCAAATGAACGATAGGGCTTGATGTTTCTGACACAAGGCATATGTCACTCTACTATCAATATCGTAGTGTCTTGTCATATTGGTGCTCGTACTTAAGAGATCACTACGATTTCTCACTTCGATCTGCTAACACTACAATCTTCGCTTGCTCGCCTTGTAGACTCTGCATTTCCGAGAGCACCCTACGATCTCTGAGTTAGCTCGACAAAACGTCTGGACCACTCTACGATTCCTGGAGAGGTCCTTCAAGGCAGATACACTACGATCATCTCATCTCTGCGATCCTGCCTTAGCTTCTGCATTCTGTTGATTAGATGAATAGACTACTAGCCTATCTATTTCTTTCTAGCCATAGATCAACCTAACAGATTTGATCTCCTTATCTATATAAGTAAACATTAAAAAGGCTAAGATCAACCTAACAACTTTGATCTATCACTAAGTCCTTGTACATATATTCTTTGAAGAACTTTACATAATCATGAGCTTTTTCATAAAACATCAAATCACAATATGCATTCTTCCAACAATATATATATAAGCTGTAAATATATATATATATATATATATATATATATATGCATGATCAGCCATCACGAAGCAACTCCATGGGAGATCAGAAAAGTAAATAAAGTTGTAAAAGCGATCAACCGCCACGAAGTAACCTCCAGGCGGGACGAAATGTAAATAAAGTTGTAAAAGCGATCAACCGCCACGAAGTAAACTCCAAGTAGGACTAAATGTAAATAAAGCTGTAAAAGGCCACGAAGTAAACTCCAGGCCTGACAGAAATATAAATATATATATATAAGCAGTAAATGCACCGGATATAAAATCCAGACTCATCGGATATGTCCGACAACAATTATATATATATATATAAGCAATAAACGCTCCGGATGTAAAATTCAGGCTCATCAGACAAAGTCTGACAACAGTTCATATATATAAGTATATATATATATAGAAAAGCAAGTAACCGCTCCAGACATAAATCTAGGCTCAATCGAGGCATAACTCTATAATGTTAGTCCGTATAAAAATATATACATATATATAAGTATATATATATAGACAGAAATGAAAGTCACGGACCAAAGTTCGGGCATACGCACACAACACAACTCTCAATGTGTAGAATATTGTGTGCTAATATGAAGAGAGAGGCTTTATAGAGTGTAAGAAGGCTTACAGTGGGCTGCCAATGCAGACTTCTATGACTCTAAATGGATAAACACTCAGCTCCCACCGGTAAATATGTGACTGTATATGGGCTAACAGGTGTTTAAAAAGAGCAAGCACTCAATATAGGGTGTGTATAAAGCCAATTGAACAGGGATTCCTCACCTTTTTTTACTAAAATGGCTGGCCCAAGGTCTATATTTATAGAATTGATGGCCGCAGGTGTACCTGCGGCAACCTCTGATACACCTGCGGCTGGTCGTGGTGCATCCGGGCCTCGCGGGTCCCGTCGTCTCGAAGTACGTGAACTCGTGCAATGTAATGTCCGCTCGAACTTGTAGAACTTCAATCTGAGCATCCAAACGAGGTGTACAAGACCATCTTCGAACTGCTTTTGTCGAGAGTTACGCAATGACATGGGATTTGCCCTTTTTGATTCCATGAAGATGGGTCCATGACCGAAATAGCATTCCCGGGTTCCCGTTAGGTAATCCGGTGAGCTGTTTCACGTAGTTTTTGCTCCGAAGTTAAGATATGAGTCTTGTGGGACCAATTTTGAATCAATTTGAGTTGACATGAGTGTATTTGATTTGAAGTGAAGTTAAGTTGGAAAAATGACCATTTTGTCCGTCCCGGGGTTATCTCTGATTTTTGCACAGTTGTAGCAGGTTTTTCCCAGGGTTATCTCTGAGATGGTAATGTTGTTGACTCTGAATGTACTCAGGGTTATCTCTAAGGTTGGAATTGATGTTGTGGTCCTCCAAGATCACATTTAGAGTGTGAAAAAGACGTGTTTGCCCTCCTGCACAGCTATTAACAAGAAAAAAAATTCGTGTGTTTACAGGATGTATAGCTCAATTAAAGAGATGATATATCAAAGGATATAGAACAAAGCACATATCATCGAAATTCTTTTTTACACATGACCTTGATAAGTGTGGTGACATTGATGTTCAACAAATTCGCTCAAAAAATAATCTAACAGATTTATTCACCAAAGCATTACCAACTACAACATTTGAATGATTGCGGTGCCATATTGGAATGCGACAGCTGAAAGACTTAAGGTGATACATTCATGAGGGGGAGTTAATACGCGTTGTATTCTTTTTTCCTTTACCGAGGTTTTTTTCCATTGAGTTTTTTCTAGTAAGATTTTTAATGAGACAGTTTTCAATGCGTATGGTTGCACAATAGACATCCAAAGGGGAGTATTATAAAATTATACAAAGTGTGTGGATGTCTAGATACATTTCTACCTCTCTTTATTGTAATGACCTTTGAGCTTTGAAACTCATATATTTTTTAAGTTTTGAAACTCCTATGATCTATGAGTTTTGAAACTTCCAAATATTTATGTATATGTACTTATAAATAGAAGTATTGTCAAGAGAATGTAATATATATTCAAATACAACTACAACTACAACTTATATAAAATAAAAATATTATCTTTTTTTCTATTAATTATTATTGTTCTTAATATTTAGTATACTTTTATAACATATATGTCTAATTAAACATTACTTTTTTAACGATAATAATTCAATCTATCAAAAAATGACAATTTTACAGACCGCCTTTGACTCAGTTGGTATGTCTAGTCCTTCATATGCAAGTACTGTAGAATTCAAATCCCCCACGGGCAACCCCCAAACTAGCAACAAAAAAAACAGACAATTTTTAAAAAAAAGATGTTTACTTAAAATTTGAACATGTGATTCAAATGCTCATACGTAGAGGGGTATAATTCTCCAACTACATTAAAGTTTTTGTTTTTACTCCCCCTCGCCTCCCTATCATGGTCTTCTAATACTCCGTCGATTGAACTTTGAAGAGTCTTATTTTTACTTATTTGAATAATCAAATCAATATATATATATAAATACAGCACAGCCCTTAATTTGAAATCAATTGAAATGATGACATCATCAATTGGAAAAATAGTTGAGTTCACTCTTAATTAATTAAGTGAGTTAACTCACTTAATTTGATAACTCATCTATTCTTCTATTCTTATATATTAATACACATAAATGATGATACACATAAATGATGATACACATAAATAATTTTTTTTTTTTCTCTTCAATAACAATATATAAATACACATAATCAAATCAATTGCAAAAATCAAACAATAATGGAAAATCAAACAATAAGAACGAAAAAAAAGTCTTAACAATAAAAATGAAAAAAAAACTAAACTCAATCAATATAAATACACATAATCAAATCAATTGTAAAAATCAAACAATAATGGAAAATCAAACAATAAGACCATAATACGGATAAAAAATATTGACCATTCATCTTCCCATATAAATACAACACAAGCAATTGATTTCAATCAATTGAAATCAATGCAATTGATTTCAATCAAATGAAATCAATTAAAATCAATTTATAACTTTATTTTCAAATCTTCCAAATTTCAAATCAATTTATCCTTAACTCAATCAGTTTTAAATACATGTAAAAATATTAGTTCCCAAATTAGTAATATAATTAATGATTTATTTGACTGATCAAAATAGATATAAATTTTAATATATATTTTTTAAAATTTAATAAAAAATTAATTACTATTTAATGTGAGGGTAGTATAAAAATTAAGTAATTAATATTTTTTAAAATTAACAATTAACAAATACTAATAAATAAATAAATTTTAGTCTTTAAAAATTAGTTAAAAAGGAATGAAGAGGGTAGTACCATAAAACGGATAAAAAATATTGACCATTCATCTTCCCATTCAAAAATTAATAAAAAATTAATTACTATTTAATGCGAGGGTAGTATATAAATTAAGTAATTAATATTTTTTAAAATTAACAATTAACAAATACTAATAAATAAATAAATTTTAGTCTTTAAAATTTAGTTAAAAATGAATGAAGAGGGTAGTACCATAAAACGGATAAAAAATATTGACAATTCATCTTCCCATTCCAAATATTCACCCAATCCAAGGAATGAAGAGGGTAGTACCATAAAACCTAAAACGGATAAAAAATATTGACCATTCATCTTCCCATTCCAAATATTCACCCAATCCAACGCAGTAATTGCCAATCCATTGCCGTTCGATCTAAAAAAAATACCAATCGTCGCTCCTTGGTCCTTAATGTTTTTTTAAGTAAAAAAAATCATTTACTGTTATGCTGTCGTGGCACTTGAGTTCCTGCAAAGTTTTGGGTATATATATACTACACAAAGCCATTCCTCACACCTCAAAAAAATTCAGAGAAAAAGAGAGAGAGAGAGAGAGAGAGCTAGGGTTTGCTTTCTTCTTCTTCTTCAAGGTTTTTGAGATTCGGAACAACAATGGATGAGGGTAATGGTACCAGACAAAAGGGGTCAGTGAAGTGGTTTAATGACACACAGAAGGGTTTGGATTCATCACTCCCGACGATGGCTCCAAAGATCTATTCGTTCACCAGTCCTCTATCAGATCTGAAGGATTCCGTAGCCTAAGTGATGGTGAATCCGTTGAGTACCTGATTGAGAACAATTTCGATGGCCGTATGAAGGCTGTTGATGTCACCGGACCTGAAGAGGGTCCAATTCAAGGCAACACCCGATTCATCCAAGGATATGAATCAAGTTCGTATTAATCGACTTAGTATTGTGAATTGGTTATTTAACATATAGAAGATGTTGAGACTTTTCAGTTGGACTAACATTTTTATCATGAACTTTGAAACTCAATTAGTTGGTACTCAAATCGGTGTTATTGTTCAATTTTAAAGTATGTCTCTCTTTAATTATTTTATTTAATATTGATTAAACTCATTATTTAATTTGAAATTGTGTGATACGAGTTCACGTTGGTACATGTTTTGTGTATTTTTTGTCTTTTTTTGAGATGTCTGACAAATTATTAATTTCATTATTGAAACTAGCCCGTGCATTGCACGGGTTATCAACTAGTTTGTAATTAATACAGTCACCTACTTGGACATATTTGTTTTAATAATTTTTTTTTTCATTATTAAAAAAGAATATATGCCTAAATGTATAAAACAAAAAATTAATATTAAAAGAATTAATACAAAAGAAGATGTGATATATTTGTCAAATAAAATAGTTTCAATACTCTGTATTTTTTTAAAAAAAATAAATTGACCTTTTCTACCCTCGTTTGGGTATTCTTTTTTATTTTTATATTTTATTTTTTATGTGTGTGTAGATTGTAAATTATTTTTAAAAAATAAAAATTCCATACTAAAGAAAGAAAGATTATGAGAGAAAAATACACAATTTGGATAAACCCTTTATTGGATCCCTAACTGTGATGCTTTTGCACTTACCCAAAATATAATTTCTTCCCTCTCGAGTCTTGATCCCTGAACATTATTTTTTAACCATGTTAATTCAATCCGTCAAAAGCAGACCTAAACAAAAAAAAATTAAAAATAAAAGACGATTAAAAAGATTAAATTTGCACATGTGATTCACATTCTCACCATCGTTGGAGAAGCATCGCCAACGCTGTCCATACTCCATACAACCATATTTAGTGAATGAAATGATGAATATTATATTTTTAAAAAAATTATACATTGTAAGGTATATTTTTTATAATTTTTAATAAATTATCTTAATTATAAGTTAGAAATATTATAAATTAACTTTTAAAAATTGACAATAATATTATAATTTTGAACCGAGAGTAATATTTTGTGAGGCATATTTGGATCAATTTAATTTCTTTATTTTATTCTTGCGTTCTAAAATTTAATTAAACGTATACTTAAAATACAATAAAAAAATATTTATATTGCATTCTTGCATCCATTCAATTTCTACCCTTTTTTTTTCCTTCGGTCCAAACACAGCCACAGAATTGAGAAGCAAAAATAACGTTTTGCTGCACATCAGCGCATGTTTGTAATTAGCTACTTATATATAACTGTATTTTCTTACTTTCTAGCAAAATGCTTATTATAAAGTTTTTACTAAAAATTACCAATTCACTAAATAGTACTTCCTATCGTCATTATTGATTTTTTTTTATAAATTTGGATTTGACATTAATTTTTTTTAATTTTGATTAGTACAAGCAGGGCCGTTCCTGAGATTTTGGTGACCCACGGCGAAAAATGAAAACGAGACCCTATTCGTAACATTATTTTCACCAAAAAATACAAAACTAAATAAATAATAAGTACAATTTGTATCCAAAAAATGTCTTTCCGGAGCTTAAAACATAATACTTCGATTACAGCAAAATATATGAGAATTTCGACTACATCAAAATATATGAAAATACATTCATTGAAAGATAATTTTTTTAGTATTCATAGAGCCAAAATATTCAATCAAATGTTCATATATATATGGGCTATATGTATATACACAGCTGTGTATTACACAGTAAGGCTTTGGCGACAGATTTTTTGGGCTATAACGACAGTTTACCGTCGCTATAGCCCAGAATAGCTATGACGATAGGTGAAATCGTCGCTATAGCCAAAAAAACCGTCGTAATAGCCTACTGTGTAATACACAGCTGTGTACATACATTTTTTCCTATATATATATATATATATATATATATATATATATATATATATATATATATATATGTCATCCATTTTTAATAAACCTGAAAATTCAATTTTTAGTCTGCCAATATCAACTGAATTAAGAATAAACCAAATTAAGCATTACTGACAGAAAATACTACCAAAGATAGATAACATGAATAATGCAATAATAGTACATCTTGCAGAGAGAGGAGAGAGGCTAAGACAGTGTGTGTATGCACAAGCATAAGTAAACTTATAAAGAAGATAACATGAATCTCTTGGAAAAGAAACTAGGCCTGCCCTTCTAATTGACAAAATAAATTATTTAAACTTCATTCGGGTGATTGGAAATTTGCCCCATTGTTTTTCTGTTGAATACGTCTGGGATAACATTGCATAACTCATAGCATTTTCGATCAAAACATAAGTTGTCTGATATTATTTTTTTAAACAATTCAAAATTAAAAATTCAATAAGTTTATTATCTTTTGTCTATTCATCTTATTCTTTGAAATTTTGATTTAAGCTATCACAAAAAGTTTTCAAGTTCAGTTTCAGCAATTTGGTTTTCGTTTCAAGTTGAGATACTATATTACATATTCTAATGGTTGAAATTAGAATTGAAACTCAAAATGATAGTTGAAATTTATTATAAATGCTGTTTGGATAAGTGAAAATAAAATTAAAAATAAGGCTGGTAAATAAGTCAAGAAGTGCTATAAATTGCATTTTAAAAACCCGATTAATAAAACTTGAAAGTTTATGGGATTTTTTTTTTCATACAGATATAAAGCAGAGTTTCTATGCGGGTTAAGCAATCAATCAAACAAGTCATATGGAGCATGACTAGATTGATCTATGTCAGTGTCTTGTACAAGTAACCATCAAAAGAATCAATTTTACCGCAAAGAGGTTCTAATTTTACTCTGAAACAATGGAAATTAGACCGCTAGAGATGCTGCTATCGAAGTCAGACCAAAACAGACCAAAACAAAAACCTAGAAATACAATTGTAATGGAGGAAAATAGTTAAATCGTTATTGAATCGATGTCGAAATCAAGGTTTTGGTTGAGTCGAAGTAAATTTGGACTGAAATAGGAGATGCCAAGAGCCGATCTGTTCAACCTAGATGTCGAATCGTGAAATAGGTGAATCGTGATTCGGACTGAAATAGGTGAATCGTGATTTGGAATGAAATAGGTGAAATAGATGTCGATTTGGACTGAAATGGGTGAATCGTGATTTGGGTTTTTTTTATCGATTTTGGGTTTTGTAGAGAGAAATTTCAGAATTGCTTGGACCTTGTTTTATTTTTAAGAGAGAGAAAATGCGTGATTTTCAAATTGGAGCCAAAATAGGAAGCATTATATAGGGAGTGCTACTTAAGAAATATTGCTACTTAACAGGAATGCTCTTGAACAGCTCCATATATATATACTAGCTGGGTCTTGTGCCTCCGACACTGTATGGACAATATGATTTATCTCAAACTTTGAACGACCAAAATAATTTATTAAGTGAGCGGGAAATTTAAAGTCATTTATATTTTATTAAATTATTATTAAATTATTAGATAGATAGATGTATGAACGGTGGGATTTATCCCAAACTTTGGATGACCCAGATGATTTATTGAGTGAGCGGAAAATTCAAAATTATTTGTATTTTATTAGATAGATTCATGAATATTACAAATCTAACAGTGGTATCAGAGTAAAATCTTTATGCAAATTATTAATTATTTTAATTTGATGTGTATAAAATAATTTAATTGTGCATAATTTATTGTATAAAATTTATTAAAAAAAACCGCAAAACTACTTCGCGTGTCTGAGCTGCAGAATTCACGTGCTTCACTTTGATTTTAAAAGGACACGTGAATTGGTGATAATACAGGATGGGATTTCTAAGTGGGATATCATATAATATATAATATAATCACGTGATATTATATTATTAGTTGGGTCCCGTGCCTCCGGCACTGTATGGACAATATGATTTATCTCAAACTTTGAACGACCAAAATAATTTATTAAGTGAGCGAAAAATTTAAAGTCATTTGTATTTTATTAAATTATTATTAGATTATTAGATAATAGATGTATGAACGGTGGGATTTATCTCAAACTTTGGATGACCCAGATGATTTATTGAGTGAGCGGGAAATTCAAAATTATTTGTATTTTATTAGATATATATATATATATATCAAGGATCAAGTGCATACCCCTTATCTTACTCACCCGTGCTTACCCCCTTTAGGCGACGGTTTCGGTCATACAACTGTCGTCTATACTTTTAACGACGCTATATATTGTCCGTCGCTAAAAGTATAGACGACGGTTGTATGACCGAAACCGTCGCCTAAAGGGGGATAAGCACGGATGAGTAAAATAAGAGGTATGCACTTGATCCGGACCGTATATATATATATATATATACGGGAATAATGATCATACATAATTGTGTATATTTTATTTTTATACAGTTTGTCAAAACTACGTCGTTTTAATAGATTTATTTTTTATTCTGCTTTGGAGAAGAGAAACTGTTTTTTTTAAAACAAATTTGTCAAAACGACCTGTACAAATAAAATTTAAGTTGTGTATGGCCATATTACCCATCCAATAATATCTTCATACAACTCTCTTTTGATTCTATTACCCCCAAAACTTTCAAAATATTACTACCATTATTCTTTTCATTTTTATGTTACTATTCTTTTACAAATTCCATGCATACTTATTTTTTATTCTTTTCATCATAAAAAGATAGTATTATATATAGGTTTGACAACTTTACCCGAACTCAACGGGACCTGCTCAATTTGGACCCTAATGGAATCCCTTTTTAAAACCCAATAGAGTTAGGGATGGGAATGGGATTTACCCCTCACCCCCGACCGAATTATATATATACACACAAAAAATTAGTTAGTATATTGTATATATAATTATGTATTTGTTTAGGTTATTTTATTATAAATTCATTACATTAATAATATAATGGACTATATGTATATACACAGTTGTGTATTATACAATTGGGCTATGGAGACAGATTTTTTGAGTTATGGAGACTGTTTACCCTTCGTCATAGCCCAAAATAGCTATGGACACATCGCTATAGCCCAAAAAATCGTCGTCATAGCCGACTGTGTAATACACAGCTGTGTACGTACATATATTTTTCCCTAATATAATATGTTATCTGATGAGTTAAAATATGTACTGCAAGTGCACAGTGTCGAGTTGAAGAACTGGCAAGTACAGGTCGAACCCACAGAGACTAGATTAATTTTAATATTTCCTTGATATCTATTTTAGGCGAATTATAAATAAAGATTGAGAATTAATTAACTAGAATATGAAAACAAATAATGAGGAAATAATCTAGGAATCCGAATCTATTAAATAATAAACATTGTGACGCCCCCAAAAAATAGGTATACATCACTCATCTTGAGTCGCCAGATACATGGTATAAAATACAAATACAACTTAATTATACAAACGTCGTGCAAAAATACGACAAAACATAGCTGAGAGTTTTAATAAGAATATTGTCATGGCAATATCCACACTCAAAGGAGTCCTCATTATATTTATTGTCACACTATTTAACAGAATAGTGAGGACTACTAATGATATCATCTGGACCGTCACTCCGTTCCTCGACTCATTCCAGCTATATTCTCATTTTCTGAAAAGAACAGTGAAAGAAAGGGTGGACTAAACTAGCCCAATAAAAAATATTATGACTAAGATAACGCAGAATAAATTATCATTAGCCTTCAACAATGTTAAACTGATAAAATACAAAAGACATCAAGTTTAACTGCAACGGAACAAGCAAACCATTAAAAGAGTCAAGTAGAGAATAAAATCTATTATCTTCTATGATTTAAAAAGTTTTTCATCAACTTAATCGCTCAGACTCAGCTTAATAAATAAACAACATCATCGAATCATCCCTACGCTACGAGCCAAGGATATTCATTAAATCATCAATGGTCATGACTATACCGAATAATCCCTGGTCATAATCATACCAAAAACTGTCCATCAATGCACTACAGGCCACTAAGAATTTTTACCACATCATCCGTCACATTACGGTCATGACTATACCGAATAATCTCTGGTCATAATCACACCAAGTCCATTTATGCACGTAAGCAAAAGATGACTTTTATCACAATATAAACATGAGAATGATGACAAAGATATAAGCATTAATCAAACGAAAACAAGGATAAATATTAAAGACTTTAAATTTATCCAAATATTATCAATCACTTAATAAACTCATAATCTAATATTATTAATATATAACAATATTTTAATCACTTCTTAAACTTATAAACAATTTATTTTAATTGTTTATACTTTACCAAATAATGCATTTAATCATTCAAAAATGACATACTCATAAGATTTCATCACCAATATTCAAATCCCTTATCAAAAATTTGTATATACCCTATATAGGATTCTCAAGCCATAAAATCCTATTTACTAATTTCGTTACTTCACATAACATATTTAACTCATATGTTCATAACTAAACTATTTTCATGAAAAATTACCAAATCAACTTGTTATTTTTCTATCATTTGCCCAAACATATATACATATATTTCGTACACAACAAGTATTTTTTTATAATTTTTCAACTCTCTTAAGTATTTTTCAAAAATCAATTTCTAATTAATTTCTTAAGAAATTAGCTACCTCAAGTTTAACTCCAAAAATTCCCAAATCTTGGCAAGAACTTACACATGTTAACGTGAGCTTCCAGTTTAAATTTCATGGTCATCGGAGGTATAGAACTCCGGTTATAGCGTTTTCGTTAGAAAAACCTAAATATTGAAATGGTCATAACTTGCTCATTTTAAATCGGAATGAGCTCATTTTTGGACAGGAGGTCCTTTATACCATATATTTCCATGTCCCAAAAGGCCGGAATTTTTCTCACAAACTAAGTGGCCGAAAATGCCCTTTTAAATTTCTGGATAGTAGCCTTTTTGGTACTTTGCAATTTTTGACTCCTTTGCTAAAATAAGCCCACACGAAAATCTACAACACTTTTTCCAGTGATTCCACTTGGATAAGTTAGAAAACTCATAGATCTAACTCTAGAACTTGATCACAATCAAAAATTCGAAATATAATAGGAGATATGGTCAATTGAATTTCATATTCCATTTTCACCAAAATCTGATTTTCAAGCCTTTGTGATTTCTAAGAAATTTTCATGTTTTCACATAATAACCAACATAACTCATCATGAAAATGACATAATAATTACATAAAACAAGTTCAAGAATAAATTTTAAAGATTTATAAGTTAATTTATCCTGATCTCAATAATATCCAAATTGTCAACATGATACTGCTTTGTGGAGAAAAATTCAAGAATACTCAGAAGAATATTTCCACGAAAAAATACTGGATGAAGCGCAAATATCCAGGATATTCCACTAATTTAAAGGACTATAGAAACCAAAGCTTTAACCAACTGTGTATAATAGAATATATGAAACTGCAATTGGATTTTCGTCTGCCATACGGCAATCCACGTAGCCAGATCATTTCCATAATTTAATAAGAAATGAATACAAAGGATCATTCACCATGCATGTGGTAATCCACACCGACAGGTTATTCCAACAGAATAATAAAGAATGGAATAATAGAAGGATTCACCATGCATGCGATAGATCGCACAAATAGGTTATTCCCAACAGAATAATAAATAATGGAACTAGGTCATGCGTAATCAGGCACAGACAAGATATTCCGACAGAATAATAAAGATTGGAACCAGGTCAGGCGAAATTCGCACCAACAGGATATTCCAACAGAATAATAAAGAATGAAATAACAACAGAAATCACCAGGCATGCGATAGACCACACAAACAGGTCATTCCAACAAAATAATAAATAATGGAACCAGGTTATGCGTAAACGCACAGATAGGATATTCTGACATAATAATAAAGAACGGAACTAGGTCAGGCGAAATTCGCACCGACAAGATATTCCAACTGAATAATAAAGAATGGAATAACAACAGAAATCACCATGCATGTGATAGACCGCACAGACAGGTTATTCCAACAGAATAATAAATAATAGAACCAGATCATGTGTAAACGCACAGACAGGATATTCCAACAGTATGATACAGAATGGAATAACAGAAGAATTTCATCATGTATGCGGTACTTCGCATATACAGGTTATTCCAACAGAATAATAAGGAATGGAATAACAGAAGTTCTCTTCATGAATACGAAAGAAATAATACCCCTTACCATATAAAGAAGAGTACTCCAACGGGTAGGGTGGGGATATACTTATAGAAAACTTGCACTACGCTCAAAATTTCTTAAAACTCTAAAGAAATACGATCAAGATTATAGAAGAGAATTCTCTGAATTTTTGGTGTGATTTCAATTCTAACTAAGCATCCTATTTAAAGGAAAATAGAAAGGATACTGTTAACGCCATGATCTTTCTCCACGTCCCAATCACGAAAGACGTCCTGATCCTGCACAGTAAACACGACAACACCACAAGCTTGACGGCCGGACCGCCGGGGGATAGCTCAGGCGTGAGAGTAAGTATGTCTGTTCACAAGGTTAACTCAAGAGGATGATAGAATCTAGTGTGATGAGAGCGATTGATAATTTTTAGGTGTGGTGTGAAATATATCAAAAATATGTCTATCCCTGTGAAGACTACTCAGTAGACTATAATATCTTCGCATGGATTACTGTGTCAACTACTACCATCTGAACATATCCCCTTGATTGATGGCTTCTGCGACCGCATGGAGCTTATCCACGCTTTTGGCTGCTGTTCATCCGCCGGCCGCCTATAATCCCATCCACATTAATGCCATGGCAGGTTCTCGGTCAACGTCATACTACTATCACATTACATTAAAGTAATAGACTATAAAGACCCAATGGGTTACTTCATCCGATCGAACCAGAATTTTTATAAGATAAATGAAGATGAAATATGGAAATTAATGAATTGGGCCCAACGAGCCTTGGCTTAATTATAAAAGGCCCAAAGATAAATTAATTAAAAATAAGGCCTAATCTACCCGGCCCAAAATAGGGAAATATCATGATCTAACATTACCCCCTAGTTTTTGGTTAAACAGGATGTTTAATGGAAAACTATAAATGATCCATGATATAGAATTAAAAAGGGCCAAAAATAGGAAATAATAAAGTATACCACACTTTAATGCGTAAAATGGGACAAGGGGATGGCAGATGCCAGAGATTAAGCCCATTCTGATGAAGGATTTGAATTTGACAGGACGGGCCAAATAATCAGGAAACTCAACCAGCTAGGTCCCAATATGATAAAGATATCCAAAAGTCTCCAAAACGCGTCCCATTTTAAATTCTCATTATTACTATATTTATGTGTCGGCCTCGTTTCCTGTGGTAAACGTCAGATAAAAGATAAACCTCACAATTTGACGGTTTTACTTACTGATTTAAATTCGAACCTTTGAGCTTTCTCTTCTCAGGAAATTCTCTTCTACTTTCGAGATCTCAACAATGGTGAACCCAAACCAGATTCCTTCAAGCTCCTCTCACTCAAACCCTAATCAAACAGGTCGAGTGCAAACCCACCATCTCCTACCGATTTCTTCAAAGATGGGGAGAAATTTCCTCATGCTAATATCGCCTCCACTGTCACAGAATCTGAAATACGTGCCCTCCGGATTCAATATCAGATTCCGGACAACTACGCTATAAGGGCTCCAGCTCCGGAGGAGCGAATGTACCAGCGACCAGACGGCTGGGTCGCCATGCCTGCCACTTTCCTGGAGAAGGGAATCCGCCTGTTTCTTCACGCCTTCATCGTTACCCTCCTAGGGTTCATAGGAATGGGCTTCGCACAGCTGGTGCCTAACTCCTATATCCACATATTGGCGTTAATCGCCTTTTGCCATGAGTTAGGTGTTACCCCCTCTGTCGACCTGTTCTTCACCCTCTTCTCGGCCGGTAGATCCCGAGAACGAGAGTTTAAGATGTTGAGCAAACAGTCCCCGCGCCCAAACTCTAAATTCGAGAAGAGGTCCCTGATGAGTACCCCCTCGAGCAACAAAGGCTGGCACGAGAAATGGTTCTTCATCACTGGACCAGAGATATCTTCTCTTCCAGATTGGACCATTTCGGACCGGTTTTCTGCTGACTTCGGTGACATTCCTGAAGAGCGGGTGAGGGAAATGACTGAGTTCCTGAAGAAGATCCCTCCACAAGAATGGAGTTTCACCTTGCTGACCAAACAAGCTTGGCTGTATGATCATAAATGTAAGTTCCGAATAACTCTGTAATATAATTTCTTTAGATATTTATGTGATGTGGATTATAATATGTGGTTATTTGCAGTGTCCCTGATCAAACCAACATCCTCGGAAGTGAAGGATTTGGGAGATTTCCTGGCGGGAGTGACCTCAGAGGCTAATGAAGAGCTTCCTATTGAAGAATCCTCCCAAGCCAACCCCCCGGCCTCCGACCCACCAACCATTCCCCTTCAAAATGATGAGCCTGAAGCCGACGAGCCTTCCATTCCTGAAGAAGTCCTCCGACCTCGACGAAGGAAGAAGATGGCCAAAAAGGCCATAACTACTCTTCGCGTGATAGATCCTGAAAGCGACGAGGAAGTTCTTCCTGAAGCGAACCCACAATCGACTCCCCCTTCTAACCCGATCACCGTACCATCTGAACCAGTCTCAAAAAGAGGAGTCTACTCGACATACCTCCACACGATCGTCTTCACAATTGTCTTCACACTTCATATACCTTGTGGCTCATCCAGTTGCAGATTTGGTTCGGTTTCTCCGTTAATTTCATCATCCATGCCATAAAACCAAGTGTTTGGAGGAAGGTTGCTTACGGCTTTGGTCATTTGCTCTATCTGATCCGCAAGATTTTGAATTGACCTCGCTTGATTACTCATTCTCTCCTCATTTGATGCTATGAACTTGGACACCAATTCCTCCAACCTTGAACTTTCTGTTTCAGTCTCGGAAGCCATGTATTGAGGACCATTGGTTGAGGTAGTGAGGAGTTGTTCCATTCGATTATTAAAATTTAGGGTTGATAACTCCTGACTCATTATCATCTCTTCTTTTTATGCTATAATCCTTAACATGAATTCCTTGAAATCTGAATTGTCTTCTTGTTGCATTGGAGGTGGATTTGAGAAATTTGATGGATATGTTGGATTTGGAGCAGAGTATTGGTCCTGATAGTTGTAGCTCCATGAAGAATCCGGGTGATACCCCCAAACTTGATGGTAATTATCATATGCATACTGGTTGAGGTATACACCACCTTGTTTTCCCCGCCCAAAACTAACGGTGCATTGATGACTCAGATGGTTGCCAGCACAATAGTCACACGTGATTGCCATCCTTCGACTCTGTTGGGCTGCGATAACGTCCAACTTCCTCGAAAGTTCTTTAACTTGTGCTGACATTGCGGAAAGTGTCGCGAGTCTGTCAATCTTTGTTTCTTTTGGTTGAGTCATGTTCATGTATGGCCATTGATACGCAAAATCATCCATGGTACCTGAAAAGAGAGAAATATAGGAAGAGAATTAAAAATAAGAATAAAAATGTTTAAATTAAGACTAATTTGATTGAAGCTAATAGAGAAATTTATTGATGATGATGCAGAGATTTACAGATTTCTGACGTACTGCAATGTTGGGTAAAATCTAGTTGACAACACGCAAGTTAACTGGGCAACAGTAATAAAGGGATAAGTTGAGTATCGTTTCCCACAGAGAATTATTTAATAAAAATCACCAAGTACTACCCGTAACCAACTCAATCTTATTTAAACGACAATTGAATTAATTTATAAATAAAATATTTAACTAAAACTAATTCTAAATTACACTAATTAAAAATCAGATTATGGAGATTGAGGATCATAACTTCACTTCTTGTTTCATTTAGGTTAACACAACTTCTATCAATATTCTCTATCACTGAATTGTTAATAAGAACACTAGAATAGTATTAACCACTTCTCATGCACTAATACGTTTAACGTCAATCCACAATTAAGATAGAAATTCGTTTAAACACCTTAATAACTAACCCATATATATATGTGAATTACAATTGAAGACGGTTGAAGAATAAGTTCTCTACACGATTACATGCGATGTCAAGCATATCTCTACCTTAACACTCATCAAGTTTAAGCTACTAACAAAATCCTGAACACATGCTATCATGATTAGATCTAAATCTATATTTCTTCTCTCGAGTTCATATAGATTATCACGGTAATTGATGGCCAATCAATTAAACAATTAATTCCAAATCACAATAGACAATCCTCACAATAGAAAATACTAATTAATAACGAAGCATATTAAAATAAACTACACAATAAGATCCATTGTAATCTCAAACAAAGAATTAGTTCATGATTATTGAATTAAAACTAAGAATCCACAATTGAATACACATTAAAAGACAAAGATAGAAGAAGATGAGAAGAAATAATCTATTGTCAGTAGATTTGACGCTCCCTTCTTGCTCCTACTTCAAATCTTCAATGGTCTCCAATTTGCATCAATCTCCAAATCTCATAAAAACTAGTGTTTTTCTCTAATTTACTCTAATCTAATTTAATAGAATGCTCTCTAATTCAATATTCTTCATCTATTCTATGTCATTCCCCTCCTTTATAAGTCTTTGTAACATGTCTTTAAGTCCTCTTGGAAGTACTGAATCAAACAACTGAAAACAATCTTTCGGACTCAAATTCGGAAAATCTGCTCATTTTCGCGTATACCCAGCCCGGCTGGGTATTTCCTTTGTTAAAAGCCAGCCCCAGCTGGATAGGCTACTGATTTTCACGCCCGGGACACCCAGGCCCCGCTGGGTCCTAAGCACCAAAAACAGCCCAGCCCCGGCTGGGTACCAATCTCCAAAAACTATTTTCTGTCTGGAACCTCCTCTGCTAAAAACTGCCTAACTTCTAAAACCGAGAGGGTTACGAGGCCCGCGGATCATATCAAATCGCAAGGCTATCGACGAGATCTACCAACTTTCATTCTTTGAGCTTTGAGAAATAACGAAAAAGAATAATGGTCGAAAGTGGGGACTGGAAGTGACTGATATGAAAAATCACCACCCAACAATGGGTGAGTCAATTGTCCTTTGGTAGAAATGCCACAACTCTTCATCGAACTCCGATTTGGAATGATTCAGATGTCGGAAGATAAGAAAACGCTTATAACAATCTAGTCCAGCTCCAAAGCCAAGAACATGAAATGAAACATAAAAGCATAAACGAGTCTGGCTTGTTTTTCTTTGCATTTTCCGTGTGCTTTTCTTACCAATAATCGCTCAATCGCTTCCAAACGATAACCTACAAAACGAACACAAAATGCATGAAAACGTATACTAAGGGCACATGAATAAAAGCAAACTAATTCAAGTTAATGATACAAATAAGTAGGTATAAAACCTATCTTGACTGCATGTGTACCCCGCCAAACTTAAACCGTTGCTTGTCCTAAGCAAACATCAACTATGCTATGCAATGCTAATGGAATGCAATAATCTATATTGCCTCGAATCCTAGCAGTATTGATATAATTCAAATCATTGCGTACTTAGACCTTAGAGCAATCAAGTGAGCAAAACACGATAATATTATCTCAAAACCAATCAATAATTTCCTAGTTAATCATCAAGTCTTAAACTGTTATCACTGATATAGTGCGTGTGTGCTCAACAAACATGCTAATTGTTATGAAATTAAATTTAACACATAATAGGTCTCTTTAAAGGCATCATACAATGAAAACTCACAAAATTCACGAACAAGCTAGATCCAACTAAAGTCAAACATCCACCAAGTTCAAAAGTCCAATCCGGGATACTTATGCTTTACTTTTCATTACGGGGGCTTTTTGCTCTTTTCCCGTTTTATTATTTTTTTTTCTTTTTTTTTTACTTTTTAACCATGACTGTGCAATGTCTCATTCCATTAGGCTAACAGTGCTACCCCTTAGCGAGCTTTCGACCAACGACTCCCAGACCATATAAGACCTTAGGGCGCTAGGTTTTAAGATACCCCTTCGGGCGTACTTGCTCAAGTAACAAAGGCCCCGAAACAAAACTAGCCACGGTATATTTTTTATTTTATTTTTTTTTTCATTTTTTTTTCATTTTTTTTTGAAGCTTATATATCCCAAATTTTTTTCCCAAACTTAAGTTTTTGTCTAAATTCAGTCATCTCCGCCTATTCATGTCTTTCATTCATCCAAACTAGTATTATCCTTAAGAAGTCCATTATGTATCAATTTAAACTTAATCAGCCAACAAATTGTTTTTACTGTGCTATCCTTATTATACCAGTTTCCAACAGAAAAAGACTCAATTCATAACAAGAAATCACATCAAAAGCTCTAATACTTAATATTATACTTGTCTACTCAATTCCATTCTCATCATTGGCCAAAATAAACTGAACTATCTAACAACTGGACTCATGCAAGATGAATATAGTAACTAACTATTATTTTTGAATATTTGATTATTATTTTTTTTAATAATGAACCTAAACTATATTAACAACATATGCAAAATAACATAACATAAACTAAACATGTGATAATGAACCTAAACAAAACTCCCCCAAACTTAGCAATTACAATGTCCTCATTGTAAGAATATAGCGGTAAGTAGAAGAGAACTTCCCTGTAATCAGCTAAGCGAGAGTTGATGGTGGCGATGGCGACGACGATCATTTTGCTATCCATTGGACCTCCAATACCTGCAAGGAAGAGAGACAACATGGATTAGATTATAAGAGAACTTAATAAGCAACTTAATTCCTATCTACTAAATAAACTAGTAAAGCATATAAATATAAAAAATTCCTGGGTTGCCTCCCAGTCAGCGCTTGATTTATAGTCTTTCAGCCTGACTTTTTCTGGTCAATGCTATCCAATTCCTCTTCGAAAGTTGAGGAACCCTCCATCCATCGGAAATAATGTAGCTTTTGGTAGGTTCCCATTTACGATGGCCAATGCATCAAAGTCACCTAGCATGCTCTGATTTGGTAAGATCTCAATCAAGAACGTCCCACAGCTAGGTGTTGTCTTCATTGTGTATGTGATCACTTTGGGGCATGGAAGCTTGTCACACACAATGTGCTCTTCGTCTATCTTCTCTTTCTCGTCCCACCATGGATTCAAAATTGTACTCACTCTTATGTCAATAAGATCTTCGCCGACGACATGACTACCAAGCGGGCACGGTTTTGCAAATCTAACCAGATCGTTGAACTTTGGTGGAGACCCATTTAGATGGACCTCTATTTCATTATCCCCAATTGTCTTCACACTTCATATACCTTGTGGCTCATCCAGTTGCAGATTTGGTTCGGTTTCTCCGTTAATTTCATCATCCATGCCATAAAACCAAGTGTTTGGAGGAAGGTTGCTTACGGCTTTGGTCATTTGCTCTATCTGATCCGCAAGATTTTGAATTGACCTCGCTTGATTACTCATTCTCTCCTCATTTGATGCTATGAACTTGGACACCAATTCCTCCAACCTTGAACTTTCTGTTTCAGTCTCGGAAGCCATGTATTGAGGACCATTGGTTGAGGTAGTGAGGAGTTGTTCCATTCGATTATTAAAATTTAGGGTTGATAACTCCTGACTCATTATCATCTCTTCTTTTTATGCTATAATCCTTAACATGAATTCCTTGAAATCTGAATTGTCTTCTTGTTGCATTGGAGGTGGATTTGAGAAATTTGATGGATATGTTGGATTTGGAGCAGAGTATTGGTCCTGATAGTTGTAGCTCCATGAAGAATCCGGGTGATACCCCCAAACTTGATGGTAATTATCATATGCATACTGGTTGAGGTATACACCACCTTGTTTTCCCCGCCCAAAACTAACGGTGCATTGATGACTCAGATGGTTGCCAGCACAATAGTCACACGTGATTGCCATCCTTCGACTCTGTTGGGCTGCGATAACGTCCAACTTCCTCGAAAGTTCTTTAACTTGTGCTGACATTGCGGAAAGTGTCGCGAGTCTGTCAATCTTTGTTTCTTTTGGTTGAGTCATGTTCATGTATGGCCATTGATACGCAAAATCATCCATGGTACCTGAAAAGAGAGAAATATAGGAAGAGAATTAAAAATAAGAATAAAAATGTTTAAATTAAGACTAATTTGATTGAAGCTAATATTGGTAAAACTGTATTAAACTAATTCCCCGGCAACGGCGCCAAAAACTTGTTGGGTAAAATCTAGTTATGCACAACACGCAAGTATACGTGGTCAACAAGTAATAAAGGGATAAGTTGAGTATCGTTCCCACAGAGAATTATTTAATAAAAATCACCAAGTACTAACCCGTAACCAACTCAATCTTATTTAAACGAATGAATTTAATGTTATAAATTAAAATATTTAACTAAACTAATTCTAATTACCACTAATTAAAAATCAGATTATGGAGATTTAAGATCATAACTTCACTTATTGTTTCATTTAGGTTAACACACTTCTCATCAATTATTCTCTATCCTGAATTGTTAATCAAGAACACTAGAATAGTATTAACCACCTCTCGATGCACTAATACCGTATTAACGTCAATCCACAATTAAGATAGAAATTCGTTAAACACCTTAATCAACTAACCCACTATATCTCTATGTGAATTACAATTGAAGAAGGTTGAAGAATAAGTTCTCTACACGATTACATGCGATGTCAAGCATATCTCTACCTTAACACTCATCAAGTTTAAGCTACTAACAAAATCCTGAACACATGCTATCATGATTAGATCTAAATCTATATTTCTTCTCTCGAGTTCATATAGATTATCACGGTAATTGATGGCCAATCAATTAAACAATTAATTCCAAATCACAATAGACAATCCTCACAATAGAAAATACTAATTAATAACGAAGCATATTAAAATAAACTACACAATAAGATCCATTGTAATCTCAAACAAAGAATTAGTTCATGATTATTGAATTAAAACTAAGAATCCACAATTGAATACACATTAAAAGACAAAGATAGAAGAAGATGAGAAGAAATAATCTATTGTCAGTAGATTTGACGCTCCCTTCTTGCTCCTACTTCAAATCTTCAATGGTCTCCAATTTGCATCAATCTCCAAATCTCATAAAAACTAGAGTTTTTCTCTAATTTACTCTAATCTAATTTAATAGAATGCTCTCTAATCTCTTAATATTCTCCTCTATTCTGTGTTATTCCCCTCCTTTTATAAGCCTTTGTACATGTCTTTAAGTCCTCTTGGAAGTCCTTGAATCAAACAACTCGAAACAATCCTTTTCGGACTCAAATTCGGACAAAATCTGCTCATTTTCGCGTATACCCAGCCCCGGCTGGGTATTTCCTTTTGTAAAAGCCAGCCCCAGCTGGATAGGCTACTGATTTCATGCTCAGACACCCAGCCCCGGCTGGGTACCAAATTGCCAAAAATATTTTCTGCTGGAACCTCCTCTACTAAAACTGCCATAACTTCTAAACCGAGAGGAGTTACAAGGTCCGCGATATATCAAATCGAAGCTATCGACGAGATCTACAACTTACATTCTTTGAGCTTTGAGAAATAACGAACGCATGACGGTCGAAAGTGGACTGTAAGTGACTGCTATGAAAATCACCACCCAAAATGGTGAAGTTCAACGTCCGTTGGTAGAAATGCCACAACTCTTTCATCCGAACTCCGATTTGAATGATTCAAGATGTTCCGGAAAGCTAAGAAAAAACTCTACAATATAGTCCAAGCTCCAAGCCAAGAACATGAAATGAACATAAAAGCATAAACGATGTCCGGCTTGCTTTTCTTTGCATTTTCCGTGCTTTTCCTTACCAATAATCGCTCACATCGCTTCCAAACGTATAACCTACAAAACGAACACAAAATGCATGAAAAGTAACTAAGACACATGAATAAAAGAAACTAATTCAAGTAAAAGATACCGAATAAGTAGGTATAAAACCTACTTATCAACAATGAATCTACTGAAAGTACTTTCAAAGCCTGCCAGCGTGCCAAGTATTTTTGATTACTGAGCCATCTAATGTCTTCAAACGATAAGTCCCCGGCTTCGGAATCTCAGTGACTTCATAGGGTCCTTCCCAATTTGGCATCAGCTTTCCCAGATTCTGAGGTGTAGACGCTTCGACTTCTCTGAGAACAAAATCTCCTACTTCAAATTTGCGAAGCTTTACCCCCTTATTATAATGCTTAGCCACTCTTCGCTAATATGCCGCCAATCTGATTAAGGCTATCTCCTTGACTTCTTCCAGCAAATCAAGATTAGTCTTCAGTCCCTCCTCGTTGTAAATCTCATTGAAATGACTAACTCGAAGACTTGGATATCCAATTTCAACTGGGACTAAGGCATCAGTACCATGGCCAATCTGAAAGGTGAATCCCCTGTTGTAGTCCTCGGAGTAGTTCGATAAGCCCATAATACACTTAGCAGCTCTTCTGGCAATCTGCCTTTAGCTTCGTCCAACCTACGCTTCATCCCATTCAGTAGCGTTCTATTGGTTACTTCAACCTGTCCGTTCGATTGAGGATGAGCCACTGAAGTCTTTCTGTGCTGGATCCCCAATTCTGTCAAAAATGCTTCAAACTTCGATCCTACAAACTGACGCCCATTATCCGATACTACCACCTTAGGAATCCCGAAATGGAATACTACTGATTCTTTCATGAACTTCAAATACTCATGTTCCGTTATTGACCTAAGTGGCTTTGCTTCTACCCATTTGGTCATATAGTCTATGACAACTATAACAAAACTGACCTGACCCTTTGCTTTCGGTAGTGGACCCAGTATAATCAACCCCCCAGACAGCGAAGGGTATAGGAGATAAGATCGAGTATAGCTCTTCCGGTGGCTGATGCGGTATTCGACTGTTGAGTTGGCATTTCTCGCACTTCTTTACATACTCAGTTGTCTCCTTGAAGATTGTGGGCCAGTAGTACCCCTGACGAAGTACTTTATAGGCTAATGACTTCGCTACCATATGATCGCCGCAAATGCCTTCATGTACTTCTCGGAGAGCGTATTCAGCTTCTGATGGAGTCAAACACTTCAATAATGGAGACGAGAAGGCTCTTTGGAAGAGATCCCCATCGATTAGAACAAAATTGTCACTCTTATACTTGACTTTCTTAGCGAGCATCCGATCCGAAGGTAAGACGCCATCAGCCAAATATTCCAGGTAGGGAGTCAACCAGCAGTTGGTTCGGTCAATGCACATTACCACTTCATGACGAACACTAGGATGTTGTAGAATTTCCAGGTATACCATTCCTTCAAAAACATTAACATCCGTAGTAGTTAGTCTAGCAAGTGCATCAGCAATGGAATTGTTGTTACGTTCGACTCCCTGAAACTCATAGGATTGGAAATACTGAAGCAGGTCCTTTAATTCTTTTAAATACTTGATCATTCTTGGACCTCGAGCTTCGTATTCCCCAGTAAATTATTTAACGACTAACTGAGAATCACTGAAAATGACTATTCTCTGCACTTCAAGACTCTTCGCTAATCGTAAACCGGCCAATACTGTCTCATATTCAGCTTCATTGTTCGTCGCTTTGAACTGAAATCGGATGGCCTGCTGCACCTTGAATCCCTCCGGACTTGTCAAAATAATCCCTGCTCCACTGACGTCTGAAGTAGAAGACCCATCTGCATACAGCGTCCACGAACTCTCCTTCTGCTGAAGAACAATAATTGCCCTGTCAGATCCCTCAGCTTCGACCACGACTTCATCAGCTTCAGAAAATGAACACTCAACCACAAAATCAGCTAAGGCTTGCCCTTTGATGGCGGTTCGGGGATGATACTCAATGAAGAATTGGGACAACTCCATCGTCCATGCAGCTAATCTCCCCGATACCTCTGGTTTGCCCATAATCTTCTTTAAAGGCTGATCTGTGTATATTATTACCAGTCTACCCTGGAAGTATTGCCTAAGCTTTCGTCTAGCAGTTATTAAAGCAAAAGCAAACTTTTCAATGTTTGGGTACCTTGTTTCAGCATCCCGAAGGACATGGCTTACATAATAAACCGGGTGCTGCTTACCCCTAACTTCACGCACCAAAACCGCTCCTATTGCCAACGAACTAGCTGCGAGGTACAAATATAGAGGCTCGGCAGGAACGGGCTTCACCAGCAAAGGTTCCGAAGATAAATAGGACTTGATGCCTTGAAAGGCGTCTTCACACTACAAAGTCCATTGGAACGTTTTTGCATTCTTCGGCCCTTTCAATGTGTCAAAGAACGGTAAACATCTTTCTGCTGACTTGGACATGAACCTCCGCAAAGCTGCAATCCTTCCAGTCAGACGTTGAACATCTTTAAATGACTGAGGAGTCTTCATGTTCAGGATCGCTTGAATCTTCTCTGGATTGGCTTCAATTCCTCTTCGACTGACAAGATAACCCAGAAATTTGCCAGTACCCAGACCGAAAGTGCACTTATTGGGATTCAGCCTCAAGTTGTTATGACGAATGGTCTGAAAGCATTCTTCTAAATCGTCCAAATGCTTATGCACCAACATGCTTTTAACAATCATGTCATCCACGTACACCTCAATATTTCTGCCCAACTGATATCTGAAGATATGGTTCATCATTCTCTGGTAAGTGGCTCCGGCATTAATGAGGCCGAAAGTCATCTTCTTATAAGCATATACTGAATGATGCATAATGAACGCCGTCTTCGGTATATCCTCTTTACACATGGATATCTGATGATACCCAGAGAATGCATCCATAAAACTTAATAAAGCATACCCCGAAGTGGCATCAATGAGTTAATCAATGTGGGGCAGTGGGTAGAAATCCTTCGGACATGCTTTGTTCAGATCAGTATAATCAATGCAGACCCGCCACTTGCCATTATGCTTCTGGACCAGAACCACATTAGCCATCCATTGTGGGTAGTCAATTTCAAAGATGAAGTCCGCTGCCAATAGTTTTGCAATCTCGTCGTCTATGATCCGCTGACGCTCTGGTGCAAAGATCCTCCTCTTCTGCCGCACCGGCTTCTTTAACGGGTCCACCTCTAAGCGATGCTCAACAATATCCCTGCTTACTCCCGGCATGTCCTGAGGTTCCCATGCGAAAATGTCAACAAAACACCTCAGGAGCTCTATGAGGTTCGTTCGGAGAGGTTCCAGCAAGCCCGAACCTATTTTCACCGTTTTACCCTCCTTGCCCGGAATGAGCTCTATCTCCTCTGTTTCTTCAGCTGGCGTGACCAATGGTTCGGATCTACTTTCGGTGAAGGGTTCGATCTCTATCGCCATGGTTTGCTGCTGCTTTGATACCCCCACTCCTGAAGTAATAACAGCATTTCTGTAACACCTTCTGGCCAGATCCAGATCTCCTTTCACCTCCCCAACCCCATGAGCAGTAGGAAATTTGATTTTGAAATGAGGTATTGATGTTACAGCTTGCAAAGCAATTAAAGGGGGCCTCCCCAAAATAGCATTATAAGTAGAATCCATATGCACAACATAAAATTTGCAAATAATTTCTACCTGTTGAGGGGCCGTTCCAAGTATGACTGGTAGCTCAATAGTTCCCGCCACCTTAACCGGATCAATGTTGAAACCATAAAGAGGAGCCTCCTGCCCTATTTCCATCTTTTGCCCATTCAGGTTCATTCTTTGATAAGCGTGGGCATACAGGATGTCTACAGAAGATCCATTATCCACCATCATCCTCTTCATATCCACCGAACCCACCTGTGCAGTTAGCACCAACGATCCCTCGTGCGGTTCGATGACTTTCGAAGGGTAATCTTCATCAGTAAAAGAGATTATCGTATTCGGATAAGGTCTATCGGTCTTCGGGAAGGTACCCGCCACCGACATGACCGAATCCAAATAACTTTGGTGTTTCCTTCCAACTAGCTTGCCAGAAGTACCCCCAGTGATGACATCAATCACTGAACTGGTTGAGCTACCGGAACAGGTCCTTGGTCTTGCTGTTGATTATTTCTGGCAGCCACGTACTGAACTAGAGCTCCACCTTATACCTTTCTTTCAATAAAGTCTTTCAAACTGGCACAATCATTTGTATCGTGACCCGAAGCTTGATGGTAATCACAATATTTGCGAGGATTCCCTTTTCCGGGCTTGATGTTATCTCGAGGTGGCTCAAAGATAGGATGATTTCTGATCTGATCCAAGATAACAGCCATGTCTGCATTAAGCGTTGTATACGTTCTATTTACTCTCTAGGGTGGAGCGGACGAACGTCCTCCACCCTGCCTCCAATTATTGTATCTCTTCGACCCGCCATCATGACGGTCCTTACTCCCTTCGCTCTTCTTCTGGTCCGCATCGGTCTTATCCCAATCTGTCTCTTTAAGCCGATCTGAAGAAGGACGTTTGAGGCTACTCATGGCCTCCTCTACCACAATATAGCCTTCAGCTTTGTCAAAGGCTTCGGCGAGACTCTTCGGGTGGTTAAACATAAGCTTTTTAACCAACTTCTCCGATTTGACCAAGTCCAATCCGTTTTGAAACAGTCCCACAGCTTGTAAATCGTTCAAATCTGCCACTTGGCCAACTGCTTCCCGAAACCGTTTAACATACTGGCCTAAAGACTCATTAGAGGATTGCCTAACTTGAGCCAATGAACCAGTTGGTTTTCTTCTTCTTCTGTTGCTCACAAAACGAGCATGAAACTTGCTGCACATATCCTTTCAAGACGAGATAGAATTAGAGGGTAAGGTCCCCATCCATTGTCGGGCATCCTTTCTAAGTGTTGTGACAAAAGTATGGCATTTAGCTGCATCGCTAAAGTCGTAATAGTCCATAAGTCAGTCGAACGCCTGACTATGGTCGTAAGGATCACCCGATCCATCATAACTTTCGATATGGGGCAACTTCTTGGTGCGATCAGCTTTTTCACTAAGAATCTCCGCAGAAAAAGGAGATGCCTTCTTTCCCGGAGTGTCTTTGGTTTTCTGCACTTCGGCAAGTTGCTTCCGAAGCTCCTTCAATTCTTTAACCAGATATTCCACGCCTTCTAGTTGAGACGATGCCTCTTTCTCGGGTAATTCATTCTTTCTATAAGCAGACCGGATTCTTTCAATAGAACCTTCTACCTTATAGGGGCTTCTCCTAGGACGAGTATCTACAGGGCGGGGTACCCTCAGTAGATTATCGGGAGTATGTCCTCTGGATATACTTCGCCTCTGAATCCGGGCACTATGGTGAGAATGTGCAATGACAAGTGCTTTCTTTGCATGCTCCGGGGTGTGATCCTTGGATCGACCTCTTCGTTGGCTTCGTCTCTGTTCTCCAGTTTCGACATGGAGATATGCCCTCTTCGGTCTCGGAGGAGTAGGGCTTCGGGATCTTCTTCTTTCCCTAGTTCGGCCCAGAGATTCTCGCACTGAATGAGCAGGTTCTTTCCCACTCAGATGCCCTTGCTCTTCGGATTGAACATAGCTGAACTCTTCATTCCTCAACTCTGCCATCCGAGCCATCTGCTCAATGATACCCTGACACTGCTTCAAAAGTACCTCCATAGCTTTATCCGCCTCATCTGCCATTTTAGCCAACCGGGAGGCTTTTGTATCCTGGTCATCTCGGTATCGAGTTCTAGGCGAGGTGCCTTCTACTCGTTTTCGACCACGGCCAGACTCCTTCTCCGTCGGGAATACTAGCTTACGCTTTGCTTTGCCTAGTGCCTTCGACCGAGAATCTTCAGGTGAACGTTTGGATGCTGTGCTAGCATGAACACTTATAGTTGGTCCCAAACGATCTTTGGCAGATATTCGCGGTACTGAATCGCTGACAGCCATCGGCTGTCCTTCGGGTGTAGATGTTCTACTCTTCCCCATGAAAACTGGATAGAATAAAACACACTAGGTGATTGAAAAATACTCAGGACACTAGAACTCGTCCTCCTTCTAGCGCCAATGTTAACGCCAAGATCTTTCTCCACGTCCCAATCACGAAAGACGTCCTGATCCTGCACAGTAAACACGACAACACCACAAGCTTGACGGCCGGACCGCTGTTGGTCGATTTCGCAACCGAAAAACACGCGCAAGTATACGCGGTCTAACAAGTAATACAATGATAAGAGAGTGTCGAACCCACGAGGACAAAGATTTAAAAGGAAACAACTACTAAGGTAAAGTCGTTACTAATCTTATCTAAACAAAAGAAATAGATGGTTGGTTAAACAATTTCTATAGGACAATCAAATTGCGAGAAGAAACAGCTCTAAGAAATGAAGATAGGATTACAACTCCCCTAATGCTTCGCCTAATCTTCTAGTTCTCCGTAATATAAACAAATCAAGGAATGGCCAACCGAGATTAAAGTAAGCATTAGCTTCTGTCGAAGGTCAAATGCTCATCCTTGACAAGCTAGAACACAATATGTCTATTAGTGAATCTAATTTGGCCAAGGTCTTTATGCTCAACTCCAAGGTCACACAAGGCAAGTGAGGATATGTCTATCCTACTAGCACAATAAGCCCACAATTAAATGTCAGGACAAAACAGGTGTCATTGTATTTAAAGGAAGACAGTAATATCCATTTATCAATTTCCACTACTATCAGAACCTATTTATTTATCAAGAAATCAGACATTATAAGCAAAATACAACAACCCATTCCAAAATGCTTCATTATATAAAATGAGAGAGAAAGTCGATTAAGCTATTCAAAAAGTTACATTGCAATCCTAACAATGGAGTTAGTTCATAACTATGGGACTAACACAAAGTTCTAATACACTACCCATTTCAGACAAATACAATAAATAGAAGATTTGAAATAAGAAAAACCCCTATAGAAAGGAGTAATCTTCAGTCAAGCAATCTCTTTATGCGCACGATCTGAAAATATGGAGAGCAATGGATCTCTTTGCTACAAGCTTTTTCTCTTCCTTCTTGCTCTATCTATCCTCTTTTTTTCTCCTTTATATCAGCCTCCTGCTCCTCCCTTTATCCTCTCTTTTTGCTAGGTCAAACAATTCCTGTCTGCCTGGGAACCGGAGGTGGCGCCGCGGCGCGGGCCACTAAGCCTTAAGTCGCGCTGCGGCGCTGCATAAGGAACTGGGACACGGAGCTCGCGCTGCAGTGCGAGTCTAGATAGGATAAGTGGCGCCGCGACACGGCTATCGTCAGCGTGGGCCAGATTGTGGCGCTGCGGCGCGGCCAATGACTCTGGCATTGGCGCCGCGGCGCGGGAAAGCGCAAAATGACAGTTTTGCCCCTTCAAGGCAGCACAAACACTGCGAAGCTCTGCAAACCAACGATTAAACACAAAAACACTATATTCCCAATAAAACTATATAAATAACTAAGAATCCAGGCAAGTAATTAAGGCAGAAAATATCCAATTCGCAGGTTTAAATCCCACTCATCAAATACCCCCAAACTTAAGTCTTTGCTTGTCCTCGAGCAAACTATCTAACACAATAATAACAGTAGACACTAAGAACGCGAAAGGAAAATAAAAATATATACTAGCATCACAGCTACGATTATCTATAAAAACTACCCCCAAAAGAATAAGTCAAACACGGGGATGAACAAGGGTTCATTCATTTCATGCATAAGACTGTAATCGATCTAATCTGTGCACGTGTGTGAAGATCAACCGTCCTGACTAATCATAGCTCAAATAAGCTTGCATAGTTGATTGTTAAAACCAAGCACACTCCGTAACTTAAACATTCAACAAGCATTAAGAACAAGACGCAAATGCAGGAAAAGATCAAAAGGTTTTAGCAAGCCGACAGTAAAATCAGACTCGGACAGTACTTAATTACCTTAGGCTAATCAGAACTACCCATGAATGAGCTTTTGATCAGCGACTCCTAAGCCAGACGGCTTTAGGGCACTAGGTGTAGAACACCCCTAAGAATCTAATCACTCGAGCAGTAAAGGCCACGTAATCAACATAAGCCAACTGAGACTTCACAACAAGAACGAATATTTATCAGCGAGTGCATGTTATGCTCCATCTCGATATCGGCTCTGCGTTTATGGGCGAGTGCGTTTTACGCTCCATCTCGACCCACCGCACAACTTTCGATATAAACATTTTTTTTTAAACGAGTTCTCAAAATCGGCTCTGCGTTTATGGGCGAGTGCGTTTTACGCTCCATCTCGACCCACCGCACAACTTTCGATATAAACACCCTTAGCTCAAAACTAAGATCCAAAACTGCATAAACACCCAAGTCTTTTATTACCTTGCACAAATGAAAGTTTATAAGAGTGAACAACTAGTCAACACAATAAACACACAAACTAAATTCGAAAAATAACTAGTTAACACAGCTGGTCAGAGCTTGCAAGAAGGACGGATCAATAACAGTCTAAACTAGTCAATTCATAAACCCCTAGTACAAGGCAAGCTTGACACAACTCTACGAGAGATATACTCATTTGGCGCTAGACATAGCCACAATCAAACAAAAATTAGCAATGATAAATATAACACCCTTGCTAAATAGCAGCTCAAAATAGGGGGAAAAGGCCATTAACATGGCACAAACATCTGAATCTGTATAAGCCCCAAAAAGATGGCTAGAAACCACAATCATGCTAAATAAAATCAAAATAAAACCAAAAACAGTTCAGGCATCGATAATGAAAAAGATAATCAACCAAATCCCGCAGTTCAACTGACTGCACCAAAAATTGATAAATCCAAACATAATAAAGAAATAAAGTCAGACAGTAGTCCTAACATGGCAGCACTAAGATAAACAGATAAAAATCAAAAGCAACACCCCAAACTTTAGGAGAGCAATGCCCTCATTGCTAAAATGTAAAGCAGTTGAATACACAAGAGGGCTTCCCTGGAGATCGCTCACTCCGCAGCAGTCTCAGTTTCATCTTCATCAGCGCCGTCAGCTTCGGTGGGCGGTGATGGAGGAGGGTATGGTGGAAAGATGGGAGGATCGAGAAACTGGTATGGCGTGAACTCAATGCCCTCGCCACAGTAATCAGTGTAGATCCCTTGCATAATGTTCACCAGCTCAGCCTAGTACTGCATCGCTATCTCCTGCCTTTGAGCCACAGCAGCGATATGCCTCCGCTGCCTCAGTGCCTCGGCGTCCTGTTTCTGATGCAGCAGGGTGAGGGATGCCATGATGTCTGTCAAAAGACCCTGACTAGCCGGTCCTGCCTCAGGTGCTTGAGGAGGCTCTGGTTCGGCGGAAGGAGGCGGTGCTGTAGGCGGTCCGTACCCTTCGCCCCTTAAATGAGATTCTGCCCTGTCCCAAACAGTGAAGCGTTTGATCGTCAGATGGTCAATTACAGTCATGGGCGGTGAAACTGTCTCATCAAGCCCCCACTGTACCCCTGCATGCTTGCACAATGTCGTGATCACTGATGGATGGGGGAGTCCCGAAACGACTGTACTCTTGATTGCCTTAATAATCGAGTCGTGGATGAGAACTCCTATATCCACGTTCAAGCCCGTGACAATGGTGAAAAGCAGAATCTCCCTGTCCTTAGTCACATCGCTTAGGTGACGGGTCGGTAGCATGGAGGCGCAAATGAAGCTGCACCACGCCTTCCCATAGCGACTGAGCGCAGCAGCCGGTGAAAGTAATATGCACACAAGCCAATCATGTTTGATGATAAAGCATATACTTTGTAACAATCTTATTCATTTATTAATAAAAAGTATTAATTTATTAAAGGCTTTTAATTATCTACATGATGCTGTTTTATAATATGTGATAAACCCATAGTTTTAAGCAATGTTTTTAGAATAATGATGATGATCATTATAATGAGATCTAAATTCTTAGAAAGCTTAAAACTAAAATAGTTCCCAATCATTGGATTACTAAATTGGGGATTAGTGAATCCGGATAGATTGGTACATACGTTGCTTGCTCATTGGATGAGGATGATTGATCTCATGATCATTTGTGTGGAGACATTAAAGCAAGTATGTAGGTGCTTATTAGAGAATAAGTTCACTGAACGTGACTCGCTAAGGAATACCTAATGGAGTTTTACTTGCATGTCAATAGGAATTCCTGTAGTGATAGTAGTACAAGTGATCCTTGGACTTGAGATCATCATAGTATCTTGTGTATGATGAGTTATACTTTGACTTATTCCTTAAGACCCTTAGGGTATATCAAAGGATATGCTTGGGTATAATAAGTTATACATGGAGATAATGTATGATCAATAAAGAATCTACCACTTCTAGTAAAAGAAGAGAAATGTCCTATGTGATTCGATAAATGACAACCCAGTAGTCCTTGGCCAAGGCAGAATGAAATTAGAAAGGAGTTTCTAATTTGCATTATTTGGAGTTGTGCATTTAAGAGTCGAAATACATATAATTAAATAAAATAAGACTTGACAGAAATTCCATGTCTTATATTTAATTGGGACATTGTATGGTGGAAGGATTTAATTGTACGGTAACTATTTACTCAAAGGTTCTTTTATGATTAATGTTGAAATCTATATTATCTGGAAAGTCGTTGATCGCTAGGGAGGCTTATCCCTATTGTAGAATAAATATTATTTATTTAAATAAATTATTAGTTTAATTTATTTATTTAAATAAGATTAGAATTGTTCTAATTGATTTATTCACAACCGGTTTAATATGGAGAACCTAAAGGGTCACACCATAAAAGGAAGAATAATTATTTAAGAAGTTAATGGCATAATTGTAATAATAAGTTAAGTATATTTAATTTAATCTATGGTGATAGAATAAATTAAATAGCTTAATATTTATTATTTAATATTTTGGAAATATTAAATATAAATTAATAAGAGGAGTCTTATTATTATTATTAATATTATTATTATTTAATTCCTAAAGGAGTTTGGGAATTAATTAATATAAGTACTCTCATTTATTCCTAATAGGATTAGGAGGGAAAATTAGTTAAAGGAGTTTAATTAATTATCCCTAATAAGATTAGGGAGCCCATTTAATTAAAAAAGTTTAATTAAATAAATAATACCTTATTTTTAATAGGGTTACTTGATATCTTTATAAGAGGAGTCTTATATCAGATATCAGATATACGTTATTCCAATTGTTGGAGAGTACGCCCCTTTTTCTATAGAGATAGAAAACTAGGGTTTGAGCCAAATACCCATCTTCTTGAATTCTTCTTCTTCCTTGGTGGATCACCTTTAGAGGCCAAACACTTGGGTGGCTAACGTTGATCAAAGGAAGGAACCAAACCCGATGGATTCAAGATGAACGCGAAAAGGATTGGAGGTGAACTTGTACCTGAGGAAGCTTGGATCTTCAAGGGTATGATTTTATTCTTTATCTTTTCGTTAAATTAATAATTGTGCATAAAGGGTGATCCGGGTTTATGGTTTGTAAAATTTTTAAACTCTGATTTTTACACGTTTCCGCTAATTTTTGCAATTTGATTGCTTTCTTGAATGTTACAAACCTTACAGTGGTATCAGAGCCAAACCTTTATGCAAATTATTAATTGTTCAAAATTTGATATGTATATTGATATATGTTTAGAACAATTTAATTGGGCATAATTTTATTGTATAAAATTTATTTAAAAAAAAATAAAAAAAATCGCGAAATCAGTTTTGATTTTTTTTGTTGTTGATTCCGTGATTCGCGAAGCCTTGTGATTAGCTGGGCTGCGCGCAAAAATTCGTGCATCTTGTAATCCTGCTAACTATATTTTTTTTTATATGAAGACAAGTTGCAGTTTACCGATTGTCAAAAAAAAAACAATCTATTCCGTGAAAACAAGGCAAAAAAAAAAAAAAACAAGTTGCAGTTTTTGTTATACAAGGGATTTTGCCAATTCTCATGCACGGAAATCAAGGAGTATAAATTATATATATATATATTCGGTTATATATATATATTATATATAATAGTTATATTATATATATATAAATATAACGGTATATATATAATATTTTTATTATTTTATTATTAAAATAAAAGTTTATTTTAATCTTAAAATAAAAGGTTTATTTTAATTTTAAAATAAAAGATTTATTTTAATTTTAAAATTAGAATTTCATGCAAACTAATTAGAGTTGGAATTGGATTCCATGATAACTAATTGGAGTTGAAATTGGATTCAATGTTTCCTTAAATAAAGGAGTTTATTTAGATATGGAATAAGATTTCATATTATTCAAAATAAAGAAGTTTATTTGTGAATAGAAAAATGAATCCATCTTTCCTTAAATAAAGGAGTTTATTTAAATATGAAATAAGATTTCATATTATTCAAAATAAAGGAGTTTATTTGTGAATAGGAAAGAGAATCCTTGTTTTCTTTAATAAAAGTTTTTTTTACATGGAATTGGATTCCATAATTAATTAAAATAAAGGAGTTTATTTTGATTAAAGATTTTGATTAAAATAAAATGGTTTATTTTATTCAAAATTGGATAAATTAAAATAAAATAGTTTTATTTTGATTTAAATTTGGATTAAAATAAAGGAGTTTATTTTGATTCAAAAATAGATTTTATACTAACTAATTTTGCCCATTAAATGATATCAATATATATATTAAATGTTTATTATTCATGAGATGAATATTATTTATTGATGCATATGGTGATGTGTATGATAATAAATGGGATTGATTATGGACTATTGACCAATGCGATTGGATTTTATTTTAGTTGGATGCATGAATGTATGAGTTTTATTAAATGGGGTCTGCGTACCTCGTCTTCTCTAATTTTTCTTAATGTAAATTCTAACTCCCTCCTATGTACTTCCCCTTGACTGCTGATCAAGGTTTCTATTTATTTTAAATAGTTTTGTAATAGGAATAGTTAGAATTAATTTTGAAGAATTGGAGATCAAGGAGTAAGGAGCGCTTGAAGACCCGTTTGTAATGGAGCCCGGGTTTAAATGTAATAGTTATATTTAAATATTAATTCTTGCACCTCTAGGGTTTGACATTTTGGTTCACTTGGTGGCTCTAGTGAACCAAACTAGAATAAATGTCCATAATCAATCCAGGTATAATATAGTATTTTATATGTGCATGATTATATTATATATATTATATATTATGCAAACATGCTTCGCATGTTAATTAATATGACGCGTATTTTATATATATATGTGCATGCACGCTAAACAAGATGAGACATATTAATAACAAACCCCTCAAATATTTTATTAAGTTGTAACGTTCAAAGATATTTGGAATATCGAACGTCGCCTTCTAGCATGATAGAAATAATAGAGTATTGAATATTTAATATGAGTTTGTTGTGCACACACAAGGCGAGTATTAAATATTTAAGATGTTGTTTTTATTACATATGATGTTTATAAGGAATTGAACATTACTGCTTTGTTGTGCACACACAAGGGCTGTAGTTTTCTCTTCACTTATATGGAAATGCTGGGTCTGACTTAACTTAAATCATTTTAGTTCGGATGTGCACACACTTGACCATTACGATTTAAGAGGCAAAATACAAGGAATTACATAGTTGATGTAATTGACAAGAGTTGTCTACCTATTTATTTATATATAGTTTGTTGTGCACACACAAGGCTATATACATTTGAAATGGGATCCTTATTCTCACTAGCAAATCTTTAATTAGATTTTGCCGAACTATATAAGTGAGGGTAATATAGTTTGAAGAAAATAGTGGGAGATACCAATTTAAAATAAGACCTAAATTATTTTGGTAATTAATAAAAGAATGTATGTTAAAATGTTGTTAATTACAAATTCATTTACAGAATTTTACAATGTCTAAATTACTATCACTGCGTAGCATATTAGATGCTAAATTAACCGGACCGAATTAAACGGATTGGTTAAGGAAATTGAGAATAGTTCTCATGGCTGAAAAGCTTTCTTATGTCCTTAATACGCCTATCCCTGCAATGGTTGCAGACAATGCCTCTGAGGAAGATATTGCTACTTTTAGAAAGTGGCTAGATGATGCATAGTTGGCTCAATGCATCATGCTCACATCCATAAGTAACGAGCTTCAGCGTCAGCATGAAACTATGGATGCTCCTACTATATTCCTGCACATCAAGTAGTTGATGGTGAGGAAAGTAGGACTGATAGATATCAGATATCTAAGGAGCTCTTCCGATCTAGAATGACCAATGACACTACAGTACAGATAAAAGTCCTTAACATAATCAATTTGATTGATCAATTAGGACAACGGGTTTTGTCATGGATGGAGAGTTGAGCCAAGATTTGATCTTGCACTAACTTACGGACTCCTTTCACAATTGTTATGAATTTTTCATATGAACGAGCTAGATATCAGCCTCGCTGATTTGCTTAACATGTTGAAAAATGTTGAGAGTCACTTTCCAACCAAGAAAGACCAAGTCTTACTGGTAGGGGCCAAAGGATCTTCTGAAAAGAAGAACGATTCAAAGAAGGTAAACAGAAAGGTGTAAACAAAGGATAATAAGAACAAAACTGATACGGATAGCAAAGGAGTTTGCTTCCACTGTAATAAGCCTGGACACTGGAAAGAATCTGCGAGAAGAATCTTGCAGAGGCTAACCAAAGAAACTTAGTGAAGTTTCGGTTACAATACAGTTTTTGTTCATGATTTAAAATAAATTTTTTTTAAGTCAAGGTTCTACTTGGGTATTGGATACCGACTTTGGTTATCATAAATATAGATTTATGAAGGGACCAAGTAGAAGTAGAAAGCTAAACAAATATAAGCAAAACCTATGTGTGGGAAATGAAGCAAAGGTTGCTGCATTAGCCATATGAACTTAAAGTTTAGCAATGCCTACGGGAAAATCTATTAAGCCAATAAGTTGTTATTGTATTTCAGTTCTTGTTAGAAACATTATATCTATTTTATTGTTGGACAATGAAATCTTTGGTATTATAATTAAGAACAATTATTGTTCTATTTATAATAATAATGTTTTGTATAGAACTGGAATATTACTTAATGTATTTCGTATACTTGACTTACGTAAAAAAATAATTTTGCAAATTGAACAAACTAGTATAAGAAAAGGAGATGATCATTCAAAGAGTTGAATGCATGTATTTGTTGAAATACAAGTGTGAATTATTTGAAAGGTTCAAAGAATTCAGAAGTGAAACAAATTGGTAAAGTATTAAGATTCTTTGATTAGATCAAGGAATAAATACTTGTGCAATAAGTTTCTAGATCATCTCAAATGGTTTTCTTATAATGGATGCCTCCTGATACGTAATAATTGATTGATGTATCTGAAAGGAAAAAATGTACCTTGTTGGACATGGTGCGGTCCATAATGATTTTACCGACATTCCAGTATTCTTCTAGGATCATGTCCTAGAAATGGCTGAATATCTACGAAAAGGTAACCTCAAAATCCGGCCCCAAGACTCCATAAAAGTTATGGACAGGGAGGATTCCTAATCTTAAGTATGTTAAGATAAGGGGTTGTCCAACTTATGTGAAACGGTTTCAAAGGATAAGCTTGGGACAAAATTTGACAAGTACAGATTTGTGGAACATCCTAAAGTAAGTTTAGGGCATATGTTCTATAATCCTACTTAGCAAAAGGTGTTTGTTGCGAAACATGCTGCCTTCTAAGATAAATGTGTTTATCATTGAAGGGGCTAGTGGGAGAATAATACATCTTGAAAAGTTCAAGAACCACAAAATACTACAAGTCAAATAAGAGGAACCTATAGATAGACCTATTGTACCACAACCGAATCGTAAATCTGGAATAGTACCGAAGATACCTAGGAGGTATGGATTCATCATGGATGATGATGATGAGGTACGTATCATAGAAGATGATGATCCAGTTACAAACGATGAGGTAAGAGTTATAGACACTCAGAGAAATGGATTGAAGCAATCTTCTCAAAAATGGAACATTCATTTTGATATGATAATCAAAAGAGTTTGATTTTATCAAAAATAAGAATGAACCTAGTGTGTACAAAAGGGTCAGTGGGAGCGTCGTGACATTTCTGGTATTATATGTTGATATAATACGGATAAAGAATGACATGCCAATGCTAAAATCAATAAAGATAAAGTTGTCTAAACATTCCTCCATGAATGATTTGGGAAGAGTATCTTAATTGGGGATGCAAATCTATATAGATAGATTTAAAAGGATGTTCAACTTAACCCAAGGAACGTATATTCATTTGATGCTAAAGTCGTTTAGCATGGCAAACTCCATGGGATGTCTCATGTTGATGAGCCATGGAGTGTATCTCTCTTAATAGTCCCCATAGACTCTTGCAAGAGAGATCGCATGAGTGATTATCATGTATGCAATAAAATATACGCGACCTAATGTTGATCAGTCATATTCTGGAGAAGATCACTGTGAGACAGTGAAAAACATCTTAAAGTACTTAACCAGCACTAAGGATGTGATATAATTCATGGCGGGTCTGAATTAAAACTAGAGGGCTTAACAGACTCAAGTTTTTTCAGACAGACTAAGACGACAGAAAATCCACTTTAAGGTAAAGGGTTACCTTAAACGGTGGTGCAGTGAATTGGAAAGATTCCAAACAGCAAAGAGTTGTTGGTTTAGTGATAAAGACAAAGTATATAGCTATAAATGAAGCTACAAGTTGATTGTTTGGATTAAAAGTTCATTACAGAACTAGGAATAGTTCCTAAGTCTCATCTTGGATCTAAACATGTGTTGTGGCACTTTCATTTGATTAAATGAATCATTGAAAGATGGGAAATCACTATAGAGATAGTGGACTCTCAAGAACAACATTACATATCCATTAACTAAAGCTTATCCAACAGCAGGATAATCGTCACTTAGAGAAGAAGAGTATGAGATACCATGACGATTGGCTTTAGTGCAAGTGGGAGATTGAAAGTAATATGCACACAAGCCAATCATGTTTGATGATAAAGCATATACTTTGTAACAATCTTATTCATTTATTAATAAAAAGTATTAATTTATTAAAGGCTTTTAATTATCTACATGATGCTGTTTTATAATATGTGATAAACCCATAGTTTTAAGCAATGTTTTTAGAATAATGATGATGATCATTATAATGAGATCTAAATTCTTAGAAAGCTTAAAACTAAAATAGTTCCCAATCATTGGATTACTAAATTGGGGATTAGTGAATCCGGATAGATTGGTACATACGTTGCTTGCTCATTGGATGAGGATGATTGATCTCATGATCATTTGTGTGGAGATACTAAAGCAAGTATGTAGGTGCTTATTAGAGAATAAGTTCACTGAACGTGACTCGCTAAGGAATACCTAATGGAGTTTTACTTGCATGTCAATAGGAATTCCTGTAGTGATAGTAGTACAAGTAATCCTTGGACTTGAGATCATCATAGTATCTTGTGTATGATGAGTTATACTTTGACTTATTCCTTAAGACCCTTAGGGTATATCAAAGGATATGCTTGGGTATAATAAGTTATACATGGAGATAATGTATGATCAATAAAGAATCTACCACTTCTAGTAAAAGAAGAGAAATGTCCTATGTGATTCGATAAATGACAACCCAGTAGTCCTTGGCCAAGGCAGAATGAAATTAGAAAGGAGTTTCTAATTTGCATTATTTGGAGTTGTGCATTTAAGAGTCGAAATACATATAATTAAATAAAATAAGACTTGACAGAAATTCCATGTCTTATATTTAATTGGGACATTGTATGGTGGAAGGATTTAATTGTACGGTAACTATTTACTCAAAGGTTCTTTTATGATTAATGTTGAAATCTATATTATCTGGAAAGTCGTTGATCGCTAGGGAGGCTTATCCCTATTGTAGAATAAATATTATTTATTTAAATAAATTATTAGTTTAATTTATTTATTTAAATAAGATTAGAATTGTTCTAATTGATTTATTCACAACCGGTTTAATATGGAGAACCTAAAGGGTCACACCATAAAAGGAAGAATAATTATTTAAGAAGTTAATGGCATAATTGTAATAATAAGTTAAGTATATTTAATTTAATCTATGGTGATAGAATAAATTAAATAGCTTAATATTTATTATTTAATATTTTGGAAATATTAAATATAAATTAATAAGAGGAGTCTTATTATTATTATTAATATTATTATTATTTAATTCCTAAAGGAGTTTGGGAATTAATTAATATAAGTACTCTCATTTATTCCTAATAGGATTAGGAGGGAAAATTAGTTAAAGGAGTTTAATTAATTATCCCTAATAAGATTAGGGAGCCCATTTAATTAAAAAAGTTTAATTAAATAAATAATACCTTATTTTTAATAGGGTTACTTGATATCTTTATAAGAGGAGTCTTATATCAGATATCAGATATACGTTATTCCAATTGTTGGAGAGTACGCCCCTTTTTCTATAGAGATAGAAAACTAGGGTTTGAGCCAAATACCCATCTTCTTGAATTCTTCTTCTTCCTTGGTGGATCACCTTTAGAGGCCAAACACTTGGGTGGCTAACGTTGATCAAAGGAAGGAACCAAACCCGATGGATTCAAGATGAACGCGAAAAGGATTGGAGGTGAACTTGTACCTGAGGAAGCTTGGATCTTCAAGGGTATGATTTTATTCTTTATCTTTTCGTTAAATTAATAATTGTGCATAAAGGGTGATCCGGGTTTATGGTTTGTAAAATTTTTAAACTCTGATTTTTACACGTTTTCGCTAATTTTTGCAATTTGATTGCTTTCTTGAATGTTACAAACCTTACAGCCGGGAAGCTGGTCTTTTCACCTGTATAATCATTTTTCTTCCAAGCCGTTCCAGGCTTGCAGAGCCTTCTGATAATATCCTCCTGGTCATAACTGAGGAGTCCCAACTGCATATAATCATTACCGGCGTAATCGGGTGCCTCGAATAGTGCATTGATTGTTTTATTGTCAAATGACACCGGCCTACCCCTGACTATAACCACAGCAGGACCATCCGGACTGGCGTTAGCATAGAATTCCCGAACCACAGGCACAACAGCAGATACGGGCGGTTTGGTGAAGTTTACCCACTTCCGCTCGATAATCATATTCATGAGCTCCCCGTCCTTTCTATCGGGCCGCAACCCCCGTTCAGGAAGCAAATTGCACTTGCCAAAGGAGTCTCTGTACCGCTTCCAAGTTGCCTCACTGACAAACTTGGCAGGGTCCCAAGCCTGTAGTGGTGCCGCGGCAGAAGACGAAGATCCACCGACACTAAGACGCTGCCTTTTTGGTGCTATGGTAACAGTAGGCTTGATTCAAACTCTAATGTAATGACCCTCAAAGCACTGCCAATTTCAACTCCAACGCAAACCTTGCGAAAATTAAGCCAAGACAGCCCCAATTGGCCTACACTTTTGGTTCAGGCAATTTGTCAAACACCTTGCGTGCGAAAACCAAACAACACTTGGAAAGCCCTTAATTGAAATTGCTCTAACGACTTCCGTCAGTGGAAATCACCCCAAATCACACAAGAAGAAGAACACGGAAAAGAATTAAACAAAATCTCTGATCGAAAGAAAACCCTCAAAAATTACCTTCGGAAGTAAACCCTAGCACTTGAGTGGGGAAACCTTTGATGAGAAATTGATGCTCAAATCAAATTTATTAGGATGAGTAGAGACACGACCGATGGATGCAGTTATAAGGCTGATGGGTCGTATGCGTGCAGGCTGCCAAGAGGGAGAGGGCTGAGATGGTTGAGATAAAATGGAGACTTGGCCAATCTGCTTGCTTTATAAAGCAACTGGGAAAACAAAAACTCACTAGTGGCGCCGCGGCGGGAGAGATTGCACATTGCTCGGCGCCGCGGAGCGAGTTAGCAGTAGTTGGGCACTTCTTGTGGCGCCGCGGCGCGAGATCTCCTTTGTTGGATGGCGCCGCGGCGCGACTTAGCAGTAGTTGGGCACTTCTTGTGGCGCCGCGGTGCGAGATCTCCTTTGTTGGATGGCGCCGCGGCGCGGGTTAGCAGTAGTTGGGCACTTCTTGTGGCGCCACGGCGCGAGATCTCCTTTGTTGTATGGCGCCGCGGCGCGAGTTTGCAGAGGCTAGGAACTTCTTGTGGCGCCGCGGCGCGAGATCCCCTTTGTTGGATGGCGCCGCGGCGCGAGTGCTGTACTCTGAGCCCCTTTTTTCATCTGCTATCTGCACAGACCAAAACAAGCACAACAACTACACTACACAAGCAAACATACATTGTTAAAAACACAGTAAATGCTATTATAAAATGCAGATTATCTTACAAAACATGTTGCCTGGAAATGAGAGACACAAAACATAAAAGCTATCAGCTAAGCTAAGTAATAAAATGAACAATCATTAAGTAAACTTGGAATCAATGAAGAAACAAATAAAATTTATACCGAGATGGGGGTGCCTCCCCACCAAGCGCGTGTTTTATAGTCGTCGGCTTGACTATTCATCCCGACTTAGATCGGGTCTCCAAGTGTAATGGAGGTATTTTGACGGTCAACCTCGCCGCCCCAGTAGTGCTTTAAACGTTGCCCATTCACCTTGAATGTGGAATCGGAATTTAGATCCTTAAGCTCTATTGCTTCATATGGATAAACCTTAGCTACAGTGAAGGGGCCCGACCATCGGGACTTTAGCTTCCCGGAAAACAATTTTAGCCGAGAGTTAAACAGAAGAACTTGCTGACCCGGTTCAAAATGCCTCTCAAGGATCTTCTTATCATGCCACTTCTTGGTCTTTTCCTTGTACAACTTGGCGTTTTCATATGCCTGCAGACGAAATTCATCTGCTTCATTCAGTTGTAACAGCCGCTTTTTTGCCGGCTGCCTCAAGATCAAAGTTAAGCTTTTGAATCGCCCAGTAAGCGTTGTGCTCCAATTCGACCGGGAGATGACAAGCTTTTCCATAAACTAGTCGGTAAGGGGACATTCCGATGGGCGTTTTATAAGCTGTGTGGTAGGCCCATAATGCATCATCAAGCTTCTTCGACCAATCCTTACGGGTTGGGTTAACGATCCTTTCCAGGATTCGTTTCACCTCTCGGTTCGAAATTTCAACTTGGCCGCTGGTCTGAGGGTGGTAAGCAGTGGCTATTTTATGAGTTACCCCATACTTGGCTAGAAGTGCTTCAAAATACTTATTGCAGAAGTGCGACCCTTCATCGCTAATTATGGCCCGAGGTGTGCCAAAACGGGTGAAAATATTCTTTTTGAGGAACTGAAGCACCACCTTCACGTCATTTGTCGGCACGGCAACTACTTCCACCCACTTTGAGACATAGTCAACTGCCACCAGAATGTAGAGATTGTTGAACGAGGAAGGGAATGGCCCCATAAAATCAATGCCCCAGACATCAAACAACTCTACTTCCAAAATATTTTGCAGCGGTAGTTCATGCCGCTTTGAAATAGTGCCCACCCGTTGGCATCTGTCACAATGCATCACATACGCGTGAGCATCTTTAAAAAGGGTGGGCCAATAAAATCCTGACTGTAGAACTTTAGCGGCAGTTCACTGGCCTCCGAAATGACCTCCATAATTAGACGAATGGCAATGATGCAACACATCTTCAATTTCTTCTTCAGGCAAACATCTACGCAAGATCTGATCCGAACACTGTTTGAATAGGAAGGGCTCATTCCAAAAATATTGCTTGGTATCTTTAAGGAATTTCTTCCTTTGTTGGAAACTCAGGCCTTGAGGGATAACTTGGCAAGCGACGTAATTTGCGAAGTCCGCATACCACGGTGCTTTGCCATGTACCAAAAAGAGCTGCTCGTCTGGAAAAAAATCATTTATAGCCCTGTCGGCTTCAGTAGACGATGTAGTGTTTTCCAATCTACTTAAATGGTCGGCAACTTGATTCTCAGTTCCCTTCTTGTCTCTGATTTCTAAGTCAAATTCTTGTAGGAGCAAAACCCACCGTATCAATCTCGGCTTAGCGTCCTTCTTTTCAATCAAATACTTGATTGCCGAGTGATCGGTGTACACTATCACCTTCGTCCCGATGAGGTATGAACGGAACTTATCAAAAGCATACACTATTGCCAGCAGCTCCTTCTCAGTGGTAGTATAATTTAACTGAGCATCCGTCAGTGTCTTGCTTGCATAGTAGATAGTGTGGAAGACTTTCTCCCTTCTCTGGCCTAAAACTTTCCCTATAGCAAAATCACTAGCATCGCATATAAGCTCAAAAGGGTAGGTCCAGTCAGGAGTTACCACAATAGGTGCTGTGACAAGTCTTGTCTTTAAGGATTCAAAAGCGCTCAAGCAGGCGGCATCAAAGTGGAAGGGCTGATCTTTTTCCAGCAGGGTGCACAACGGTTTGGTAATGCGCGAAAAGTCCTGGATGAACCTTCTGTAAAATCCGGCGTGCCCGAGAAAACTCCTTACCCCTTTTACTGAGGTGGGCAGGGGAAGGTTGTTGATAACATCTATCTTGGCCATATCAACTTCAATACCTCCAGCAGAAATCCGATGACCCAAAATAATGCCCTCTTCAACCATGAAGTGACACTTCTCCCAATTTAGCACTAGGTTGGTTTCAACACAGCGATGGAGAACTGCAGCCAGATTTGTTAGGCAGTTATCAAACGAGCTCCCAAACACAGAGAAGTCGTCCATGAAGACCTCCAGGGTCTTTTCAACCATGTCAGAGAAGACTGACATCATACACCGTTGAAACGTAGCGGGGGCATTGCACAGCCCGAAAGACATCTTCCGAAAGGCAAAAGTCCCATATGGACATGTGAATGTCATTTTCTCCTGATCTTCCGGGGCGATAGAAATCTGATTGTACCCCGAGTACCCATCCAGTAAACAGTAGTATTCATGTCCCGCCAACCGATCGAGCATTTGATCAATGAAAGGAAGAGGGAAGTGATCCTTACAGGTTGCTTTGTTCAGTTTCCTGTAATCCATGCACACTCTCCACCCAGTCACCGTCCTGGTGGGAATAAGTTCATTATTCTCATTGGGCACAACTGTCATGCCTCCTTTCTTGGGCACACACTGGATCGGACTAACCCATGGACTATCGGAGATGGGGTAGATAATGCCCGCATCAAGCAATTTAATGATTTCTTTCCAGACGACCTCCTTTATTATCGGATTTAGCCGCCTCTGGTGCTCTATAGAAGGTTTTGAGCCTTCCTCCAATAGGATCTTGTGCATGCAAAGAGTTGGACTGACCCCTTTTATGTCAGTAATCGACCATCCCAAGGCCGTTTTGTACTGTTTTAGCACAAGGAGCAACTTCTCTTCCTGACACTTGGTTAGAGAAGCAGAAATTATCACAGGTAATGAAAGAGAATTTCCCAAATATGCATACCTTAGATGGTTAGGCAACGGTTTTAGCTCAAGAACTGGAGGCTCAATGATTGACGGCAAACCCTTGGAAGTTGATGCCTCATCATCTTTAAGAGATTCAAATTGGCGGTGCGAATTCTTTGATCTTAGCGGATCATCAAGCCACATGGCACATTCAATATGCGATGGCTCTTCCGTAGTACTCGCCCCTGTTAGTGTAGCTTCTAGAGAATCTTTAATGCACGTTTCTGAGAATACCCCATTCACTGAATCAGCAATCGTAGTGACCTGGAAGCAATCCTCAAGGGTGTTAGGATATTTTAGAGCACGGAAAACATTGAATGTCACCTCTTGGTCTTGAACTCTCATTGCCAAAAAGGCCTTCCCAATATTATCGGGATTTCCCTATCTTCCTCAAAATCAAGAACTATGAAATCTGCCGGAAATATGAACTTGTCCACCTTCACTAGCACATCCTCCACAATTCTCTTCGGATAAGTTAAGGATCTGTCAGCCAATTGCAGGGTGATGCTAGTCGGCTTGGCTTCATTAAGACCCAATTTTTTGTAAATGGAAAGGGGCATCAAGTTTATGCTGGCCCCTAGGTCACACAGAGCCTTTCCAATGAATTGGTCCCCAATTGTGCACGGGATTATAAAACTTCCCGGATCTTTGAGCTTAGGCGGAAGTTTGTTTTGGAGGATAGCACTACATTCTTCAGTTAAAGCCACCGTCTCATAGTCTCCCAATTTTCGCTTCTTGGACAAAATGTCCTTCATGAACTTTACATAACTGGGCATTCCTTCCAACGCTTCTGCAAATGGAATGTTTATGTGCAGTCTTTTGAACACCTCTAAGAATTTGGAAAACTGCTTATCAAGTTTCTGCTTTTGCATCCGCTGGGGGAAAGGTAATTGAGGGAGAGGCCGATGTATTGCAGTCATTGGAGGAGATGGTGTTGGGGGTCTGTCTTGAACACTTGCGTCACCCCCATTTTTCTCAGAAATCTCTGTTGCAGGAGTTGCCTCTTCAGTCGCCCCATTGTCGTTCACAGGAATTTCCTCACCACTTTGTACTTGAGTGGTTCTCCCACTTCTGAGGGTTACTGCTTTACACTGTTCCTTGCCTTCCCGTTTAGGGTTGACATCAGTGTCACTAGGCAATGCGCCTTGTGGCCGACTGTTTAATGCAGTAGCCAACTGACCCATTTGTACTTCAAGATTCCTAATGGAGGCCTCTTGATTGTTACTTCTGGTTTCGTTCTGGGCTATGTACCTGGAAAGCAGATCTTCTAAACTTGGTTTTCTCTCCTGTTGAGGGGGAGGATGGTGAAACTGATTCTGAATGCTCTGAGGTTGTGGGTTGAACTGAGTTGTAGGTTGGAATCCAGGAGGGTTAGCATAACTCTGCCTGGTAGAAGGAGGTTGTGGTTGGTTGGGGTTATTTATGTTGTTGTTGTTATTGCTCCATGAAAAATTTGGATGATTTCGCAACCCCGGATGGTAATGAGTGGGAAGATTTGAGTTTTGTTGCCGCCCGTAGTTGGAAACAAATTGCACCGATTCAGGGCTTATAGCACACAGATCGGTCGGGTGGCTTCCTTGACATAATTCACACTGGACCATGACACTCTGCACATTTTGAACTGCAGAAGGTCCCAAGGTGTCAAGCCTTTTTGTTAGCGTTGCTACCTGAGCTGCTAGCGATGTGAACGAGTCCAATTCATAAACCCCCGTTGCTCTTCTCGGAGCTTGCCTATCATTAGGCCACTGGTAATTGTTGGCCGCCATTGTCTCCACCAGCTCATACCCCGCTGTGTGATGTTTGGACATGAATGCCCCTCCAGATGCGGCATCAATACTCGAACGAGTAGATCCGGATAATCCATTGTAAAAGGTCTGGATGGGAAGCCACTCCGGCAGACCATGGTGCGGGCATTTTCTCAGGAGATCCTTAAATCGCTCCCATGAGTCGTATAAGGATTCGGATTCAAATTGCACAAAGGACGTGATATCGTGCCTGAGCCTAGCTGTTTTGGCAGGCGAAAAGAACTTCGCCATGAATTTCTGCGCCAAGTCAGCCCATGTTGTAATGGAGCCAGCCGGTAGTGAATGAAGCCAGCTCTTGGCTTTGTCCCTTAATGTAAACGGGAACAGCCGGAGCCTGATGGCTTCGTCAGACACTCCGTTGCATTTTAAAGTGTCACAGATTTCCACAAAATTAATCAGGTGATCATTGGGGTCGTCATTAGGCATTCCCCCAAACTGAATGTTTGTGCACATTTGAATAGTGCCCGGCTTTATCTCGAAATTATTAGCCTGAATGGCGGGCCTTAAAATGCTCGCCTGGAGATCATCAACACGAGGCATAGCATAATCCCTCAGAGACTTCTGAAGCTCCTCAGCCATTATGACGGGCACAGGTATGTCCTCGGGTGTGTCCACAAATTTTTCTCTCAACAGTCGTCTGAAGGTCCTTTCAACCTCGGGATCAAATGGTATTGTATTCTGCCCCTTCCGAGGTGGCATAAACAATGAAGACTACCTGAAGATAGAGTTAAACAAATCGGTTTAAAGTAAGATTGTAATGACTTAGATTCAATATTGCAAAACAATTAATTCTTAAGTCCCCGGCAACGGCGCCAAAAACTTGTTGGTCGATTTCGCAACCGAAAAACACGCGCAAGTATACACGGTCTAACAAGTAATACAATGATAAGAGAGTGTCGAACCCACGAGGACAAAGATTTAAAAGGAAACAACTACTAAGGTAAAGTCGTTACTAATCTTATCTAAACAAAAGAAATAGATGGTTGGTTAAACAATTTCTATAGGACAATCAAATTGCGAGAAGAAACAGCTCTAAGAAATGAAGATAGGATTACAACTCCCCTAATGCTTCGCCTAATCTTCTAACTCTCCGTAATATAAACAAATCAAGGAATGGCCAACCGAGATTAAAGTAAGCATTAGCTTCTGTCGAAGGTCAGATGCTCATCCTTGACAAGCTAGAACACAATATGTCTATTAGTGAATCTAATTTGGCCAAGGTCTTTATGCTCAACTCCAAGGTCACACAAGGCAAGTGAGGATATGTCTATCCTACTAGCACAATAAGCCCACAATTAAATGTCAGGACAAAACAGGTCTCATTGTATTTAAAGGAAGACAGTAATATCCATTTATCAATTTCCACTACTATCAGAACCTATTTCTTTATCAAGAAATCAGACATTATAAGCAAAATACAACAACCCATTCCAAAATGCTTCATTATATAAAATGAGAGAGAAAGTCGATTAAGCTATTCAAAAAGTTACATTGCAATCCTAACAATGGAGTTAGTTCATAACTATGGGACTAACACAAAGTTCTAATACACTACCCATTTCAGACAAATACAATAAATAGAAGATTTGAAATAAGAAAAACCCCTATAGAAAGGAGTAATCTTCAGTCAAGCAATCTCTTTATGCGCACGATCTGAAAATATGGAGAGCAATGGATCTCTTTGCTACAAGCTTTTTCTCTTCCTTCTTGCTCTAGCTATCCTCTTTTTTTCTCCTTTATATCAGCCGCCTGCTCCTCCCTTTATCCTCTCTTTTTGCTAGGTCAAACAATTCCTGTCTGCCTGGGAACCGGAGGTGGCGCCGCGGCGCAGGCCACTAAGCCTTAAGTCGCGCTGCGGCGCTGCATAAGGAACTAGGACACGGAGATTGCGCTGCAGCGCGAGTCTAGATAGGATAAGTGGCGCCGCGGTGCGGCTATCGTCAGCGTGGGCCAGATTGTGGCGCTGCGGCGCGGCCAATGACTCTGGCATTGGCGCCGCGGCGCGGGAAAGCGCAAAATGACAGTTTTGCCCCTTCAAGGCAGCACAAACACTGCGAAGCTCTGCAAACCAATGATTAAACACAAAAACACTATATTCCCAATAAAACTATATAAATAACTAAGAATCCAGGCAAGTAATTAAGGCAGAAAATATCCAATTCGCAGGTTTAAATCCCACTCATCAACCGCCGGGGGATAGCTCAGGCGTGAGAGTAAGTATGTCTGTTCACAAGGTTAACTCAAGAGGATGATAGAATCTAGTGTGATGAGAGCGATGATAATTTTTAGTTGTGTGTGTGAATATTTCAAAAATACTTCCTTCCCTGTGAAGACTTACTCAGTAGGATATAATATCTTCGCCTGGATTACTGTGCCACCTACTACCATCTGACATATCCCCTTGATCTGATGGATTCTGACGACCGCATGGAGCTTATCCACTGCTTTTGGCTGCTGTTCATACCATCGGCCGACTATAATCCCATCCACATTAATGCATGGCAGGTATCTCGGTCAACTGTCATACTATATCATCATTACAAGTCAAAGTAATAGATATTAAATGACCCAATGGGTTAATTAATCGATCCGACCCGGTTTTATAAGATTAAATGAAGCTGAAATAATGTTTGGGCCCAACGAGCCCTATGGCTTAATTATAAAAGCCCAATAGATTAAATTAATAAATGAGCCCAATATACCCGGCCCAAAATAGGAGAAATATCATGACCTAACAGATACTATGCAATAAAATATAATATAATATATATATATATATATATATATATATATTATTTAAAATCTAATAAAATAATTAACTTTATAAAAGTATTCTGTTTTATATAAAAAGATTTTACTATGCAAAACACTATGCATAATAAAATATATTATATTTTAATTATTGTCTAATAAAAAATAACTTTATAAAAGTATTCTGTTTTATATAAAAAGCTTTTCTGTTTTATTACATTAATAATACTAAAAAACAAAATTTATAATATATATATATATATAAACTTCCGTGACTTCATAAAAAGACACCTCAATATATTTAACAATATTTATCATCATTATTATAATTCACAATATTAATTGACCAGGTCGTTCCGAAGAAAGATGGGGCTTTCCAATAAGGATTTCTCGCTATTGGCGTGCAATTAAGTGACCAAACCTCTCCTTGGTAGAACTTTTAGACATCGTTAATATTGCAAATAATAATATTAATAACTTTGTCGTCTCAATTATTGATTTAATAATATACAAAATATCGACAATAATTGAATCAAATAACGTGAGATACTATGCAGCAATTATTGTAGTAATAATTGAACAAACTGAGTGACTTTTCACGTAAGCATCAATAATTAATACAGTGTGCTACTATGCAACCACGCGTATTACTGTACTTTTACTACCGAGTAGTTCAATAGTTTTAACGATAAAACTTCCGCCGTTATTTTTATAAAATATTTTTATCGTTTTCTTAATCCGACAATAATTCCGTTGTGGGGTCCACCAATGATTGTACCATTGTACGGATATTCCCCGACAAAAAGAATATTCCCCGACCAATTGAATATTATATAACAACTTTCATACTTTGCAAAATTTATAAATACTACCCACAACTATAATATTATCTAAAATCCATACCATAATATTCAAAAAAAATATTTTGAGAAAATTAAATCTTTATTCCTAAAATTTGGGATTTTACAATCTCCCATCCTTATGAAATTTCGCCCTTGAAATTTACGTATGTTCCTGGTATGCCGAAGATGTGAGGATACCTTGACTATATTTCAAATTCTAACTCTTGAGGTATAACCTTTGAGTGTTGAATACGATCCTTCTTATCCAAGATTTTAACACGTATCTCCTCATACTTTAAATCTTCTGCTATATCGTCTAGTTCTAATTTAATAATGTGGTTCGGGTCATCCACATATTTACGTAACATCGATATGTTAAAAATATTATGAACACGCGACATACTTGACGGTAAAACAAGTCTATAGGCCACAGTTCCTACTCGATCGAGGATTTCAAATGGGCCAATTAAATTGAGGGTTGATATTTCCTCTCTTCAGCAACTCTTGCTTTTAAAATAACGCCCTCTTAAACATTCTTCTTCGTATTCATCAGCTCCGGGTCTGTAGCTTTAGCAGCTTTAACATTATCGATTAAAGTCGATTCTAATCATATATTCGTTATCTTCACGTAGGTTCTTATATTCGAATTTGTAAACGCATATGATCTTCTACTCAACGCGTCAGCTACCACATTCGCTCTTCCACAATGATATTGAATGATATGATCGTAATCTTCAACAGCTCGAGCCAACGTCTTTGGCGCATTATACATTCTTTTTGGGTGAAGAAATACTTGAGGGTTTTAGAAATGGATTTTGTACTGGGGTCAATATAAAATTTGATTTCACGCTCTAGGGGTAGGCTAAGAAGTTCTTCCGAGAATACGTCAGGAAATTCATTAACAATAGAAATATCATTCAAAACTGCGACTCTCATCCAAGACTTGGATAGCACATGTAATGAAGGTTTCTCCTAACGGAGCTTCAACAAATAAGTCAAATTCTAATTTCTTCGGAGTCAAATTTAAACATTTAGCGCAAGCAAGAGAGATAAAAGAATGGGTAGAACCGATATCTAATAAGGTATAGACTTCGTAAGAATTTATAATTAACTAACTCGTGCTAACTTCGTTCGGGTTACTCCCTTTTTGAGAAGTCACGAAAAAACGCTCTTCCTGAAACCACCGACTTTGTTTTGTCTGTATCCGCCTTTGGTGCCACCTTCCCAGCTGGACTTGACTTTGTTGCACGACAAAATTGGGCTAGGTGACCTTCTTTTTCATAATTGTAACATGCTTTGGATTGCATCGTGCAGTTTGGACTTATATGTCCTTCCCCTCCACATTTATAACATACAACCGGCGGTCGTTCTCCTTCCTTATCAGCGGGTGCTGGTGCTGACGTCTTCCCATCTTTGCTGAACCTTCTCTTCTTGAACTTTCCACTCCTATTGTCTTGGCCATGATTACCATCGAAGTGATTATCATTTCTGGCATGTTGATTCCCTCCACGTTTGTTGTCACCGCTTTGATGACTGTTACTATTGGTATTATCGACTTGTCGACTGCTCTCTCTTGGTTGGGTTGACTCATTATCGCGCTCCAATAACTGAGCCATATTCACAACATCTGAATACAAACACAGTTTATGAGAGATAAGGTATTGACGTATCTCGGGTTTTAAACCTCTTAGAAACATCCGCGTCATTCTCTCCTCATTATCAACCAAGTGGGACGCAAACCGAGACAACTCGATAAACTTAGCTTCGTATTGCGTCACGGTCATACTATTTTGCTCAAGCTTCATGAACTCCACCCCCTTCATGTGACGAATACTTTCAGGAAAGTACTTGTCATTGAACAATTCTTGGAACTTCTCCCAAGACATCTTCAGTGCGGCAGGTTGAGTACGCTTTATAGATTTCCACCAATAATCTGCCTCTGCACGCAACATGAAGGTGGCAAATGGAACCTTTTGCTCCTCAGAGCATCCCAAGACATCAAATATCTTTTTGATCTGCTTTATCCACGTCTTCGCCTTAAGTGGTTTTGGCTCTCCAAAAAACTCCGGGGCTCCCAACTCCTTAAACTGCTTAGCGGTGACCGTCCGAGAGTTGTCAGTGTTTCCACCTGTATTTTGGATAGGAGCCGCTCTCGCCTGATGTTGCATGACTTGCATAAAACCTCTGAACATCCCATCGTTCACCATTTCATCGGTGTTATTATTTTTATGACGATTATTGTCTTCCTGTTGCACATTACCCTAGGCATTGATCGTTGGTGACTCAACGGTCTCATGTGTTTCATTGTTTATCTCAACATTTTCGGATGCCATTTTCAAATATTGCCACAAAAAAGGGTTAATTAACATATCACATATTATCTCTATACTCTGACCGACCAATTAAATACCAAATAAACTTAGGTAGGTCAAACTAGCGAAGGAATTCTCCGTCTCTCCCCTCCTAGTATTTGTCTCACATCTCAGCCAGGGATCATATCCCTAAGCTTTGATACCAACTATGACGCCCCCAAAAATAGTTATACATCACCCATCTTAGGTTGCCAAATACATGGTACAAAATACAAATACAACTTAATTATACAAACGTCGTGTAAAAATACGACAAAACATAGCTGAGAGTTTTAATAAGAAAATTATCATCTAGACAATATCCACACTCAAAGGAGTCCTCATTACATTTATTGTCACACTATTTAATAGAATAGTGAGGACTACTAATACTATCATCTGGACCGTCACTCCGTTCCCCGACACATCCCAGCTATATTTTCATTTCCTGAAGAGAACAGTGAAAGAAAGGGTGAGCTCAACTAGACCGGTAAGAAATATTATGACTAAGATAATGCAGAATAAATTATCATTATCCTTCAACAATGTTAAACTGATAAAATACAAAAGACATCAAGTTTAACTGCAATGGAACAAGCAATCCATTAAAAGAGTCAAGTAGAAAATAAAATCTACTATCTTCTATAATTTAAAAAGTTTTTCATCAACTTAATCGCTGAGACTCAGCTTAATAAATAAACCACATCATCAAATCATCCCTGCACTACGGGCCAAGGATATTCATTAAATCATCAATGGTCATGACTATACCGAATAACCCTTGGTCATAATCATACCAAAAACTGTCCATCAATGTACTACAGGCCACTGAGGATTTTTACCACATCATCCATCACATTACGGTCATGACTATACCGAATAATCCCTGGTCATAATCACACCAAGTTCATCTATGTACGTAAGCCAAAGATGACTTTTACCACAATATAAACATGAGAATGATGACAATGATATAAACATTAATCAAACAAAAACAAGGATAAATATTAAAGACTTTGAATTTATCCAAATATTATTAATCACTTAATAAACTCATAATCTAATATTATTAATATATAACAATATTTTAATCACTTCTTAAACTTATAAATAATTTATTTTAATTGTTTATACTTTACCAAATAATGCATTTAATTATTCAAAAATGCCATACTCATAAGATTTCATCACCAATGATCAAATCCCTTATCAAAAATCTGCATATACCCTATATAGGATTCCCAATCCATAATATCCTATTTACTAATTTCATTACTTCACATAATATATTTAACTCATATGTTCGTAACTAAACCATTTTCATGAAAAATTACCAAATCAACTTGTTATTTTTCTATCATTTGCCCAAACATATATAAATATATTTCATACACAACAATTATTTTTTTATAATTTTTCAACTCTCTTAAGTATTTTTAAAAAGTTAATTTCTAATTAATTCCTTAAGAGATTAGCTACCTCAAGTTTAACTCCAAAAATTCCCAAATCTTGGCAGGATCTTACACATGTTAACGTGAGCTTCCAATTTAAATTTCATGGTCATAGGAGTTATAGAACTCCGGTTATAGCTTTTTTCGTCGGAAAAACCTAAATATTAAAATAGTCCTTTTAAATTTCTGGACAGTAGCGTTTTTGGTACTTTGCAGTTTTTGACTCCTTTACTAAAATCAGTCCACACGAAAATCTATAACACATTTTCCAGTGATTCCACTTGGATAAGTTAGAAAACTCATAGATCTAACTCTAGAACATGACCACACTCAAAAATTCGAAATACAATAGGAGATATAGTCAATTGAATTTCATATTCCTTTTTCACCAAAATCTGATTTTTAACCCTTTGTGATTTCTAAGAAACTTTCATGTTTTCACATAATAACCAACATAACTCATCGTGACAATGACATAATAATTCAATAAAACAAGTTCAAGAATAAATTTTAAAGATTTATAAGTTAATTTATCCTGAACTCGATAACGTCCAAATTGTCAACATGATACTGCTTTGTGGAGAAAAATTCAAGAATGCTCAGAAGAATATTTCCACGAAAAGATACTGGATAAAGCGCAAATATCCAGGATATTCCACTAATTTCAAAGAATATAGAAGCCAAAGCTTTAACCAACTGTGTATAATAGAATATATGAAACTGCAATTGGATTTTCGCCCGCCATGCGGTAATCCACGTAGCCAGATCATTTCCATAATTTAATAAGAAATGAATACAAAGGACCATTCACCATGCATGTGGTAATCCACACAGACAGGTTATTCCAACAGAATAATAAAGAATGGAATAACAGAAGGATTCACTATGCATGCGATAGATCGCACAGACATGTTATTCCCAATAGAATAATAAATAATGGAACCAGGTCATGCGTAAACGCACAGACAAGATATTCTGACAGAATAATAAAAAACGGAACTAGGTCAGGCAAAATTTGCACCGACAGGATATTCCAAGAGAATAATAAAGAATGGAATAACAACAGAAATCACCATGCATACGATAGACCGCACAGACAGGTTATTCCAACAAAATAATAAATAATGGAACCAGGTTATGCGTAAACGCACAGATAGGATATTCTGACGAAATAATAAAGAACGGAACTAGGTCAGGCAAAATTCGAACCGACAGGATATTCCAACAGAATAATAAAGAATGGAATAACAACAGAAATCACTATGGATGTGATAGACCGCACAGACAGGTTATTCCAATAGAATAATAAATAATGGAACCAGATCATGCGTAAACGCACGGACAGGATATTCCAATAGAATGATAAACAATGGAATAACAGAAGAATTTTACCATGTATGCGGTACTTCGCATATACAGGTTATTCCAACAGAATAATAAAGAATGGAATAACAGAAGTTCTTTTCATGAATACGAAAGAAATAATACCCCTTACCTTATAAAGAAGAATACTCCGACGGTTAGGGCGGAGATATACTTAAATAAAACTTGCACTACGCTCAAAACTTCTTAAAACTCTAAAGAAATACGCTCAAGATTATAGAAGAGAATTCTATGATTTTCTGGTGTGATTTCAATTCTAACTAAACATCTTATTTATAGAAAAATAGAAAGGATACTATGCAATAAAAAATAATATATATATATATATATATATATATTATTTAAAATCTAATAAAACACTTAACTTTATAAAAGTATTCTATTTTATATATAAAGATTTTACTATAAAAATACTATGCAGGTACTATGCAAATACTATACATAATAAAATATATTATATTCTAATTATTGTCTAATAAAACAAATAACTTTATAAAAGTATTTTGTTTTATATAAAAAAAATTCTGTTTTATTACATTAATAATACTAATAAAACAAAATCTATATATATATATATATATATATATATATATATATATATATATATAAACTTCCGTGACTTCATAAAAGGACAACTCAATATATTTAACAACATTTATTATCATTATTATACTTCACAATATTAATTGACTAGGTCGTTTTCAGGAAAAAGGGGGCTTTCTAATAAGGATTTCTCCCTATTGGCGCACAATTAGGTGACCAAACCTCTCATTGACAGAACTTTTAGACATCGTTAATATTACAAATAATAATATTAATAACTTCGTCATCTCAATTATTGATTTAATATTATACAAAATATCGACAATAATTGAATCAAATAACGTGAGATATTATGCAGCAATAACTGTAGCAATAATTGAAAAAAATTGAGTGACTTCTCACGTAAGCATCAATAATCAATACTGTGAGCTACTATGCAACCACGCGTATTACTGTACTTTTACTACCTAGTAGTTCAACAGTTTTAACGGTAAAACTTTCGCCGTTATTTTCATAAAATATTTTTGTCATTTTCTCAATCCGACAATAATTCCGTTGTGGGGTCCACCAATGATTATACCGTCATACGGATATTCCCTGACAAAAAAAAAATCCCCGACCAATCGAATATTATATAACAATTTGCATACTTTGCAAAATTTATAAATACTACCTACAACTATAACATTATCTCAAATCCACATCATAATATTCAAAAAAATATATCGAGAAAATTAAATCTTTAATTTATTCGTAAAATTTGGGGTTTTACAAACATAATATATAATTCAATCTCTTCTATTTTTATAACTAAATTATGATATTGATCTCCCTTCCCTTTAATTTAGTAATTTACAATTAACGTGGGCAAGCATAGACTATGAAAATTTAAGGATTAGCTATAACCCATCAAAACTTCTTTGAGCAAGCATGGATTATGAAAAACTCATATCTTAACAATAATCTATCAAAACCTCTTAATTAATTTAAAATCACATAAGAACTATAAAACGAATGTATTTCAATAATGTAACACGAAGGCGAAATTAATTAAACATAAAAGTATAAATAATAGAAGAGATAAAAAATATTATTACGAATTTTTATTTAATTTCATCTTCATCTTAGATTAAAAAAATTAACTAGACATGAAAATAAATAAATTAACTAAAATAAAGAAGAAGTAGAAGATTGAAAATAAATAAGAAAACTCCCTTTATTCACGATCCTCCAACAAGCGTACAATGAAACGTAATTTAATTTACTCATACTCCTAACCTAAAGTAATACAAAACCTCCTACCTTTTTCTCTAAAACAAGACGCCTATTTATAGGAAAAATAACTTTGAACCCTAATTTAGATTCATTAAACTTGGACACTTTTGTTCCCTTTCCATGTAGGTTTTAATTTTCTAGTGATAATCAACTTCTCAAAAACATCTTCTAGATAAAGAGATCTTCTAGAGTGACTTTCCTTTCTCTTGTTGGATTTGACTTACACACTAAGATTGTTCAACCTTTTCCATTCTCCTTGTCGGATTCTTCTTGGATATTCCTTACATGAATAAGAGCATTAAATATCGCTTGATCACCAAGATTTTGATTTTATTGCAAAAAAATATTAAATCCTACAAAATAAAATAAAACATATTAATTTAATAAATTAATATAATTAAAAGGACAAAATTAGGAATAATAAAATATATGAATTACGTGCCTATCATTATCAATAGTAGAAATATTGCATGTTGTTTGATTCTGAATTAAAAATAGTTGTACAAAGTAATATATAAAATATTTAATTTGGTAAATAATAAAATAATCGGGTAAACAGGACGGGGGCATAGCAGATATGGTATGGGGTATTGTTTTCGGGGTCGGGTCGGATCTAATTCTAAAAATAGCTAATTATTGACGGGACGAGTATGAGGAGAATTTCTCGGACCGCACCCGCTCTGTTGTCAGTAAGGGTGTAAATGAGTCGAATCGGAGCGAACAGAGAACTACTCTAATTCGACTCGAAATGATAAATTCGTACTCGAATTCGGCTCGAATTCGAATTATATTTGAAAAATTATACTCAGATTCGACTCGACTAGACTCGAATATTTAGTACTCGAATTCGATCCGACTCGACTCGAATATTTATTCAAACTACTCGCGAGCTTCAAATTCAAGCTCGAATTCGAGTCTCCACATAGTAACTAGTTTTATAATAAATATAATTATAAATTGAATATGTTATTTTACTTAAAAATGAGAAAATATATTTATTATTACACTTTGTAAATATAAAATCACAATTAAAATTAAAAATAAAATAAAATAATAACTAATTATCCTTATTTGATTTAAATTTGTATATATTATAAGAGAATGTATCGAACATCTAATCGAATATGTATTAACCGAGTATGTATCGAATCACAATCAAAAATCGAGTAGTTTGAATCTTAAACGAGTCGAGTATAACCTTGCTCAGATTCTACTCATATTTTTAATTCGAATTATTTTTAATGCTCAGATTTGGATCATATTATTAACGAATCCGAGTCTCGCTCGTATTTTTTCGAGTCGAGCCTGAACTGTGTTGGCTCGTTTACAGCCTTAGTTGTCAGACATAATACTATACATTCTTCCCAAAATTCAAGATTTACATGTACATAGAATTTTGAATAACTAAAAACTTCTTTTTAACTACAACACATCCTAAAACTTTATAAGACAAATATGTATTTATGTTTTAAACAATAAAAATTAATATTTTTATAAGTTATTGCTCACATGAGTATGAGACGCATTTAATTATTTATGTCATAATTAATTATCTTATGAAATATCACTTTAATTTATGAAAATTTAACTTCAACTTTACTTATAAAAACATCAATTTGCTAATAATAATGAGGCTTTTATCTATGATCTACATGCTTATTTGATATAAATGTCGTCGCTGTATGTCTCTAAATTATGTGATGAAATTGTCCACTATATAGTATATATCCATTCCCCTTTTAAACAAAGAATAAGTTATAATTGCACTTTTCAAAGTTCCAAGAATATTCTTAACAAAATCAAAAAATATATAGGCAAGAAGTCCAAATATAACAAATAAAAGGGGATATAATAAAATACAGGAAAACCATATGGACAAATATGAAAATTGACGAAAATAAACCCAAAAGAGCGACATTTTTTTTTTTTGGTTTTTTTTGTAGTACCTCTTAAAAAATATATAGTATTTATTTCAACTGAAATTTTTATAAAAAATAGTATTTTAGGTATAAATTAGATACATACAAGAAACACGATTATATAGACTGTACAGACCATATTTCTTGTATGTATTCAATTTACACTTAAAACACTGTTTTTTATAAAAATTTTAGTTGAAATAAATACTATACATTTTTTAAGAGATACTATAAAAAAAAAACCAAAAAAAAAATATCACTAGAAATGTCTACAAAAAATGTCCCCCTAGAATTTCTGAACCCAAAAACCTAGCTATATAAACGCCAATATATTCATCCCCTTTCCTCTCAAGCAAAGTCTCTTCTTTTCATGGGATCTTACGTTTGGGCAGTTTTCTAGCATTATTTGCCTTCTTTCATTTCTCTCTCATCACAGAAAGCAAAATTCTAGAGAGAGAAAGTCATATATATAGAGAGATTATAGATATATAGATATACAGATATATAGAGAGAAATCAAGAAAAGAGATGGCTAAGTATATGGAGTTATTGGATGTAGGGGTTAGAATAGTGGCAAGATTTCATTCTCACTGCCCCCAGACGGCGCGTATGTACTACCATCCTCCGGCTGACAACCACCACCACCAGAACAATCACCCACATGGCGACTTCTCCGTCGGTGGCGGTGGCGGTGGCGGAGAGATTTCGGATCGGGCTGGTCATGGTGGTTCTAAGGCGGGTATGAGCGTTGATACTACTGACGTCATTCTTTATTCTGGTGTCTGATTATAGGCAATTAATTGAAAAAGTTTGACCCAAAAGTTGTTGGGTTTCGGTGAAAGTTTTGAGAAAATTAATTACTGCTGGAATTTCTGTTATCTTTTATCGCGGATTATCTTTATTTAAAATACATTGCAATTTCTTATCTAAATGAATTTTTATTAATTTTGATTTATTATTCTTTTCATGTCAAGAATGCATTAGGGGTGAGGTCATGTGGTCCAAATACATAAAATAAAAATTATACTTAAATTAAAATAAAAATATGTAGTAAAACTCCGGGTTCATTTTACATAATTTTGAGTAATTGGGGGCGTCGGTAAGTTAGTGAGGTACCGTGTTTTTTTTAATCACAATTATCAAAATAATAAATAAATAATAATAGAACAACTTTGAACAAAAAATTATAAAAAACGTATATTTTTTATTAAAAAAACACGTAAACAAAATATTTTTAGTAAAATTATTTTATTATTTTTTATTTATTATTCTGATAATTATAATTAAAAAAATAAAAATATACCGTACCGCAATGTACCGGACCCTCGACCCAATTTTGAGTAGTTATAACTGAATCGGGTGGTCTCTGAGCCAGACTCGAATTTTAATGGACAGAATTTGTACACTAAATCTCATGATCATTTAAGTTATGCTTATTTAAAGTCGGTCCCCAATTCTATTCAGTTAAGTGTTAAATTAATTCAAAGTTGGTATGTCAAACATAGAATGTAAAATTTACAAATTCAGTTTTTTTGCGGTTCTATTGACAACTTAATCGAAATAAATAAAATTTTGATCACTGTACTGGGGTCTGATTTTTATTGTGATTATCGAAATTTTTTTTGTTACAATCGAATAAATGTACTTTCAAAAACATACAAAATGGTCACTCCGTTCGATTTTCCGTCCAAAAAACGGACGGAATGCTGACTGTGCAAGTTGACTCCATTTTTTTGCTGACGTGACCCGTTATTTTTGCTGATGTGGAGGTTAAAATTTTTTTTAAAGAAAATGTTACTCACAAGTCTTGAACTCTAGACCTCTTCACATTAGAAATCTTATATTCCAACAAAAATTATTGTGCCAACTATCTACAGTGCTTAAATTTATGTAATACTTATATTTAAACTAAGTAGTATCGTTTCTAGGAATTGTAATAATAATAATAATAATTGTAATAACTGTAATAATAATAATTATTATTATTGTAATAAAAAATGCAATTTTTTTGTAATAATAAAAAAACACAATTTTTTTAATAAAAAAAAAACAAAAACAACTAACAACGTAAAAAAAATAAAATCTACTCTATCTCAATGTACCAACTTCAGATTATTTTTTTTTGAGTTAAAATACTTTTTTTGAAGCTGAAAACTTCCTCTAGTAGCATCAAAAAAAATTGAACGAATAGAGATTTTGTGACAACCCCAAAATAGGTCCATTCCATCCAACCCATTCTGAGTCGCCAAATACATGGTATAGAAAACAATTACAACTTTATTACAACAATTGTCGTGCAAAATACAACAACACATATGCTGTGAGTTTGTATACAAATATATATCAACTGTGACTCATGTCCCAACCGTGGACATCACCTCATACTGACACCTTACATAAAGGTATAGTCGAAAACTGTTTTAGAAATTAGAATCTTTGGGAAGTGCTCAAGGAAACCTTCGTACATGGGAGGCCATGCGTCTAGGTTATTATAGATATCATATGACCACAGAATTATCCTTGGTTGACCCAATAGACCCCAAAGAAAAACAAGAAGATTACTATCATATTCTTCCCAATGGCAAGTCTTTTCCTGACATATCATTATCTCAACTGTCTCTAATTGAGAGTTATATTCCAAATAGACTCCAAGATCATATAGATAGTGCTGGTAGATATACTCAGCAAGTGGATGAGCACATCCATGTCTTATGATGACACGAGGTGGTATGTCATTAGACATCTTGTATGATAGTGGCAAAACACCCTTCCAACGTTGGGTTTGCTTCACCCTAGTTGATTCGCCAAATATAACTACTAAATGATGACCACCGTTCTATTCCCCTGTTATCCCCCGCTCGACCCAGCTACACTCGTATTACCTTAAAGGAATTGTGAAGCAAAAGGGTGAGCACAACTAGCTCAGTAAAGAATGTCATAACTAAAGATAATTAAATTATCAATAGCCTTCATCAATAATAAATCAGAGATTTAGAACATATGGTATATGATAAAAATTTCAACCATAGTTGCAGCGGAACGAGCAATCCATTAGAAGAGTCAAATAGACTATAAAGTGTATTATCTTCTCCCTGTTAAAAGTCCACCAACAATATTTTATCCATGTAACATCAATCAACAATTTCTGTCCACAATCACATGTATAACTCATAATCGTAATTGTTGTTCTAAATTCCTTTTCTCATTCAGGACAAAGATAATTTTCATCACCTGTCTTTACCTGAAATATCAAAGATCATGGTTATACCAAATCACAGTTCTTGTTCATAATCATACTAATAAATTCATCTTTGCACTACGGCCAAAGATATACGTCAACAAGTCATCTTTGCACTACAGGCCAAAGATATTCATCAACAAGTCATCTTTGCACTACATGCCAAAGATATTCATCAACAAGTCATCTTTGCACTACAGGCCAAAGATATTCATCAGAAATCATTCATCTTTGCACTACAGGCCAAAGATATTCAATTATATCATCATTTAGAACTGAGGATGATGAAAAAAAATATTTTTAAAGAAACGAATCCAGTGAAACAAAATGACAAGGATTAAGGATTAAGGATTCGTACTTTGTTTTATCCACGTCCAAAAATACCTCAAAAATAATCATAGTGGTGTAAAATTCAAGAATGATCAAAACATGGATACAATCAAAGCTAGTATCCGGAATAGATATTTTAGACAAAAAGAAGAAATTTTCATTTTTCGATGAATAGTGCCGTATACGTGAATAATAACTCTGACACCAAAAGATAGTAATTTCACAAAAAAAAACATCTTCACGCTTCGTGAATAGTACTCGTGAATAGTAACTCGTGAATAGTAACTCATGAATAGTAACTCGTGAATAGTAACTCATGAATAGTAACTCGTGAATAGTAACTCATGAATAGTAACCCCGACTCAAAAAGATAAAAATCCCACAATAAAATTCATACCAATATTTCGGTATAATGATATTGAAAGAATAATATTTTTTTAAGCTTATAAACAATTTATTTTAATTGTTTACACTTTACTAAATAATGCATTTAATCATTCAAAAATGCCAAACTCATAAGATTCCATCACCAATAACCAAAACCCTCATCAAAAATCTGCATATACCTCATATATGATTCTCAAGCCATAAAATTATATTTTCCAATTTTCTTACTTCACATAACATATTTAATTCATTTACTCATAACTAGAATATTTTCATGAAAAATACTAAATCAGTTCCAAAAATATTTCTTTTCTGGGATTTAGCAGAATATAGTCCTATATTGAACATATATTTTTCTCAGAATTTTTAAAAGTCATTTACTATTTTTCACATGGCCAAAACCACCGAATATTTAAACATTTATCATAAATTGTACTTTTATCCAAAAATTCCGAAATTCACAGGGTATACTGATATCATATAGATGTACTCCCAATAAAAATTTTATCAATTTTGGAGTTAACCACAAGGAGTTATAAGCGATTACTTTTAAAATAGTCTTTCCTCATAAAATTCATAACTTTTAATCTATACATCCAAAAGTCGCCATTTTTGGACACAATCTACAAAACTTATCAAAATATCATTTCAATTTTTTCCAGAATTTTTGAAGGTTCAGAAGAATTTTGAAATAATAACTCTTAAAATCCCTTATTATCCCTTACCTCAAAACAGCAGTACCTCTGACTGGAATAACGCTGAACAAACTTGCACCGTATAGCAATACTCAAAGTATACTCAAAATGCTCACAAGAATACGCTCGATAATATAGAGAGAGAAAACTTCAGTTTCTGGTGTGATTTTCAATTCTAACCTAAGCACCTATTTATAGGAAATTGCTTAGAACACCAAAGCAGAAAATTTAATTTAATATTATTATTATTATTTCTAAATTTTCCTACGTATACCAACTGAATTCACCCATCAACCACACATGCAAACCTTCTAGAAAAGTAATAAAAACGTTTTTCTAATTTAAATAATTTTAAACTTTCAAAAATCAATTATTTTGGAGCTTTGAAACTTCAATAATTCACAATAAATAGCCCTTTTGCTAGAAAATTCGAATCTCGCGAGTTTTTATAGGAAATTAAATTCTCTACAACTTTGCAGAAGAAAGTTTTTCCAAATTCCAAACAGAAATTGACCGAAATCCATAAACAGGCGATTTTACAGGCTATAATCAAGTTTTCAGTCAAGAAATAGGTCTACCGACACACAAAATCTGTGTTAAACATTTAATGCCACAAAAATACTCTTCCTCCTCATATACTCATATATCCCACATTCATTATAAAATATCACCGTTAATATATTATTAAAATAATATATTTAAATGAACTATTTTATCAGAAAAAGATAAAATATTAATTTTCAACAATTGTCACATTAAAAATTTTCTCCATCTATATCCACATAAAATCAATATTTTTCTCATCATATAAATCAATAATTAATTATTCACAAATAATATTACAGAATCACAATATTGACAACCAGGCAGTTCCCAGGAAAGAGGGGGCTTTCCAATAAGAATTTCTCCTTACTGGCGCGCAATTAGGTGACCAAACCTCTCCTTAGACAGAACTTTCTAGACATTGTCAATAATGTTATCTAATAATATTATTCAGATAATATGAATTATTGCTTCGATAATGAAAAATACTGTGTAATGACAATTATTGAAACAACAGCAATATAAAAATATCAACGCAACAGTTATTGAATCAATATAATAAAATACTGAACAATAATTACTGTAACCATTATTGAGTAGTGCCTTCTTACGTAAGAGTCAATAATTGGTGCAATACCGTGTGCTACTGTGCAACAACGCGTATTACTTTACTTTACCCACCGGGTATTCCAACAGTGTTAACAGTAACAACTACGCCGTTATTTTTAAAAACTTTAATTTGTCGTTTTCTTCATCCGACAGTTATTTTGTTACGGGGCTCACAAAAGGCTGCGCCGTCGTACAAATATTCCCCGACAGAAAGAATATTCCACGACCAAACGAATATTCCTCGACAACAATGAATATTTTATAACCACTTGCTTATTTTGAAAAAAAAATCATATATCACCCTTAACTTTAACCTTCTATCAATTTAACCATTTACTGAATTGTAATTATAAGAAAAATTGAATACTTTTATTTCATAAAATTCGGGGTCTTACAATCTCCCCTCCTTATGAAATTTCGTCCCCGAAATTTACGTACCTGGTATTTCAAAAAGTTGAGAATACCTTGCTTTCATTTCAGATTCTATTTCCCGGGTCATTATGATTTCTCCATTGCTCATCTCCCGTGATAACTTCATTTGCGTTCCTCATTTGTTGGGAAGTAATGACAACCGTTATCCCTTGAACTACTCGGCTTTGACTTGTCTGGGGCAGCATTTGGTGTCATCACTATCGTTGGAATATACTTTTCTATAGGGCATATTCCTCCCTCAACTGCCTCTTCGTACTCTTGATTCATGATCTGAATCATCAATCTTCGATCCATATCAAATTCAGGTTGACCGTTCTGTACAGGATAATTCAAAACTCGATGTTGAGTTCTCCCAATTGCTTTCCAAAAAGAGAAATTCATATCATCTATTTTAGCCTTCTTAGATCGGACATCTCTTTCCACAATATCCACGTGTCGTGTGGCTTTTACCCATGCATCACTTATTTTCACTCGTTCAGTTTTTTCTTCTTTTAGCTCAGATTCCATCTTTATCATCTTATACTCTGCCAAAGAATGCTTCTGTTCAAGCATCACATATCGGGTAACACATGCTTGAATTGTTGCATCCTTTTGCTCCATGACTGCCTGCAATTCTTCAGCCTGCTCTTCTAACTCATGAATACGATTTTGCAATTCTACATTTTGATCATAAAATACCTCTAATAAACTCTCCTCAGGTACCTCTTCTTCCTCTTCTTCCTCACTCTCAGCTGTTACCTCTGCGACTATCTCGAGTGCAACTATCAATTCTTCACTCACCACATGGATATCTCTAATTTCTTCTTCGTCTGTCATCACATTAGTGATTAGAGGTATCCCAACATTCTCATTCACTCCATTGTTAGCATTCTCAGCTGCCATTCTCAAATACTGCCATAAAACAAGGGTTAATTAAGCAAATTAACATATCACATAATATCCGTATATTATGATCGACCAATAATTAAGCTTAGGTAGGACATACTAGCGAAGGATTTACTCATCTCTCCCCTCCTAGTTCTAATCCCGATCTCCGCCAGAGATCATATCCCTAAGCTCTGATACCAAATGTAACAACCCCAAAATAGGTCCATTCCATCCAACCCATTCTGAGTCGTCAAATACATGGTACAGAAAACAACTACAACTTTATTACAACAATTGTCGTGAAAAATACAACAACACATATGCTGTGAGTTTATATACAAATATATATCAACTGTGACTCATGTCCCAACCTGAATGTTTGTGCACATTTGAATAGTGCCCGGCTTTATCTCGAAATTATTAGCCTGAATGGCGGGCCTTAAAATGCTCGCCTGGAGATCATCAACACGAGGCATAGCATAATCCCTCAGAGACTTCTGAAGCTCCTCAGCCATTATGACGGGCACAGGTATGTCCTCGGGTGTGTCCACAAATTTTTCTCTCAACAGTCGTCTGAAGGTCCTTTCAACCTCGGGATCAAATGGTATTGTATTCTGCCCCTTCCGAGGTGGCATAAACAATGAAGACTACCTGAAGAGAGAGTTAAACAAATCGGTTTAAAGTAAGATTGTAATGACTTAGATTCAATATTGCAAAACAATTAATTCTTAAGTCCCCGGCAACGGCGCCAAAAACTTGTTGGTCGATTTCGCAACCGAAAAACACGCGCAAGTATACGCGGTCTAACAAGTAATACAATGATAAGAGAGTGTCGAACCCACGAGGACAAAGATTTAAAAGGAAACAACTACTAAGGTAAAGTCGTTACTAATCTTATCTAAACAAAAGAAATAGATGGTTGGTTAAACAATTTCTATAGGACAATCAAATTGCGAGAAGAAACAGCTCTAAGAAATGAAGATAGGATTACAACTCCCCTAATGCTTCGCCTAATCTTCTAACTCTCCGTAATATAAACAAATCAAGGAATGGCCAACCGAGATTAAAGTAAGCATTAGCTTCTGTCGAAGGTCAGATGCTCATCCTTGACAAGCTAGAACACAATATGTCTATTAGTGAATCTAATTTGGCCAAGGTCTTTATGCTCAACTCCAAGGTCACACAAGGCAAGTGAGGATATGTCTATCCTACTAGCACAATAAGCCCACAATTAAATGTCAGGACAAAACAGGTGTCATTGTATTTAAAGGAAGACAGTAATATCCATTTATCAATTTCCACTACTATCAGAACCTATTTCTTTATCAAGAAATCAGACATTATAAGCAAAATACAACAACCCATTCCAAAATGCTTCATTATATAAAATGAGAGAGAAAGTCGATTAAGCTATTCAAAAAGTTACATTGCAATCCTAACAATGGAGTTAGTTCATAACTATGGGACTAACACAAAGTTCTAATACACTACCCATTTCAGACAAATACAATAAATAGAAGATTTGAAATAAGAAAAACCCCTATAGAAAGGAGTAATCTTCAGTCAAGCAATCTCTTTATGCGCACGATCTGAAAATATGGAGAGCAATGGATCTCTTTGCTACAAGCTTTTTCTCTTCCTTCTTGCTCTATCTATCCTCTTTTTTTCTCCTTTATATCAGCCGCCTGCTCCTCCCTTTATCCTCTCTTTTTGCTAGGTCAAACAATTCCTGTCTGCCTGGGAACCGGAAGTGGCGCCGCGGCGCAGGCCACTAAGCCTTAAGTCGCGCTGCGGCGCTGCATAAGGAACTGGGACACGGAGCTCGCGCTGCAGCGCGAGTCTAGATAGGATAAGTGGCGCCGCGGTGCGGCTATCGTCAGCGTGGGCCAGATTGTGGCGCTGCGGCGCGGCCAATGACTCTGGCATTGGCGCCGCGGCGCGGGAAAGCGCAAAATGACAGTTTTGCCCCTTCAAGGCAGCACAAACACTGCGAAGCTCTGCAAACCAATGATTAAACACAAAAACACTATATTCCCAATAAAACTATATAAATAACTAAGAATCCAGGCAAGTAATTAAGGCAGAAAATATCCAATTCGCAGGTTTAAATCCCACTCATCAACCGCCGGGGGATAGCTCAGGCGTGAGAGTAAGTATGTCTGTTCACAAGGTTAACTCAAGAGGATGATAGAATCTAGTGTGATGAGAGCGATGATAATTTTTAGTTGTGTGTGTGAATATATCAAAAATACTTCCTTCCCTGTGAAGACTTACTCAGTAGGATATAATATCTTCGCCTGGATTACTGTGCCACCTACTACCATCTGACATATCCCCTTGATCTGATGGATTCTGACGACCGCATGGAGCTTATCCACTGCTTTTGGCTGTTGTTCATACCACCGGCCGACTATAACCCCATCCACATTAATGCATGGCAGGTATCTCGGTCAACTGTCATACTATATCATCATTACAAGTCAAAGTAATAGATATTAAATGACCCAATGGGTTAATTAATCGATCCGACCCGGTTTTATAAGATTAAATGAAGCTGAAATAATGTTTGGGCCCAACGAGCCCTATGGCTTAATTATAAAAGCCCAATAGATTAAATTAATAAATGAGCCCAATATACCCGGCCCAAAATAGGAGAAATATCATGACCTAACAGATACTATGCAATAAAATATAATATAATATATAATATCATTAACAATAGAAATATCATTCAAAACTGCGACTCTCATCCAAGACTTGGATAGCACATGTAATGAAGGTTTCTCCTAACGGAGCTTCAACAAATAAGTCAAATTCTAATTTCTTCGGAGTCAAATTTAAACATTTAGCGCAAGCAAGAGAGATAAAAGAATGGGTAGAACCGATATCTAATAAGGTATAGACTTCGTAAGAATTTATAATTAACTAACTCGTGCTAACTTCGTTCGGGTTACTCCCTTTTTGAGAAGTCACGAAAAAACGCTCTTCCTGAAACCACCGACTTTGTTTTGTCTGTATCCGCCTTTGGTGCCACCTTCCCAGCTGGACTTGACTTTGTTGCACGACAAAATTGGGCTAGGTGACCTTCTTTTTCATAATTGTAACATGCTTTGGATTGCATCGTGCAGTTTGGACTTATATGTCCTTCCCCTCCACATTTATAACATACAACCGGCGGTCGTTCTCCTTCCTTATCAGCGGGTGCTGGTGCTGACGTCTTCCCATCTTTGCTGAACCTTCTCTTCTTGAACTTTCCACTCCTATTGTCTTGGCCATGATTACCATCGAAGTGATTATCATTTCTGGCATGTTGATTCCCTCCACGTTTGTTGTCACCGCTTTGATGACTGTTACTATTGGTATTATCGACTTGTCGGCTGCTCTCTCTTGGTTGGGTTGACTCATTATCGCGCTCCAATAACTGAGCCATATTCACAACATCTGAATACAAACACAGTTTATGAGAGATAAGGTATTGACGTATCTCGGGTTTTAAACCTCTTAGAAACATCCGCGTCATTCTCTCCTCATTATCAACCAAGTGGGACGCAAACCGAGACAACTCGATAAACTTAGCTTCGTATTGCGTCACGGTCATACTATTTTGCTCAAGCTTCATGAACTCCACCCCCTTCATGTGACGAATACTTTCAGGAAAGTACTTGTCATTGAACAATTCTTGGAACTTCTCCCAAGACATCTTCAGTGCGGCAGGTTGAGTACGCTTTATAGATTTCCACCAATAATCTGCCTCTGCACGCAACATGAAGGTGGCAAATGGAACCTTTTGCTCCTCAGAGCATCCCAAGACATCAAATATCTTTTTGATCTGCTTTATCCACGTCTTCGCCTTAAGTGGTTTTGGCTCTCCAAAAAACTCCGGGGCTCCCAACTCCTTAAACTGCTTAGCGGTGACCGTCCGAGAGTTGTCAGTGTTTCCACCTGTATTTTGGATAGGAGCCGCTCTCGCCTGATGTTGCATGACTTGCATAAAACCTCTGAACATCCCATCGTTCACCATTTCATCGGTGTTATTATTTTTATGACGATTATTGTCTTCCTGTTGCACATTACCCTAGGCATTGATCGTTGGTGACTCAACGGTCTCATGTGTTTCATTGTTTATCTCAACATTTTCGGATGCCATTTTCAAATATTGCCACAAAAAAGGGTTAATTAACATATCACATATTATCTCTATACTCTGACCGACCAATTAAATACCAAATAAACTTAGGTAGGTCAAACTAGCGAAGGAATTCTCCGTCTCTCCCCTCCTAGTATTTGTCTCACATCTCAGCCAGGGATCATATCCCTAAGCTTTGATACCAACTATGACGCCCCCAAAAATAGTTATACATCACCCATCTTAGGTTGCCAAATACATGGTACAAAATACAAATACAACTTAATTATACAAACGTCGTGTAAAAATACGACAAAACATAGCTGAGAGTTTTAATAAGAAAATTATCATCTAGACAATATCCACACTCAAAGGAGTCCTCATTACATTTATTGTCACACTATTTAATAGAATAGTGAGGACTACTAATACTATCATCTGGACCGTCACTCCGTTCCCCGACACATCCCAGCTATATTTTCATTTCCTGAAGAGAACAGTGAAAGAAAGGGTGAGCTCAACTAGACCGGTAAGAAATATTATGACTAAGATAATGCAGAATAAATTATCATTATCCTTCAACAATGTTAAACTGATAAAATACAAAAGACATCAAGTTTAACTGCAATGGAACAAGCAATCTATTAAAAGAGTCAAGTAGAAAATAAAACCTACTATCTTCTATAATTTAAAAAGTTTTTCATCAACTTAATCGCTGAGACTCAGCTTAATAAATAAACCACATCATCAAATCATCCCTGCACTACGGGCCAAGGATATTCATTAAATCATCAATGGTCATGACTATACCGAATAACCCTTGGTCATAATCATACCAAAAACTGTCCATCAATGTACTACAGGCCACTGAGGATTTTTACCACATCATCCATCACATTACGGTCATGACTATACCGAATAATCCCTGGTCATAATCACACCAAGTTCATCTATGTACGTAAGCCAAAGATGACTTTTACCACAATATAAACATGAGAATGATGACAATGATATAAACATTAATCAAACAAAAACAAGGATAAATATTAAAGACTTTGAATTTATCCAAATATTATTAATCACTTAATAAACTCATAATCTAATATTATTAATATATAACAATATTTTAATCACTTCTTAAACTTATAAATAATTTATTTTAATTGTTTATACTTTACCAAATAATGCATTTAATTATTCAAAAATGCCATACTCATAAGATTTCATCACCAATGATCAAATCCCTTATCAAAAATCTGCATATACCCTATATAGGATTCCCAATCCATAATATCCTATTTACTAATTTCATTACTTCACATAATATATTTAACTCATATGTTCGTAACTAAACCATTTTCATGAAAAATTACCAAATCAACTTGTTATTTTTCTATCATTTGCCCAAACATATATAAATATATTTCATACACAACAATTATTTTTTTATAATTTTTCAACTCTCTTAAGTATTTTTAAAAAGTTAATTTCTAATTAATTCCTTAAGAGATTAGCTACCTCAAGTTTAACTCCAAAAATTCCCAAATCTTGGCAGGATCTTACACATGTTAACGTGAGCTTCCAATTTAAATTTCATGGTCATAGGAGTTATAGAACTCCGGTTATAGCTTTTTTCGTCGGAAAAACCTAAATATTAAAATAGTCCTTTTAAATTTCTGGACAGTAGCGTTTTTGGTACTTTGCAGTTTTTGACTCCTTTACTAAAATCAGTCCACACGAAAATCTATAACACATTTTCCAGTGATTCCACTTGGATAAGTTAGAAAACTCATAGATCTAACTCTAGAACATGACCACACTCAAAAATTCGAAATACAATAGGAGATATGGTCAATTGAATTTCATATTCCTTTTTCACCAAAATCTGATTTTTAACCCTTTGTGATTTCTAAGAAACTTTCATGTTTTCACATAATAACCAACATAACTCATCGTGACAATGACATAATAATTCAATAAAACAAGTTCAAGAATAAATTTTAAAGATTTATAAGTTAATTTATCCTGAACTCGATAACGTCCAAATTGTCAACATGATACTGCTTTGTGGAGAAAAATTCAAGAATGCTCAGAAGAATATTTCCACGAAAAGATACTGGATAAAGCGCAAATATCCAGGATATTCCACTAATTTCAAAGAATATAGAAGCCAAAGCTTTAACCAACTGTGTATAATAGAATATATGAAACTGCAATTGGATTTTCGCCCGCCATGCGGTAATCCACGTAGCCAGATCATTTCCATAATTTAATAAGAAATGAATACAAAGGACCATTCACCATGCATGTGGTAATCCACACAGACAGGTTATTCCAACAGAATAATAAAGAATGGAATAACAGAAGGATTCACTATGCATGCGATAGATCGCACAGACATGTTATTCCCAATAGAATAATAAATAATGGAACCAGGTCATGCGTAAACGCACAGACAAGATATTCTGACAGAATAATAAAAAACGGAACTAGGTCAGGCAAAATTTGCACCGACAGGATATTCCAAGAGAATAATAAAGAATGGAATAACAACAGAAATCACCATGCATACGATAGACCGCACAGACAGGTTATTCCAACAAAATAATAAATAATGGAACCAGGTTATGCGTAAACGCACAGATAGGATATTCTGACGAAATAATAAAGAACGGAACTAGGTCAGGCAAAATTCGAACCGACAGGATATTCCAACAGAATAATAAAGAATGGAATAACAACAGAAATCACTATGGATGTGATAGACCGCACAGACAGGTTATTCCAATAGAATAATAAATAATGGAACCAGATCATGCGTAAACGCACGGACAGGATATTCCAATAGAATGATAAACAATGGAATAACAGAAGAATTTTACCATGTATGCGGTACTTCGCATATACAGGTTATTCCAACAGAATAATAAAGAATGGAATAACAGAAGTTCTTTTCATGAATACGAAAGAAATAATACCCCTTACCTTATAAAGAAGAATACTCCGACTGTTAGGGCGGAGATATACTTAAATAAAACTTGCACTACGCTCAAAACTTCTTAAAACTCTAAAGAAATACGCTCAAGATTATAGAAGAAAATTCTATGATTTTCTGGTGTGATTTCAATTCTAACTAAACATCTTATTTATAGAAAAATAGAAAGGATACTATGCAATAAAAAATAATATATATATATATATATATATATATATATATATATATATATATATATATATATATTATTTAAAATCTAATAAAACACTTAACTTTATAAAAGTATTCTATTTTATATATAAAGATTTTACTATAAAAATACTATGCAGGTACTATGCAAATACTATACATAATAAAATATATTATATTCTAATTATTGTCTAATAAAACAAATAACTTTATAAAAGTATTTTGTTTTATATAAAAAAAATTCTGTTTTATTACATTAATAATACTAATAAAACAAAATCTATATATATATATATATATATATATATATATATATATAAACTTCCGTGACTTCATAAAAGGACAACTCAATATATTTAACAACATTTATTATCATTATTATACTTCACAATATTAATTGACTAGGTCGTTTTCAGGAAAAAGGGGGCTTTCTAATAAGGATTTCTCCCTATTGGCGCACAATTAGGTGACCAAACCTCTCATTGACAGAACTTTTAGACATCGTTAATATTACAAATAATAATATTAATAACTTCGTCATCTCAATTATTGATTTAATATTATACAAAATATCGACAATAATTGAATCAAATAACGTGAGATATTATGCAGCAATAACTGTAGCAATAATTGAAAAAAATTGAGTGACTTCTCACGTAAGCATCAATAATCAATACTGTGAGCTACTATGCAACCACGCGTATTACTGTACTTTTACTACCTAGTAGTTCAACAGTTTTAACGGTAAAACTTTCGCCGTTATTTTCATAAAATATTTTTGTCATTTTCTCAATCCGACAATAATTCCGTTGTGGGGTCCACCAATGATTATACCGTCATACGGATATTCCCTGACAAAAAAAAAATCCCCGACCAATCGAATATTATATAACAATTTGCATACTTTGCAAAATTTATAAATACTACCTACAACTATAACATTATCTCAAATCCACATCATAATATTCAAAAAAATATATCGAGAAAATTAAATCTTTAATTTATTCGTAAAATTTGGGGTTTTACAAACATAATATATAATTCAATCTCTTCTATTTTTATAACTAAATTATGATATTGATCTCCCTTCCCTTTAATTTAGTAATTTACAATTAACGTGGGCAAGCATAGACTATGAAAATTTAAGGATTAGCTATAACCCATCAAAACTTCTTTGAGCAAGCATGGATTATGAAAAACTCATATCTTAACAATAATCTATCAAAACCTCTTAATTAATTTAAAATCACATAAGAACTATAAAACGAATGTATTTCAATAATGTAACACGAAGGCGAAATTAATTAAACATAAAAGTATAAATAATAGAAGAGATAAAAAATATTATTACGAATTTTTATTTAATTTCATCTTCATCTTAGATTAAAAAAATTAACTAGACATGAAAATAAATAAATTAACTAAAATAAAGAAGAAGTAGAAGATTGAAAATAAATAAGAAAACTCCCTTTATTCACGATCCTCCAACAAACGTACAATGAAACGTAATTTAATTTACTCATACTCCTAACCTAAAGTAATACAAAACCTCCTACCTTTTTCTCTAAAACAAGACGCCTATTTATAGGAAAAATAACTTTGAACCCTAATTTAGATTCATTAAACTTGGACACTTTTGTTCCCTTTCCATGTAGGTTTTAATTTTCTAGTGATAATCAACTTCTCAAAAACATCTTCTAGATAAAGAGATCTTCTAGAGTGACTTTCCTTTCTCTTGTTGGATTTGACTTACACACTAAGATTGTTCAACCTTTTCCATTCTCCTTGTCGGATTCTTCTTGGATATTCCTTACATGAATAAGAGCATTAAATATCGCTTGATCACCAAGATTTTGATTTTATTGCAAAAAAATATTAAATCCTACAAAATAAAATAAAACATATTAATTTAATAAATTAATATAATTAAAAGGACAAAATTAGGAATAATAAAATATATGAATTACGTGCCTATCATTATCAATAGTAGAAATATTGCATGTTGTTTGATTCTGAATTAAAAATAGTTGTACAAAGTAATATATAAAATATTTAATTTGGTAAATAATAAAATAATCGGGTAAACAGGACGGGGGCATAGCAGATATGGTATGGGGTATTGTTTTCGGGGTCGGGTCGGATCTAATTCTAAAAATAGCTAATTATTGACGGGACGAGTATGAGGAGAATTTCTCGGACCGCACCCGCTCTGTTGTCAGTAAGGGTGTAAATGAGTCGAATCGGAGCGAACAGAGAACTACTCTAATTCGACTCGAAATGATAAATTCGTACTCGAATTCGGCTCGAATTCGAATTATATTTGAAAAATTATACTCAGATTCGACTCGACTAGACTCGAATATTTAGTACTCGAATTCGATCCGACTCGACTCGAATATTTATTCAAACTACTCGCGAGCTTCAAATTCAAGCTCGAATTCGAGTCTCCACATAGTAACTAGTTTTATAATAAATATAATTATAAATTGAATATGTTATTTTACTTAAAAATGAGAAAATATATTTATTATTACACTTTGTAAATATAAAATCACAATTAAAATTAAAAATAAAATAAAATAATAACTAATTATCCTAATTTGATTTAAATTTGTATATATTATAAGAGAATGTATCGAACATCTAATCGAATATGTATTAACCGAGTATGTATCGAATCACAATCAAAAATCGAGTAGTTTGAATCTTAAACGAGTCGAGTATAACCTTGCTCAGATTCTACTCATATTTTTAATTCGAATTATTTTTAATGCTCAGATTTGGATCATATTATTAACGAATCCGAGTCTCGCTCGTATTTTTTCGAGTCGAGCCTGAACTGTGTTGGCTCGTTTACAGCCTTAGTTGTCAGACATAATACTATACATTCTTCCCAAAATTCAAGATTTACATGTACATAGAATTTTGAATAACTAAAAACTTCTTTTTAACTACAACACATCCTAAAACTTTATAAGACAAATATGTATTTATGTTTTAAACAATAAAAATTAATATTTTTATAAGTTATTGCTCACATGAGTATGAGACGCATTTAATTATTTATGTCATAATTAATTATCTTATGAAATATCACTTTAATTTATGAAAATTTAACTTCAACTTTACTTATAAAAACATCAATTTGCTAATAATAATGAGGCTTTTATCTATGATCTACATGCTTATTTGATATAAATGTCGTCGCTGTATGTCTCTAAATTATGTGATGAAATTGTCCACTATATAGTATATATCCATTCCCCTTTTAAACAAAGAATAAGTTATAATTGCACTTTTCAAAGTTCCAAGAATATTCTTAACAAAATCAAAAAATATATAGGCAAGAAGTCCAAATATAACAAATAAAAGGGGATATAATAAAATACAGGAAAACCATATGGACAAATATGAAAATTGACGAAAATAAACCCAAAAGAGCGACATTTTTTTTTTTTGGTTTTTTTTGTAGTACCTCTTAAAAAATATATAGTATTTATTTCAACTGAAATTTTTATAAAAAATAGTATTTTAGGTATAAATTAGATACATACAAGAAACACGATTATATAGACTGTACAGACCATATTTCTTGTATGTATTCAATTTACACTTAAAACACTGTTTTTTATAAAAATTTTAATTGAAATAAATACTATACATTTTTTAAGAGATACTATAAAAAAAAAAACCAAAAAAAAAATATCACTAGAAATGTCTACAAAAAATGTCCCCCTAGAATTTCTGAACCCAAAAACCTAGCTATATAAACGCCAATATATTCATCCCCTTTCCTCTCAAGCAAAGTCTCTTCTTTTCATGGGATCTTACGTTTGGGCAGTTTTCTAGCATTATTTGCCTTCTTTCATTTCTCTCTCATCACAGAAAGCAAAATTCTAGAGAGAGAAAGTCATATATATAGAGAGATTATAGATATATAGATATACAGATATATAGAGAGAAATCAAGAAAAGAGATGGCTAAGTATATGGAGTTATTGGATGTAGGGGTTAGAATAGTGGCAAGATTTCATTCTCACTGCCCCCAGACGGCGCGTATGTACTACCATCCTCCGGCTGACAACCACCACCACCAGAACAATCACCCACATGGCGACTTCTCCGTCGGTGGCGGTGGCGGTGGCGGAGAGATTTCGGATCGGGCTGGTCATGGTGGTTCTAAGGCGGGTATGAGCGTTGATACTACTGACGTCATTCTTTATTCTGGTGTCTGATTATAGGCAATTAATTGAAAAAGTTTGACCCAAAAGTTGTTGGGTTTCGGTGAAAGTTTTGAGAAAATTAATTACTGCTGGAATTTCTGTTATCTTTTATCGCGGATTATCTTTATTTAAAATACATTGCAATTTCTTATCTAAATGAATTTTTATTAATTTTGATTTATTATTCTTTTCATGTCAAGAATGCATTAGGGGTGAGGTCATGTGGTCCAAATACATAAAATAAAAATTATACTTAAATTAAAATAAAAATATGTAGTAAAACTCCGGGTTCATTTTACATAATTTTGAGTAATTGGGGGCGTCGGTAAGTTAGTGAGGTACCGTGTTTTTTTTAATCACAATTATCAAAATAATAAATAAATAATAATAGAACAACTTTGAACAAAAAATTATAAAAAACGTATATTTTTTATTAAAAAAACACGTAAACAAAATATTTTTAGTAAAATTATTTTATTATTTTTTATTTATTATTCTGATAATTATAATTAAAAAAATAAAAAATATACCGTACCGCAATGTACCGGACCCTCGACCCAATTTTGAGTAGTTATAACTGAATCGGGTGGTCTCTGAGCCAGACTCGAATTTTAATGGACAGAATTTGTACACTAAATCTCATGATCATTTAAGTTATGCTTATTTAAAGTCGGTCCCCAATTCTATTCAGTTAAGTGTTAAATTAATTCAAAGTTGGTATGTCAAACATAGAATGTAAAATTTACAAATTCAGTTTTTTTGCGGTTCTATTGACAACTTAATCGAAATAAATAAAATTTTGATCACTGTACTGGGGTCTGATTTTTATTGTGATTATCGAAATTTTTTTGTTACAATCGAATAAATGTACTTTCAAAAACATACAAAATGGTCACTCCGTTCGATTTTCCGTCCAAAAAACGGACGGAATGCTGACTGTGCAAGTTGACTCCATTTTTTTGCTGACGTGACCCGTTATTTTTGCTGATGTGGAGGTTAAAATTTTTTTTAAAGAAAATGTTACTCACAAGTCTTGAACTCTAGACCTCTTCACATTAGAAATCTTATATTCCAACAAAAATTATTGTGCCAACTATCTACAGTGCTTAAATTTATGTAATACTTATATTTAAACTAAGTAGTATCGTTTCTAGGAATTGTAATAATAATAATAATAATTGTAATAACTGTAATAATAATAATTATTATTATTGTAATAAAAAATGCAATTTTTTTGTAATAATAAAAAAACACAATTTTTTTAATAAAAAAAAAACAAAAACAACTAACAACGTAAAAAAAATAAAATCTACTCTATCTCAATGTACCAACTTCAGATTATTTTTTTTTGAGTTAAAATACTTTTTTTGAAGCTGAAAACTTCCTCTAGTAGCATCAAAAAAAATTGAACGAATAGAGATTTTGTGACAACCCCAAAATAGGTCCATTCCATCCAACCCATTCTGAGTCGCCAAATACATGGTATAGAAAACAATTACAACTTTATTACAACAATTGTCGTGCAAAATACAACAACACATATACTGTGAGTTTGTATACAAATATATATCAACTGTGACTCATGTCCCAACCGTGGACATCACCTCATACTGACACCTTACATAAAGGTATAGTCGAAAACTGTTTTAGAAATTAGAATCTTTGGAAAGTGCTCAAGGAAACCTTCGTACATGGGAGGCCATGCGTCTAGGTTATTATAGATATCATATGACCACAGAATTATCCTTGGTTGACCCAATAGACCCCAAAGAAAAACAAGAAGATTACTATCATATTCTTCCCAATGGCAAGTCTTTTCCTGACATATCATTATCTCAACTGTCTCTAATTGAGAGTTATATTCCAAATAGACTCCAAGATCATATAGATAGTGCTGGTAGATATACTCAGCAAGTGGATGAGCACATCCATGTCTTATGATGACACGAGGTGGTATGTCATTAGACATCTTGTATGATAGTGACAAAACACCCTTCCAACGTTGGGTTTGCTTCACCCTAGTTGATTCGCCAAATATAACTACTAAATGATGACCACCGTTCTATTCTCCTGTTATCCCCCGCTCGACCCAGCTACACTCGTATTACCTTAAAGGAATTGTGAAGCAAAAGGGTGAGCACAACTAGCTCAGTAAAGAATGTCATAACTAAAGATAATTAAATTATCAATAGCCTTCATCAATAATAAATCAGAGATTTAGAACATATGGTATATGATAAAAATTTCAACCATAGTTGCAGCGGAACGAGCAATCCATTAGAAGAGTCAAATAGACTATAAAGTGTATTATCTTCTCCCTGTTAAAAGTCCACCAACAATATTTTATCCATGTAACATCAATCAACAATTTCTGTCCACAATCACATGTATAACTCATAATCGTAATTGTTGTTCTAAATTCCTTTTCTCATTCAGGACAAAGATAATTTTCATCACCTGTCTTTACCTGAAATATCAAAGATCATGGTTATACCAAATCACAGTTCTTGTTCATAATCATACTAATAAATTCATCTTTGCACTACGGCCAAAGATATACGTCAACAAGTCATCTTTGCACTACAGGCCAAAGATATTCATCAACAAGTCATCTTTGCACTACATGCCAAAGATATTCATCAACAAGTCATCTTTGCACTACAGGCCAAAGATATTCATCAACAAGTCATCTTTGCACTACAGGCCAAAGATATTCATCAGAAATCATTCATCTTTGCACTACAGGCCAAAGATATTCAATTATATCATCATTTAGAACTGAGGATGATGAAAAAAAATATTTTTAAAGAAACGAATCCAGTGAAACAAAATGACAAGGATTAAGGATTAAGGATTCGTACTTTGTTTTATCCACGTCCAAAAATACCTCAAAAATAATCATAGTGGTGTAAAATTCAAGAATGATCAAAACATGGATACAATCAAAGCTAGTATCCGGAATAGATATTTTAGACAAAAAGAAGAAATTTTCATTTTTCGATGAATAGTGCCGTATACGTGAATAATAACTCTGACACCAAAAGATAGTAATTTCACAAAAAAAAACATCTTCACGCTTCGTGAATAGTACTCGTGAATAGTAACTCGTGAATAGTAACTCATGAATAGTAACTCGTGAATAGTAACTCATGAATAGTAACTCGTGAATAGTAACTCATGAATAGTAACCCCGACTCAAAAAGATAGAAATCCCACAATAAAATTCATACCAATATTTCGGTATAATGATATTGAAAGAATAATATTTTTTTAAGCTTATAAACAATTTATTTTAATTGTTTACACTTTACTAAATAATGCATTTAATCATTCAAAAATGCCAAACTCATAAGATTCCATCACCAATAACCAAAACCCTCATCAAAAATCTGCATATACCTCATATATGATTCTCAAGCCATAAAATTATATTTTCCAATTTTCTTACTTCACATAACATATTTAATTCATTTACTCATAACTAGAATATTTTCATGAAAAATACTAAATCAGTTCCAAAAATATTTCTTTTCTGGGATTTAGCAGAATATAGTCCTATATTGAACATATATTTTTCTCAGAATTTTTAAAAGTCATTTACTATTTTTCACATGGCCAAAACCATCGAATATTTAAACATTTATCATAAATTGTACTTTTATCCAAAAATTCCGAAATTCACAGGGTATACTGATATCATATAGATGTACTCCCAATAAAAATTTTATCAATTTTGGAGTTAACCACAAGGAGTTATAAGCGATTACTTTTAAAATAGTCTTTCCTCATAAAATTCATAACTTTTAATCTATACATCCAAAAGTCGCCATTTTTGGACACAATCTACAAAACTTATCAAAATATCATTTCAATTTTTTCCAGAATTTTTGAAGGTTCAGAAGAATTTTGAAATAATAACTCTTAAAATCCCTTATTATCCCTTACCTCAAAACAGCAGTACCTCTGACTGGAATAACGCTGAACAAACTTGCACCGTATAGCAATACTCAAAGTATATTCAAAATACTCACAAGAATACGCTCGATAATATAGAGAGAGAAAACTTCAGTTTCTGGTGTGATTTTCAATTCTAACCTAAGCACCTATTTATAGGAAATTGCTTAGAACACCAAAGCAGAAAATTTAATTTAATATTATTATTATTATTTCTAAATTTTCCTATGTATACCAACTGAATTCATCCATCAACCACACATGCAAACCTTCTAGAAAAGTAATAAAAACGTTTTTCTAATTTAAATAATTTTAAACTTTCAAAAATCAATTATTTTGGAGCTTCGAAACTTCAATAATTCACAATAAATAGCCCTTTTGCTAGAAAATTCGAATCTCGCGAGTTTTTATAGGAAATTAAATTCTCTACAACTTTGCAGAAGAAAGTTTTTCCAAATTCCAAACAGAAATTGACCGAAATCCATAAACAGGCGATTTTACAGGCTATAATCAAGTTTTCAGTCAAGAAATAGGTCTACCGACACACAAAATCTGTGTTAAACATTTAATGCCACAAAAATACTCTTCCTCCTCATATACTCATATATCCCACATTCATTATAAAAATATCACCGTTAATATATTATTAAAATAATATATTTAAATGAATTATTTTATCAGAAAAAGATAAAATATTAATTTTCAACAATTGTCACATTAAAAATTTTCTCCATCTATATCCACATAAAATCAATATTTTTCTCATCATATAAATCAATAATTAATTATTCACAAATAATATTACAGAATCACAATATTGACAACCAGGCAGTTCCCAGGAAAGAGGGGGCTTTCCAATAAGAATTTCTCCTTACTGACGCGCAATTAGGTGACCAAACCTCTCCTTAGACAGAACTTTCTAGACATTGTCAATAATGTTATCTAATAATATTATTCAGATAATATGAATTATTGCTTCGATAATGAAAAATACTGTGTAATGACAATTATTGAAACAACAGCAATATAAAAATATCAACGCAACAGTTATTGAATCAATATAATAAAATACTGAACAATAATTACTGTAACCATTATTGAGTAGTGCCTTCTTACGTAAGAGTCAATAATTGGTGCAATACCGTGTGCTACTGTGCAACAACGCGTATTACTTTACTTTACCCACCGGGTATTCCAACAGTGTTAACAGTAACAACTACGCCGTTATTTTTAAAAACTTTAATTTGTCGTTTTCTTCATCCGACAGTTATTTTGTTACGGGGCCCACAAAAGGCTGCGCCGTCGTACAAATATTCCCCGACAGAAAGAATATTCCACGACCAAACGAATATTCCTCGACAACAATGAATATTTTATAACCACTTGCTTATTTTGAAAAAAAAATCATATATCACCCTTAACTTTAACCTTCTATCAATTTAACCATTTACTGAATTGTAATTATAAGAAAAATTGAATACTTTTATTTCATAAAATTCGGGGTCTTACAATCTCCCCTCCTTATGAAATTTCGTCCCCGAAATTTACGTACCTGGTATTTCAAAAAGTTGAGAATACCTTGCTTTCATTTCAGATTCTATTTCCCGGGTCATTATGATTTCTCCATTGCTCATCTCCCGTAATAACTTCATTTGCGTTCCTCATTTGTTGGGAAGTAATGACAACCGTTATCCCTTGAACTACTCGGCTTTGACTTGTCTGGGGCAGCATTTGGTGTCATCACTATCGTTGGAATATACTTTTCTATAGGGCATATTCCTCCCTCAACTGTCTCTTCGTACTCTTGATTCATGATCTGAATCATCAATCTTCGATCCATATCAAATTCAGGTTGACCGTTCTGTACAGGATAATTCAAAACTCGATGTTGAGTTCTCCCAATTGCTTTCCAAAAAGAGAAATTCATATCATCTATTTTAGCCTTCTTAGATCGGACATCTCTTTCCACAATATCCACGTGTCGTGTGGCTTTTACCCATGCATCACTTATTTTCACTCGTTCAGTTTTTTCTTCTTTTAGCTCAGATTCCATCTTTATCATCTTATACTCTGCCAAAGAATGCTTCTGTTCAAGCATCACATATCGGGTAACACATGCTTGAATTGTTGCATCCTTTTGCTCCACGACTGCCTGCAATTCTTCAGCCTGCTCTTCTAACTCATGAATACGATTTTGCAATTCTACATTTTGATCATAAAATACCTCTAATAAACTCTCCTCAGGTACCTCTTCTTCCTCTTCTTCCTCACTCTCAGCTGTTACCTCTGCGACTATCTCGAGTGCAACTATCAATTCTTCACTCACCACATGGATATCTCTAATTTCTTCTTCGTCTGTCATCACATTAGTGATTAGAGGTATCCCAACATTCTCATTCACTCCATTGTTAGCATTCTCAGCTGCCATTCTCAAAACTGCCATAAAACAAGGGTTAATTAAGCAAATTAACATATCACATAATATCCGTATATTATGATCGACCAATAATTAAGCTTAGGTAGGACATACTAGCGAAGGATTTACTCATCTCTCCCCTCCTAGTTCTAATCCCGATCTCCGCCAGAGATCATATCCCTAAGCTTTGATACCAAATGTAACAACCCCAAAATAGGTCCATTCCATCCAACCCATTCTGAGTCGTCAAATACATGGTACAGAAAACAACTACAACTTTATTACAACAATTGTCGTGAAAAATACAACAACACATATGCTGTGAGTTTATATACAAATATATATCAACTGTGACTCATGTCCCAACCGTGGACAGCACCTCACACTGACACCTTACATAAAGGTATAGTCGAAAACTGTTTTTGAAATTAGAATCTTTGGGAAGTGCTCAAGGAAACCTTCGTACATGGGAGGCCATGCGTCTAGGTTATTATAGATATCATATGGCCACAGAATTATCCTTGGTTGACCCAATAGACCCCAAAGAAAAACAAGAAGATTACTATCATATTCTTCCCAATGGCAAATCTTCTCCTGACATATCATTATCTCCACTGTCTCTAATTGAGAGTTATATTTCAAATAGACTCCAAGATCATATAAATAGTGCTGGTAGATATACTCAGCAAGTGGATGATCACATCCATGTCTTATGATGACACGAGGTGGTATGTCATTAGACATCTTGTATGACAGTGGCAAAACACCCTTCCAAGTTAAATTCACCTCACCCTCAACATCTATAGACCACCGTTCTATTCCCTTGTTATTCCCCCGCTCGACCTAGCTACACTCGTATTACCTGAAAGGAATTGTGAAGCAAAAGGGTGAGCACAAACTAGCTAAGTAAAGAATGTTATGACTAAAGATAAATAAATTATCAATAGCCTTCAACAGTAATAAATCAGAGATTTAGAACATATGGTATATGATAAAAAATTCAACCATAGTTGCAGCGGAACGAGCAATCCATTAGAAGAGTCAAATAGACTATAAAGTCTATTATCTTCTCCATGTTAAAAGTCCATCAACAATGTTTTATCCCTGTAACATCAATCAACAATTCCTGTCCACAATCACATGTATATCTCATAATCGTAATTGTTGTTCTAAATTCCTTTTTTCATCCAGGACAAAGATAATTTTTCTCACTTGTCTTTACCTGAAATATCAAAGATCATGGTTATACCAAATCACAGTTCCTGTTCATAATCATACTAATAAATTCATCTTTGCACTACGGCCAAAGATATACATCAATAAGTCATCTTTGCACTACAGGCCAAAGATATTCATCAACAAGTCATCTTTGCACTACAGGCCAAAGATATTCATCAGAAATCATTCATCTTTGCACTACAGGCCAAAGATATTCAATTATATCATCATTTAGAACTGAGGATGATGAAAAAAAATATTTTTAAAGAAACGAATCCAGTGAAACAAAATGACAAGGATTAAGGATTAAGGATTCGTACTTTGTTTTATCCACGTCCAAAAATACCTCAAAAATAATCATAGTGGTGTAAAATTCAAGAATGATCAAAACATGGATACAATCAAAGCTAGTATCCGGAATAGATATTTTAGACAAAAAGAAGAAATTTTCATTTTTCGATGAATAGTGCCGTATACGTGAATAATAACTCTGACACCAAAAGATAGTAATTTCACAAAAAAAAACATCTTCACGCTTCGTGAATAGTACTCGTGAATAATAACTCGTGAATAGTAACTCATGAATAGTAACTCGTGAATAGTAACTCATGAATAGTAACTCGTGAATAGTAACTCATGAATAGTAACCCCGACTCAAAAAGATAGAAATCCCACAATAAAATTCATACCAATATTTCGGTATAATGATATTGAAAGAATAATATTTTTTTAAGCTTATAAACAATTTATTTTAATTGTTTACACTTTACTAAATAATGCATTTAATCATTCGAAAATGCCAAACTCATAAGATTCCATCACCAATAACCAAAACCCTCATCAAAAATCTGCATATACCTCATATATGATTCTCAAGCCATAAAATTATATTTTCCAATTTTCTTACTTCACATAACATATTTAATTCATTTACTCATAACTAGAATATTTTCATGAAAAATACTAAATCAGTTCCAAAAATATTTCTTTTCTGGGATTTAGCAGAATATAGTCCTATATTGAACATATATTTTTCTCAGAATTTTTAAAAGTCATTTACTATTTTTCACATGGCCAAAACCACCGAATATTTAAACATTTATCATAAATTGTACTTTTATCCAAAAATTCCGAAATTCACAGGGTATACTGATATCATATAGATGTACTTCCAATAAAAATTTTATCAATTTTGGAGTTAACCACAAGGAGTTATAAGCGATTACTTTTAAAATAGTCTTTCCTCATAAAATTCATAACTTTTAATCTATACATCCAAAAGTCGCCATTTTTGGACACAATCTACAAAACTTATCAAAATATCATTTCAATTTTTTCCAGAATTTTTGAAGGTTCAGAAGAATTTTGAAATAATAACTCTTAAAATCCCTTATTATCCCTTACCTCAAAACAGCAGTACCTCTGACTGGAATAACGCTGAACAAACTTGCACCGTATAGCAATACTCAAAGTATACTCAAAATACTCACAAGAATACGCTCGATAATATAGAGAGAGAAAACTTCAGTTTCTGGTGTGATTTTCAATTCTAACCTAAGCACCTATTTATAGGAAATTGCTTAGAACACCAAAGCAGAAAATTTAATTTAATATTATTATTATTATTTCTAAATTTTCCTACGTATACCAACTGAATTCATCCATCAACCACACATGCAAACCTTCTAGAAAAGTAATAAAAACGTTTTTCTAATTTAAATAATTTTAAACTTTCAAAAATCAATTATTTTGGAGCTTCGAAACTTCAATAATTCACAATAAATAGCCCTTTTGCTAGAAAATTCGAATCTCGCGAGTTTTTATAGGAAATTAAATTCTCTACAACTTTGCAGAAGAAAGTTTTTCCAAATTCCAAATAGAAATTGACCGAAATCCATAAACAGGCGATTTTACAGGCTATAATCAAGTTTTCAGTCAAGAAATAGGTCTACCGACACACAAAATCTGTGTTAAACATTTATTGCCACAAAAATACTCTTCCTCCTCATATACTCATATATCCCACATTCATTATAAAAATATCACCGTTAATATATTATTAAAATAATATATTTAAATGAATTATTTTATCAAAAAAAGATAAAATATTAATTTTCAACAATTGTCACATTAAAAATTTTCTCCATCTATATCCACATAAAATCAACATTTTTCTCATCATATAAATCAATAATTAATTATTCACAAATAATATTACAGAATCACAATATTGACAACCAGGCAGTTCCTAGGAAAGAGGGGGCTTTCCAATAAGAATTTCTCCTTACTGGCGCGCAATTAGGTGACCAAACCTCTCCTTAGACAGAACTTTCTAGACATTGTCAATAATGTTATCTAATAATATTATTCAGATAATATGAATTATTGCTTCGATAATGAAAAATACTGTGTAATGACAATTATTGAAACAACAGCAATATAAAAATATCAACGTAACAGTTATTGAATCAATATAATAAAATACTGAACAATAATTACTGTAACCATTATTGAGTAGTGCCTTCTTACGTAAGAGTCAATAATTGGTGCAATACCGTGTGCTACTGTGCAACAACGCGTATTACTTTACTTTACCCACCGGGTATTCCAACAGTGTTAACAGTAACAACTACGCCGTTATTTTTAAAAACTTTAATTTGTCGTTTTCTTCATCCGACAGTTATTTTGTTACGGGGCCCACAAAAGGCTGCGCCGTCGTACAAATATTCCCCGACAGAAAGAATATTCCACGACCAAACGAATATTCCCCGACAACAATGAATATTTTATAACCACTTGCTTATTTTGAAAAAAAAATCATATATCACCCATAACTTTAACCTTCTATCAATTTAACCATTTACTGAATTGTAATTATAAGAAAAATTGAATACTTTTATTTCATAAAATTCGGGGTCTTACACATATCAAATTCAGGTTGATCGTTCTGTACAGGATAATTCAAAACTCGATGTTTAGTTCTCCCAATTGCTTTCCAAAAAGAGAAATTCATATCATATATTTTAGCCTTCTTAGATCGGACATCTCTTTCCACAATATCCACATGTCGTGTGGCTTTTACCCATGCATCACTCATTCTTACTCGTTCAGTTTTTTCTTCTTTCAGCTCAGATTCCATCTTTATCATCTTACACTCTACCAAAGAATACTTCTGTTCAAGCATCACATATCGGGTAACACAAGCTTGAATTGTTGTATCCTTTTGCTCTACGACTGCCTGCAATTCTTCAGCCTGCTCTTCTAACTCATGAATACGATTTTGCAATTCTACATTTTGATCATAAAATACCTCTAATAAACTCTCCTCAGGTACCTCTTCTTCCTCACTCTCAGCTGTTACCTCTGCGACTATCTCGGGTACAACTATCAATTCTTCACTCACCACATGGATATCTCTAATTCCTTCTTCGTCTGTCATCACATTAGTGATTAGAGGTATCCCAACAGTCTCATTCACTCCATTGTTAGCATTCTCAGCTGCCATTCTCAAATACTGCCATAAAACAAGGGTTAATTAAGCAAATTAACATATCACATAATATCCGTATATTAGGACCGACCAATAATTAAGCTTAGGTAGGACATACTAGCGAAGGATTTACTCATCTCTCCCCTCCTAGTTCTATTCCCCGATCTCCGCCAGAGATCATATCCCTAAGCTCTGATACCAACTGTGACAACCCCAAAATAGGTCCATTCCATCCAACCCATTCTGAGTCGCCAAATACATGGTACAGAAAACAATTACAACTTTATTACAACAATTGTCGTGCAAAATACAACAACTCATATGCTGTGAGTTTGTATACAAATATATATCAACTGTGACTCATGTCCCATCCGTGGACATCACCTCATACTGACACCTTACATAAAGGTATAGTCGAAAACTGTTTTAGAAATTAGAATCTTTGGGAAGTGCTCAAGGAAACCTTCGTACATGGGAGGCCAAGCGTCTAGGTTATTATAGATATCATATGGCCACAGAATTATCCTTGGTTGACCCAATAGACCCCAAAGAAAAACAAGAAGATTACTATCATATTCTTCCCAATGGCAAGTCTTTTCCTGACATATCATTATCTCAACTGTCTCTAATTGAGAGTTATATTCCAAATAGACTCCAAGATCATATAGATAGTGCTGGTAGATATACTCAGCAAGTGGATGAGCACATCCATGTCTTATGATGACACGAGGTGGTATGTCATTAGACATCTTGTATGATAGTGGCAAAACACCCTTCCAACGTTGGGTTTGCTTCACCCTAGTTGATTCGCCAAATATAACTACTAAATGATGACCACCGTTCTATTCCCCTGTTATCCCCCGCTCGACCCAGCTACACTCGTATTACCTGAAAGGAATTGTGAAGCAAAAGGGTGAGCACAACTACTTCAGTAAAGAATGTCATAACTAAAGATAATTAAATTATCAATAGCCTTCATCAATAATAAATCAGAGATTTAGAACATATGGTATATGATAAAAATTTCAACCATAGTTGCAGCGGAACGAGCAATCCATTAGAAGAGTCAAATAGACTATAAAGTCTATTATCTTCTCCCTGTTAAAAGTCCACCAACAATATTTTATCCATGTAACATCAATCAACAATTCCTGTCCACAATCACATGTATAACTCATAATCGTAATTGTTGTTCTAAATTCATTTTCTCATTCAGGACAAAGATAATTTTCATCACCTGTCTTTACCTGAAATATCAAAGATCATGGTTATACCAAATCACAGTTCCTGTTCATAATCATACTAATAAATTCATCTTTGCACTACGGCCAAAGATATACGTCAACAAGTCATCTTTGCACTACAGGCCAAAGATATTCATCAACAAGTCATCTTTGCACTACAGGCCAAAGATATTCATCAACAAGTCATCTTTGCACTACAGGCCAAAGATATTCATATCTCAAAGAAATACATAATCATTTCAGAATTTATATAAACCATAATTATAACCATATATGTTGATCAATTCACCTTTGCATTTAAGCTAAAGATATTCAATTATAAATTCAATGGTCGTGATCATACCAGTCACAATTCAACTTTTCACTACTGGCCAAAGAGAACCCTAGTCATGATCATACCAATAATCTACCCATCTTTACACTCCAGTGAAAGAGAATTTCAACATCAGTGTTATAAAAATGTTATATATGATAATAAAATCAATATAATCAATATATAGTTTTAATCTCCAGAGTAATATTCATAAATCAACTATAATTTGGTTAGAAAAAGAAATCAATTTTTTCATGAATAGTAACTCATGAATAGTAACTTCGTGAATAGTAACTCGTGAATAGTAACTCATGAATAGTAACTCGTGAATAGTAACTCATGAATAGTAACTCATGAATAGTAAACCCGACTCAAAAAGGTAGAAATCCCACAATAAAATTCATACCAATATTTCGGTATAATGATATTGAAAGAATAATATTTTTTTAAGCTTATAAACAATTTATTTTAATTGTTTACACTTTACTAAATAATGCATTTAATCATTCTAAAATGCCAAACTCATAAGATTTCATCACCAATAACCAAAACCCTCATCAAAAATCTGCATATACCTCATATATGATTCTCAAGCCATAAAATTATATTTTCCAATTTTCTTACTTCACATAACATATTTAATTCATTTACTCATAACTAGAATATTTTCATGAAAAATACTAAATCAGTTCCAAAAATATTTCTTTTCTGGGATTTAGCAGAATATAGTCCTATATTAAACATATATTTTTCTCAGAATTTTTAAAAGTCATTTACTATTTTTCACATGGCCAAAACCACCGAATATTTAAACATTTATCATAAATTGTACTTTTATCCAAAAATTCCGAAATTCACAGGGTATACTGATATCATATAGATGTACTCCCAATAAAAATTTCATCAACTTTGGAGTTAACCACAAGGAGTTATAAGCGATTACTTTTAAAATAGTTTTTCCTCATAAAATTCATAACTCTTAATCTATACATCCAAAAATCGCCATTTTTGGACACAATCTACAAAACTTATCAAAATATCATTTCAAATTTTTCCAGAATTTTTGAAGGTTCAGAAGAATTTCGAAATATTAACCCTTAAAATCCCTTATTATCCCTTACCTCAAAACAGCAGTACCTCTGACTGGAATAACGCTGAACGAACTTGCACCGTATAGCAATACTCAAAGTATACTCAAAATACTCACAAGAATACGCTCGATAATATAGAGAGAGAAAACTTCAGTTTCTGGTGTGATTTTCAATTCTAACCTAAGCACCTATTTATAGGAAATTGCTTAGAACACCAAAGCAGAAAATTTAATAAATTAATATATATATATAAATCAAGATTCCTACGCCTCTAGAAATCTGATTTCAGCTAAATAAACACATGCTAGGGCTGCCACAAAACAAAAAATGTTTTTCACACTTTAAATATTTTAAACTTCCAAAAATCAATTATTTCGGAGCTTCGAAACTTCAATAATTCATAATAAATAGCCCTTTTGCCAAAAAATTCGAATCTCGCGAGTTTTTATAGGAAATTCCATTATCTACAACTTTGCAGAAGGAAATTTTTCCAAATTCCGAATAGAAATTGACCGAAATCCACGAACGGGAGATTTTATAGGCTATAATCAAATTTTCAGTCAAGAAATAGGTCTACCGACACACAAAATCTGTGTTAAACATTTAATGCCACAAAAATACTCTTCCTCCTCATATACTCATATATCCCACATTCATTATAAAAATATCACCGTTAATATATTATTAAAATAATATATTTAAATGAATTATTTTATCAAAAAAAGATAAAATATTAATTTTCAACAATTGTCACATTAAAAATTTTCTCCATCTATATCCACATAAAATCAACATTTTTCTCATCATATAAATCAATAATTAATTATTCACAAATAATATTACAGAATCACAATATTGACAACCAGGCAGTTCCTAGGAAAGAGGGGGCTTTCCAATAAGAATTTCTCCTTACTGGCGCGCAATTAGGTGACCAAACCTCTCCTTAGACAGAACTTTCTAGACATTGTCAATAATGTTATCTAATAATATTATTCAGATAATATGAATTATTGCTTCGATAATGAAAAATACTGTGTAATGACAATTATTGAAACAACAGCAATATAAAAATATCAACGTAACAGTTATTGAATCAATATAATAAAATACTGAACAATAATTACTGTAACCATTATTGAGTAGTGCCTTCTTACGTAAGAGTCAATAATTGGTGCAATACCGTGTGCTACTGTGCAACAACGCGTATTACTTTACTTTACCCACCGGGTATTCCAACAGTGTTAACAGTAACAACTACGCCGTTATTTTTAAAAACTTTAATTTGTCGTTTTCTTCATCCGACAGTTATTTTGTTACGGGGCCCACAAAAGGCTGCGCCGTCGTACAAATATTCCCCGACAGAAAGAATATTCCACGACCAAACGAATATTCCCCGACAACAATGAATATTTTATAACCACTTGCTTATTTTGAAAAAAAAATCATATATCACCCATAACTTTAACCTTCTATCAATTTAACCATTTACTGAATTGTAATTATAAGAAAAATTGAATACTTTTATTTCATAAAATTCGGGGTCTTACACATATCAAATTCAGGTTGATCGTTCTGTACAGGATAATTCAAAACTCGATGTTTAGTTCTCCCAATTGCTTTCCAAAAAGAGAAATTCATATCATCTATTTTAGCCTTCTTAGATCGGACATCTCTTTCCACAATATCCACATGTCGTGTGGCTTTTACCCATGCATCACTCATTCTTACTCGTTCAGTTTTTTCTTCTTTCAGCTCAGATTCCATCTTTATCATCTTACACTCTACCAAAGAATACTTCTGTTCAAGCATCACATATCGGGTAACACAAGCTTGAATTGTTGTATCCTTTTGCTCTACGACTGCCTGCAATTCTTCAGCCTGCTCTTCTAACTCATGAATACGATTTTGCAATTCTACATTTTGATCATAAAATACCTCTAATAAACTCTCCTCAGGTACCTCTTCTTCCTCACTCTCAGCTGTTACCTCTGCGACTATCTCGGGTACAACTATCAATTCTTCACTCACCACATGGATATCTCTAATTCCTTCTTCGTCTGTCATCACATTAGTGATTAGAGGTATCCCAACAGTCTCATTCACTCCATTGTTAGCATTCTCAGCTGCCATTCTCAAATACTGCCATAAAACAAGGGTTAATTAAGCAAATTAACATATCACATAATATCCGTATATTAGGACCGACCAATAATTAAGCTTAGGTAGGACATACTAGCGAAGGATTTACTCATCTCTCCCCTCCTAGTTCTATTCCCCGATCTCCGCCAGAGATCATATCCCTAAGCTCTGATACCAACTGTGACAACCCCAAAATAGGTCCATTCCATCCAACCCATTCTGAGTCGCCAAATACATGGTACAGAAAACAATTACAACTTTATTACAACAATTGTCGTGCAAAATACAACAACTCATATGCTGTGAGTTTGTATACAAATATATATCAACTGTGACTCATGTCCCATCCGTGGACATCACCTCATACTGACACCTTACATAAAGGTATAGTCGAAAACTGTTTTAGAAATTAGAATCTTTGGGAAGTGCTCAAGGAAACCTTCGTACATGGGAGGCCATGCGTCTAGGTTATTATAGATATCATATGGCCACAGAATTATCCTTGGTTGACCCAATAGACCCCAAAGAAAAACAAGAAGATTACTATCATATTCTTCCCAATGGCAAGTCTTTTCCTGACATATCATTATCTCAACTGTCTCTAATTGAGAGTTATATTCCAAATAGACTCCAAGATCATATAGATAGTGCTGGTAGATATACTCAGCAAGTGGATGAGCACATCCATGTCTTATGATGACACGAGGTGGTATGTCATTAGACATCTTGTATGATAGTGGCAAAACACCCTTCCAACGTTGGGTTTGCTTCACCCTAGTTGATTCGCCAAATATAACTACTAAATGATGACCACCGTTCTATTCCCCTGTTATCCCCCGCTCGACCCAGCTACACTCGTATTACCTGAAAGGAATTGTGAAGCAAAAGGGTGAGCACAACTACTTCAGTAAAGAATGTCATAACTAAAGATAATTAAATTATCAATAGCCTTCATCAATAATAAATCAGAGATTTAGAACATATGGTATATGATAAAAATTTCAACCATAGTTGCAGCGGAACGAGCAATCCATTAGAAGAGTCAAATAGACTATAAAGTCTATTATCTTCTCCCTGTTAAAAGTCCACCAACAATATTTTATCCATGTAACATCAATCAACAATTCCTGTCCACAATCACATGTATAACTCATAATCGTAATTGTTGTTCTAAATTCATTTTCTCATTCAGGACAAAGATAATTTTCATCACCTGTCTTTACCTGAAATATCAAAGATCATGGTTATACCAAATCACAGTTCCTGTTCATAATCATACTAATAAATTCATCTTTGCACTACGGCCAAAGATATACGTCAACAAGTCATCTTTGCACTACAGGCCAAAGATATTCATCAACAAGTCATCTTTGCACTACAGGCCAAAGATATTCATCAACAAGTCATCTTTGCACTACAGGCCAAAGATATTCATATCTCAAAGAAATACATAATCATTTCAGAATTTATATAAACCATAATTATAACCATATATGTTGATCAATTCACCTTTGCATTTAAGCTAAAGATATTCAATTATAAATTCAATGGTCGTGATCATACCAGTCACAATTCAACTTTTCACTACTGGCCAAAGAGAACCCTAGTCATGATCATACCAATAATCTACCCATCTTTACACTCCAGTGAAAGAGAATTTCAACATCAGTGTTATAAAAATGTTATATATGATAATAAAATCAATATAATCAATATATAGTTTTAATCTCCAGAGTAATATTCATAAATCAACTATAATTTGGTTAGAAAAAGAAATCAATTTTTTCATGAATAGTAACTCATGAATAGTAACTTCGTGAATAGTAACTCGTGAATAGTAACTCATGAATAGTAACTCGTGAATAGTAACTCATGAATAGTAACTCATGAATAGTAAACCCGACTCAAAAAGGTAGAAATCCCACAATAAAATTCATACCAATATTTCGGTATAATGATATTGAAAGAATAATATTTTTTTAAGCTTATAAACAATTTATTTTAATTGTTTACACTTTACTAAATAATGCATTTAATCATTCTAAAATGCCAAACTCATAAGATTTCATCACCAATAACCAAAACCCTCATCAAAAATCTGCATATACCTCATATATGATTCTCAAGCCATAAAATTATATTTTCCAATTTTCTTACTTCACATAACATATTTAATTCATTTACTCATAACTAGAATATTTTCATGAAAAATACTAAATCAGTTCCAAAAATATTTCTTTTCTGGGATTTAGCAGAATATAGTCCTATATTAAACATATATTTTTCTCAGAATTTTTAAAAGTCATTTACTATTTTTCACATGGCCAAAACCACCGAATATTTAAACATTTATCATAAATTGTACTTTTATCCAAAAATTCCGAAATTCACAGGGTATACTGATATCATATAGATGTACTCCCAATAAAAATTTCATCAACTTTGGAGTTAACCACAAGGAGTTATAAGCGATTACTTTTAAAATAGTTTTTCCTCATAAAATTCATAACTCTTAATCTATACATCCAAAAATCGCCATTTTTGGACACAATCTACAAAACTTATCAAAATATCATTTCAAATTTTTCCAGAATTTTTGAAGGTTCAGAAGAATTTCGAAATATTAACCCTTAAAATCCCTTATTATCCCTTACCTCAAAACAGCAGTACCTCTGACTGGAATAACGCTGAACGAACTTGCACCGTATAGCAATACTCAAAGTATACTCAAAATACTCACAAGAATACGCTCGATAATATAGAGAGAGAAAACTTCAGTTTCTGGTGTGATTTTCAATTCTAACCTAAGCACCTATTTATAGGAAATTGCTTAGAACACCAAAGCAGAAAATTTAATAAATTAATATATATATATAAATCAAGATTCCTACGCCTCTAGAAATCTGATTTCAGCTAAATAAACACATGCTAGGGCTGCCACAAAACAAAAAAATGTTTTTCACACTTTAAATATTTTAAACTTCCAAAAATCAATTATTTCGGAGCTTCGAAACTTCAATAATTCATAATAAATAGCCCTTTTGCCAAAAAATTCGAATCTCGCGAGTTTTTATAGGAAATTCCATTATCTACAACTTTGCAGAAGGAAATTTTTCCAAATTCCGAATAGAAATTGACCGAAATCCACGAACGGGAGATTTTATAGGCTATAATCAAATTTTCAGTCAAGAAATAGGTCTACCGACACACAAAATCTGTGTTAAACATTTAATGCCACAAAAATACTCTTCCTCCTCATATACTCATATATCCCACATTCATTATAAAAATATCACCGTTAATATATTATTAAAATAATATATTTAAATGAATTATTTTATCAAAAAAAGATAAAATATTAATTTTCAACAATTGTCACATTAAAAATTTTCTCCATCTATATCCACATAAAATCAACATTTTTCTCATCATATAAATCAATAATTAATTATTCACAAATAATATTACAGAATCACAATATTGACAACCAGGCAGTTCCTAGGAAAGAGGGGGCTTTCCAATAAGAATTTCTCCTTACTGGCGCGCAATTAGGTGACCAAACCTCTCCTTAGACAGAACTTTCTAGACATTGTCAATAATGTTATCTAATAATATTATTCAGATAATATGAATTATTGCTTCGATAATGAAAAATACTGTGTAATGACAATTATTGAAACAACAGCAATATAAAAATATCAACGTAACAGTTATTGAATCAATATAATAAAATACTGAACAATAATTACTGTAACCATTATTGAGTAGTGCCTTCTTACGTAAGAGTCAATAATTGGTGCAATACCGTGTGCTACTGTGCAACAACGCGTATTACTTTACTTTACCCACCGGGTATTCCAACAGTGTTAACAGTAACAACTACGCCGTTATTTTTAAAAACTTTAATTTGTCGTTTTCTTCATCCGACAGTTATTTTGTTACGGGGCCCACAAAAGGCTGCGCCGTCGTACAAATATTCCCCGACAGAAAGAATATTCCACGACCAAACGAATATTCCCCGACAACAATGAATATTTTATAACCACTTGCTTATTTTGAAAAAAAATCATATATCACCCATAACTTTAACCTTCTATCAATTTAACCATTTACTGAATTGTAATTATAAGAAAAATTGAATACTTTTATTTCATAAAATTCGGGGTCTTACACATATCAAATTCAGGTTGATCGTTCTGTACAGGATAATTCAAAACTCGATGTTTAGTTCTCCCAATTGCTTTCCAAAAAGAGAAATTCATATCATCTATTTTAGCCTTCTTAGATCGGACATCTCTTTCCACAATATCCACATGTCGTGTGGCTTTTACCCATGCATCACTCATTCTTACTCGTTCAGTTTTTTCTTCTTTCAGCTCAGATTCCATCTTTATCATCTTACACTCTACCAAAGAATACTTCTGTTCAAGCATCACATATCGGGTAACACAAGCTTGAATTGTTGTATCCTTTTGCTCTACGACTGCCTGCAATTCTTCAGCCTGCTCTTCTAACTCATGAATACGATTTTGCAATTCTACATTTTGATCATAAAATACCTCTAATAAACTCTCCTCAGGTACCTCTTCTTCCTCACTCTCAGCTGTTACCTCTGCGACTATCTCGGGTACAACTATCAATTCTTCACTCACCACATGGATATCTCTAATTCCTTCTTCGTCTGTCATCACATTAGTGATTAGAGGTATCCCAACAGTCTCATTCACTCCATTGTTAGCATTCTCAGCTGCCATTCTCAAATACTGCCATAAAACAAGGGTTAATTAAGCAAATTAACATATCACATAATATCCGTATATTAGGACCGACCAATAATTAAGCTTAGGTAGGACATACTAGCGAAGGATTTACTCATCTCTCCCCTCCTAGTTCTATTCCCCGATCTCCGCCAGAGATCATATCCCTAAGCTCTGATACCAACTGTGACAACCCCAAAATAGGTCCATTCCATCCAACCCATTCTGAGTCGCCAAATACATGGTACAGAAAACAATTACAACTTTATTACAACAATTGTCGTGCAAAATACAACAACTCATATGCTGTGAGTTTGTATACAAATATATATCAACTGTGACTCATGTCCCATCCGTGGACATCACCTCATACTGACACCTTACATAAAGGTATAGTCGAAAACTGTTTTAGAAATTAGAATCTTTGGGAAGTGCTCAAGGAAACCTTCGTACATGGGAGGCCATGCGTCTAGGTTATTATAGATATCATATGGCCACAGAATTATCCTTGGTTGACCCAATAGACCCCAAAGAAAAACAAGAAGATTACTATCATATTCTTCCCAATGGCAAGTCTTTTCCTGACATATCATTATCTCAACTGTCTCTAATTGAGAGTTATATTCCAAATAGACTCCAAGATCATATAGATAGTGCTGGTAGATATACTCAGCAAGTGGATGAGCACATCCATGTCTTATGATGACACGAGGTGGTATGTCATTAGACATCTTGTATGATAGTGGCAAAACACCCTTCCAACGTTGGGTTTGCTTCACCCTAGTTGATTCGCCAAATATAACTACTAAATGATGACCACCGTTCTATTCCCCTGTTATCCCCCGCTCGACCCAGCTACACTCGTATTACCTGAAAGGAATTGTGAAGCAAAAGGGTGAGCACAACTACTTCAGTAAAGAATGTCATAACTAAAGATAATTAAATTATCAATAGCCTTCATCAATAATAAATCAGAGATTTAGAACATATGGTATATGATAAAAATTTCAACCATAGTTGCAGCGGAACGAGCAATCCATTAGAAGAGTCAAATAGACTATAAAGTCTATTATCTTCTCCCTGTTAAAAGTCCACCAACAATATTTTATCCATGTAACATCAATCAACAATTCCTGTCCACAATCACATGTATAACTCATAATCGTAATTGTTGTTCTAAATTCATTTTCTCATTCAGGACAAAGATAATTTTCATCACCTGTCTTTACCTGAAATATCAAAGATCATGGTTATACCAAATCACAGTTCCTGTTCATAATCATACTAATAAATTCATCTTTGCACTACGGCCAAAGATATACGTCAACAAGTCATCTTTGCACTACAGGCCAAAGATATTCATCAACAAGTCATCTTTGCACTACAGGCCAAAGATATTCATCAACAAGTCATCTTTGCACTACAGGCCAAAGATATTCATATCTCAAAGAAATACATAATCATTTCAGAATTTATATAAACCATAATTATAACCATATATGTTGATCAATTCACCTTTGCATTTAAGCTAAAGATATTCAATTATAAATTCAATGGTCGTGATCATACCAGTCACAATTCAACTTTTCACTACTGGCCAAAGAGAACCCTAGTCATGATCATACCAATAATCTACCCATCTTTACACTCCAGTGAAAGAGAATTTCAACATCAGTGTTATAAAAATGTTATATATGATAATAAAATCAATATAATCAATATATAGTTTTAATCTCCAGAGTAATATTCATAAATCAACTATAATTTGGTTAGAAAAAGAAATCAATTTTTTCATGAATAGTAACTCATGAATAGTAACTTCGTGAATAGTAACTTCGTGAATAGTAACTCGTGAATAGTAACTCATGAATAGTAACTCGTGAATAGTAACTCATGAATAGTAACTCATGAATAGTAAACCCGACTCAAAAAGGTAGAAATCCCACAATAAAATTCATACCAATATTTCGGTATAATGATATTGAAAGAATAATATTTTTTTAAGCTTATAAACAATTTATTTTAATTGTTTACACTTTACTAAATAATGCATTTAATCATTCTAAAATGCCAAACTCATAAGATTTCATCACCAATAACCAAAACCCTCATCAAAAATCTGCATATACCTCATATATGATTCTCAAGCCATAAAATTATATTTTCCAATTTTCTTACTTCACATAACATATTTAATTCATTTACTCATAACTAGAATATTTTCATGAAAAATACTAAATCAGTTCCAAAAATATTTCTTTTCTGGGATTTAGCAGAATATAGTCCTATATTAAACATATATTTTTCTCAGAATTTTTAAAAGTCATTTACTATTTTTCACATGGCCAAAACCACCGAATATTTAAACATTTATCATAAATTGTACTTTTATCCAAAAATTCCGAAATTCACAGGGTATACTGATATCATATAGATGTACTCCCAATAAAAATTTCATCAACTTTGGAGTTAACCACAAGGAGTTATAAGCGATTACTTTTAAAATAGTTTTTCCTCATAAAATTCATAACTCTTAATCTATACATCCAAAAATCGCCATTTTTGGACACAATCTACAAAACTTATCAAAATATCATTTCAAATTTTTCCAGAATTTTTGAAGGTTCAGAAGAATTTCGAAATATTAACCCTTAAAATCCCTTATTATCCCTTACCTCAAAACAGCAGTACCTCTGACTGGAATAACGCTGAACGAACTTGCACCGTATAGCAATACTCAAAGTATACTCAAAATACTCACAAGAATACGCTCGATAATATAGAGAGAGAAAACTTCAGTTTCTGGTGTGATTTTCAATTCTAACCTAAGCACCTATTTATAGGAAATTGCTTAGAACACCAAAGCAGAAAATTTAATAAATTAATATATATATAAATCAAGATTCCTACGCCTCTAGAAATCTGATTTCAGCTAAATAAACACATGCTAGGGCTGCCACAAAACAAAAAAATGTTTTTCACACTTTAAATATTTTAAACTTCCAAAAATCAATTATTTCGGAGCTTCGAAACTTCAATAATTCATAATAAATAGCCCTTTTGCCAAAAAATTCGAATCTCGCGAGTTTTTATAGGAAATTCCATTATCTACAACTTTGCAGAAGGAAATTTTTCCAAATTCCGAATAGAAATTGACCGAAATCCACGAACGGGAGATTTTATAGGCTATAATCAAATTTTCAGTCAAGAAATAGGTCTACCGACACACAAAATCTGTTTTTAATATTTATTGCAACAAAAATACTCTTTCTCCTCATAAACTCATATATTCCACATTCATTATAAAAATATCACCGTTAATATATTATTAAAATAATATATTTAAATGAATTATTTTATCAGAAAAAGATAAAATATTAATTTTCAACAATTGTCACATTAAAAAATTTTCTCCATCTATATCCACATAAAATCAATATATTCCTCATCATATAAATCAATAATTAATTATTCACAAATAATATTACAGAATCACAATATTGACAACCAGGCAGTTCCCAGGAAAGAGGGGGCTTTCCAATAAGAATTTCTTCTTACTGACGCGCAATTAGGTGACCAAACCTCTCCTTAGACAGAACTTTCTAGACATTGCCAATAATGTTATCTAATAATATTATTCAGATAATATGAATTATTGATTCGATAATGACAAATACTGTGTAATGACAATTATTGAAACAACAACAATATAAAATATCAACGCAGCAATTATTGAATCAATAAAATAAAATAATGAACAGTAATTACTGTAACCATTATTGAGTAGTGCCTTCTTACGTAAGAGTCAATAATTGGTGCAATACCGTGTGCTACTGTGCAACAACGCGTATTACTTTACTTTACCCACCGGGTATTCCAACAGTGTTAACAGTAACGATTACGCCGTTATTTATAAAAAACTTTAATTTGTCGTTTTCTTCATCCGACAGTTATTTTTTTACGGGGCCCACAAAAGACTGCGTCGTCGTACGAATATTCCCCGACAGAAATAATATTCCACGACCAAACGAATATTCCCCGACAGCAATGAGTATTTTATAATCACTTGCTTATTTTGAAAAAAATTCATATATCACCCTTAACTTTAACCTTCTATCAATTTAACCATTTACTGAATTGTAATTATAAGAAAAATTGAATACTTTTATTTAATAAAATTCGGGGTCTTACAGATTTTCAAACGAAAATTGAATAGAAAGTCTTTACAGTATAACTACAAATTCAATAAAAACTACAGTTAATAAAAAAACTGCATTTTATTATTATAAAAACTGCAGTTTTTTTTGTAATAATAAAATGCAGTTTTTTTATTTTTATTAAAAAAAACTGCATTTTTTATATAAAAAAAACTGCATTTTATTATTACAAAAAAAAATTAAAAAAAACTGCAGTTTTTTTATTAACTGTATTTTTTTTTGTGCGCTATTTTTTTTTTTTGCGTTCTTAGTTGTTTTTGTTTTTTTTTATTAAAAAAAACTATGTTTTTTTATAATTATAAAAAAATTACGTTTTTTTATTACAATAATAATTATTATTATTACAGTTATTACAATTATTATTATTATTATTATTCCTCGAAACGATGCTACATAGTTTAAATATTAGTATTACATAAATTTAAGCATGGTAGATAGTTCGCATAATGGTTTTTGTTGGAATATAACATTTCTAATGTGAATAGGTCTAGAGTTCGAGACTTGTGAGTAACATTTTCTTTAAGAAAATTTTTAACCTCCACATCAGCAAAAATAACAGGCCACGTCAGCAAAAAAATTGAGTCAACTTGCACAGTCAGCATTCCGTCCGTTTTTTGGACGAAAAATCGAACGGAGTGATCATTTTGTAAGTTTTTGAAAATACAGTTATTCGATTGTAACAAAAAAAATTTCGATAACCAAAATGAAAATCGGACCCCAGTACAATAACCAAAATCTTATTTATCCCCAACTTAATCTATACTATTAGAGGAAGGAAAAAATTTAATTGTTTATTTGAATCTGTATACAATAAACACTAATTGCATTATACTTCATATGGTACTTAGGTGCTGTTTGTTTACATCTGATTGCCTCTTATTCGCTAAGAGGCATGATGCTATTTATTTTTTTTATTACCTCTGAATGTCTCTTCATCTGTAAGACAGAAAATAAAATCTTAATAATTAAGAGGTACCTCTTAATGAATTTATTTTGATGATTTTTTTAGATAAATATATTCAACAATATTATGAACCCATTTTTATTAAATTGAATATTTAAAATTATTAAATAAAATTTTACCTTTTAAAATGGTAAAATAGTGTCATTAAGAGACGACTTACTTTTTTATTATCAAATAATTTTTTAGATTCAAACCTCATACCCATTCAAATAATCTAATTTATTAAGACATTATAATCATTCAGATCTTAATTTTCAGGTTTATCAAACACGACCTTACTTATTGTCCTTATTTATTTATTTTTTAAATCTATATTATTACATTTCATTTTTAGAGATGTATTTTATTTTAAGATCTAAGATCATCTCTAGCAGGTAAATTATCTCATAGACTATATTTAGTTCATATGACATTAGCAAATGTCTTTTAATTTTCAATTCTTTCAGTAAATGGACTATCCCGTGAACTACAATATAAAAAAATTAAAATAATTGAATTTAGCTATACTTGAAATTATAGTGCACTAAATTTTAGTTTCTTGATATATAGTCTACCAAGTTCAAATGAAATATGAATCTCAAACTATATTTAGTCTAAGATTGTTGTTTCTTCGAAAAAAAAACCTGAAAAGAACTACAAGTATTCTTAGTATTACATTTCAATTATAGAGATATATTTTATTTTAAGGCATTGCAAAAAACTTAAAAAGAGTACTGAGAGAAATTACGGAAATTTTTGAAAAAAAACTTATCTTTAATCTTGGAATATCAATTGATTTTAATTCTTTATATGAAAAAATAAACTCTAAAATATACTCTATCTGTCTCTATTTAAATGACGTTTTAGACTTTTTTATTTGTCCTTAATTATTTAACGTTTGTTCAAATTTAGGAAAATTAATGATAATTTTTTCAAAATTACCCCTCATTATTCTTCCTACTTTTTTAAAACTTTAAACTTTCTCTCTTTCCCTCTCTTTATTCCAACAAAACTCTTCTTATTCCAACAAAACTCTCCTTATCCCAACAAAAGATTTAAGGGTATTATAGACAATTGAGTACTATATTTAATATTTTCTAAATATTATCTTAATGCTTGTATCCATCTCTAAAACGTCATTTAAATAAGAACGGAAGGAGTATAACTTTGCACACTAAGAATAAAAGTCATGCCCTAGCCTATAAGTCTAGGAGTGAGCAAAAAATGGATAAAATCGAAATACCAAACCGAACCGAATTATTTTTATTTTTAGGTTTTTTTTACAATTTCGGTTATATCCGAATTATTATTCACTATTAGGTTACGGTTTCGGTTTGGAAAAATAGGTTATTCGGGTATCCGAATAACCGAACATTACTTATTAAAAAATCAATTTTATAATAATATTATAATAATAATAATAATAATAGTAATAATAATAATAATAATAGTAATAATAATAATAATAATAATAATAGTAATAATAATAATAATAATAATAATAACAGTAATAATAATAATAATAATAATAATAGTAATAATAATAATAATAATAATAACAGTAATTCGGTTTTTTTCCGAATTACCGAAATTACAATTCGGTAATTCGGTATTCGGTAATTCGGTAATTGTTAAATTTCGGTTATTAGTTCGGATAGCAAAATCATCATTATTTCGGTTTTCGGTTATAACCGAATAGCTTATTCGGTTCGGTTATAACCGAATGATCACCCCTATATAAGTCTATATAACCTTTGAGGCAAGATTTATATTACTTCCATTCTTAAAAAATTATCGTTTAAGGTTTTTGTACATTAAGAAAGTATCATTTATCAAGTAAAATTTATTTAAAATTTCATCATTATTTTTTTATGAGAAATTGAAAACTATTAATACAAGGAAGAGAATTTATTGAAACAATAAAAGAAGATATGAGTAATATAAAAAAATAAATAAAAAAGGAGTATTTAAATTTCATGCACATTCAACGAATGTGATGCAAAAGGAGTATTAAATAAAGTTTGACATCAGCATATCAGAAGAGTTGACATATGGAGTAAATGTTGCCAACCAAATGGAATTAATCAACTGTGACACATGAAGAATAACATCAAATTTCTGGCATTTACGCGCACCACCTCACCCACTGCCAACCGCTAATTGTTGGTCCACCAACTTTATATTTTTTTATATTTTTCTTTGTACAAAAAAAAAAGCTTGATATTTTTCTCTCAGTTGATTTTAATGATTTTTTTAATAGAAATAATCAGAATTGTCAAATAAATAAATAAATAAATAAAACATTCTCAGCTTTTTAGGTCAAAAGAATACAAATAAGCAATTTAAATAAGATTGATTACATCTTAATACATCTTAACTCACCTTTTAATATATTTTAATAATTTACATCTTTGTATTAAGAGATCTTTTGAATAGTATAGATTCATATTTGTATCTTAACTATTCAAGAGAAATTATTAATACAAAATTGTGGGCTGTTAAAATGTATTAAGAAGTGTGATGTTAAGATGTATTAAGATGCAAGCAAACACATTATTCAACCTATTTGTCTTTTGAAATTTAAAATTTTAAAAATTTAAAAATTAAAAAATATTATAAATTATTTTAATAATCACAATGATTAAATTATTCTCATAATTAAAATAAAAAAAGGGGCAAATTTAAAAGCTCATTGCTTGTTTCAAGTCAATTTTCTTCAACTTGAGAGAATCAAGAGTACCAAGAGTTAATTCAGGCGTTCAACAGTAAGTTTGACAAATTATTTCTGTCTTAGTTATGGGTTCGAGCATTTTCTGTGGCTCTTGAGAGGTGTCAACATTCACATATATTACATTCGTTTCTTAATATAGATCGTTTTAGAGAAATATTTTTATTTTTAAATATAAGTCATTTGAGAATTTCAAGTAAGCATTAATTGTTTAGTTTTCAATATTACCCCAAGCAATAAATATAACTTTGGTTCTCTCACTATTTTTTGACCAATAAATAATACTCTCTTTTTCCAATACAAGGACAATATAGATAATTGATAATATATTTAATGTTTTATAATCATTTTTAATACTTGTGCACAACTCTAAAACGACCTATATTAAGAAACGGAGGGAGTACTCTCTTGCGCCCGTCCTGTTGTGGGTAGTCTACTCATGTAACGAAATTTTTTATGTACCAAAAAAAGAAGAAGATGAGAGTATCAATTAATAGTTGGACTAAAATAATAACTACATATAAAGTTGCGCGTTGCGGCGAGATTATTTAATTTGTTAATAATAAATTTATACGTGTAATTAATAAATTAAAATATAATATAAAGATGGTAGATTGTTGTGTGATGATCAAATTTTGATGGCACATGTTACATAAAGTTGGATAAAAGTTTTGTGCGCAAATACATATTTAAATATAGAATTAATCTGATCACTAAACCCCATGATATTATGTAACAGTTGTGTGTCTGTGTGTGTGTGTGTGTGTGTGTGTGTGTGTGTGTGTGTGTGTGTGTGTGTGTGTGTGTGTGTGTGTGTGTGTGTATATATATATATATATTAACTGCTTGATAAAAATATTTATAATGTAACCAATATGGTTAAAAATAGGTACCTCTTTCATTCTAAAACAATAACAAATATTTAGAAAGTGTAATGCACAATGTCATCGAGTTGTTATATTGATATGATTATTAGTGGTATATTTAAAATCTTTTACACATTACACAAACCTCACCAAGCTTCAAATATCTGACACATGTACTTGATGCATTTTAAAGAGTCTATGTCTCATATATGCTTACTTGCACCAGAATTCAAACATCCAAACGAAAAGGGAAACAAATGAAGAATGTCCCAGTTTCGGTCCTCACATCTTAAGAAAAATTACATGTTCTATGCGAAAAATGAAAAACACAAGAATTAATAATTATGTTGGATCTTCATGTCAAACAAACATCGTGTCTAAAAACATAGCAGTATAGCAACGTGTCATACATAACACAATGTTATAGTTAAAAAACGAATGCATTGTCTCATCAGTTTTTTATCCATTTTTGGCAATTGTAAATGCACTCACATTATTACCATAATGCCAAAAAAAATATTAATGATGATAAAAATGATTTACAAGATACTAGTACTTAACAAATCATGCAAAGCTACAATCCAGATAATAGAATACAATCATGGGCGGAACCAGGGGGTTTAAAGGGTCATATGACCCCCCACCCTAAAATTTTCGGGGTTATTAGTTTTACTTTTCTTCCTTTTTTTATGTATTTTCTTTTCTCCTTTATTTTTTTTTTATTTTTACTTTATCATCAAAGTGAGGCAAAAAAATGGTAACAATTCTCTCAGTAAACTAATTAAAAATAAAATGCTAAAAATATAAAATAATTTTTTTTGGATCCTATTATAGTGACCATAAATAAGTTCACCATAGTTCTATCCTATCAAGATTATTAATCCGTCTTCTTCTATTTTTTTTTGTTGCTGGAATTCATTTTTTCAAACTAATTAATCTCATGAACTACAATATAAGGTTTTGAATATATAATATTATAATTTGTAATTTATCTATAAAAGTAGCTAATAAGTTGACTAAAAATTTCAAAGTTTGATTAATAATTTCATGATTCGAGAGAAATCAATATATATATATATATATATATATATATATATATATATATATATATATATATATATATATATATATATATATATATATATATAGTCATTAGACTTACAACTCAAAAGTTGACAAAGGTTAGAATAGGATGTTGTGAAATACTATAATTAGGCAAAATGAATTTGAAAGAAGCACTCCAAGCGTGCGCTAATAAATAAATTTTTTACTGATATATTTTGACCCCCCCTCTATAAATGTTTTGGTTCTGCCACTAAATGCAATAGATGAAGAACCCATAAGTATGAACACCGTGAGATATAGTCCACTAAATTAAGCCATAGCCCCTCCCATTGAATGCACTGTCTGTAAGACCCTAACTTTTATGAATAAAGAATAATTTTCTCGAAATATATCTGTGAATATTAGGGTGTGGATTTGATATAATGTTATAGTTGTGGGTAATATTTACAAATTTTACAAAGTAAACAAGTGGTTATATAATATTCGATTGGTTGGAGAATATTCGTTTTAACAGGAAATTTTCGTACGACGGCACAATCATTGGTGGACCCCACAACAGAAGTATTGTCGTAGTTAGAAAATGACATAATTATCTTTTTATAAAAATAATGACGGAAGTTTTACCGTTAAACTGTTGAACTACCCAGTAGTAAAAGTACAGTAATACGCGTTGTTGCATAGTAACACATGGTATTGATTATTGATGCTTATGTGAGACGTCACTCAGTTATACTCAATTATTGTTACAGTAATTGCTGCATTATATCTCTCATATTATTGGTTCGATTATTGTCATAGTACCATCTGCATTATATGATATATTATTAAATCAATAATTGAGACGACAAAGTTATTCATATTATTAAATTGCAATATTTACAATATCTAAAAGTTCTATCAAGGAGATGTTTGGTCATTTAATTGCTCGCCAATAAGGAGAAATCCTTATCGGAAAGCCCCCTCTTTCCTGGGAACGACCTGGTTGTTAAATATTGTGAGATATAATATTAATGATGAATAAGTTCGTGTTGATTAAAGATGAATTTGATAGTTCTATTGTGTTGTGATTATTAGTGTTAGTGGAAATCGACATCTATTCCGATGATAATTGATGTCTGGGGGTTATATTGATAAATCGGATAATTAATCGAATAAATGAACAATTAATTGCTACTAATTCACATACTTATATAACTATTTGTTCACATGTGTGTACTATTGATTCACATTCTTGTACTATTAGGGGAGTTGGTGCAAGATTGATAATACTTGCATGACTAAGTTAAAAATGGAGGTATAAATGGAGGTACTATACTGTAATTCGTATTTTTACATGATTATAACGATTGATTCACATGATTGAACTATTGATTCACATTATTTACTATTAGGGGAGGTGGTGCAAATTTGATAATACTTGCAGGACTAAATTAAAAACGAAAGAAAATTTAAAGGTATTGTATTGTAATATTTCGAGCCCCAAAACGTGCAATTATCGAAACTATATTTTCCTATAAATAGAAGCTCATTCTTCCTTCTTTTCTCACCAATTCACTAAAGCTATAGAGCAATTATTATAGAGAGAAATTATAGAGTGAAAGAAAAAGAGAAGTCTGTTACCTATCTACTCCAGTATCCAGTTTCTTTCTAAGGTAAGGGGTATTAGTTCTTTCGTATTCATGAAGAGAGCTTCTGTTATTCTGTTCTTTATTATTATGTTAGAATAACCTGTCTATGCGAAGTACCGCATACATGGTGAAATTCTTTTGTTATTTAATTCTTTATTATTATGTTGGAATAACCTGTCTATGTGAAATACCGCACACATGGTGAAATTGTTCTGTTATTCCATTCTTTATTATTATGTTGGAATAACTTGTCTATGCAAAGTACTGCATACATGGTGAAATTCTTATGTTATTCCATTCTTTATTATTCTGTTGGAATATCCTGTCTGTGCGGATTACGCTAGACCTGGTTCCATTCTTTATTATTTTATTGGAATAACCTGTCTGTGCGGTCTATCTCATGCATGGTGAATTCTTTGTTATTCCATTCTTTATTATTCTATCAGAATATTTTGTCTGTGCGGATTAGCTAGACTTGGTTCCATTCTTTATTATTCCGTTGGAATAACCTGTCTGTGCGGTCTATCGCATGCATAGTGAATTCTTCTGTTATTTTATTCTTTATTATTCTGTTGGAATATCCTGTCTGTGCGGATTACGCATGACCTGGTGCCATTATTTATTATTCTGTTGGAATAACCTGTCTATGTGGATTATCACATGCATGGAGAGTGATTCTTCGTATTCATTCCTTATTAAATTGTGGAAATGATCTGTCTATGTGGATTACCGCATGGCGGGTGAAAATCCATTTGCAGTTTCATATATTCTATGATACTCATTTGGTTAAAGTTTTGGCTTCTATACTCCATGAAATTAGTAGAATATCCTGGATATTTGCGCTTCATCCGGTATCTTTTCATGGAAATATTCTTCTGAGCATTCTTGAATTTTACTGCACAAAGCAGTATCATGTTGACAATTTGGACTTAATTGATTTCAAGATAAATTAACTTATAAATCTTTAAAATTTATTCTTGAACTTATTTTATTGAATTATTATGTCATTGCCATCATCCTCATGCTTATATTGTGATGAAAGCCATCTTTGTTTACGTGCATAGATGGACTTGGTATGATTATGACCAGAGATTATTCAGTATAATCATGACCTGTAATATTATAAATAATGTGGTAAAAGTCCTCAGTAGCCTGTAGTGCATTGATGGACAGTTTTTGGTATGATTATAACCAGGAATTATTCGGTATAGTCATGATCATTGATGATTTAATGAATATCCTTGGCCCGTAGTGCAGGGATGACTCGATGATGTGGTTTATTTATTAAGCTAAGTCTTAGCGATAAAAATTGATGAAAACATTTTAAATCATAGAAGATAGTAGATATCATGCTCTACTTGACTCTTCTAATAGATTGCTTATTCTGCTGCAGTTAAACTTGATGTCTATTTTATTGTATCAGTTTAACATTATTGAAGACTAATGATAATTTATTCTGCATTATCTTAGTCATAATATTTCTTACTGTGCTAGTTGAGCTCACCCTTTCTTTCACCGTTCTCTTCAGGAAATGAGAACGTAGTCGGGACTAATCGGGGAACGGAGTGACAGTCCAGATGATAGCATTAGTAGTCCTCATTATTCTGTTAAATAGTGTGACAATAAATGTAATGAGCACTCCATTTAGTGTGGATATTGTCTAGATGATAATATTCTTATTAAAACTCTTAGATTATGTTTTTTCGTATTTTACACGACTGTTGTATAATTAAGTTGTATTTGAATTTTGTACCATGTATTTGGCGACTCAAGATGGGTGATGTATACCTATTTTGGGGGCGTCACAGTTGGTATCAAAGCTTAGGGATATGATCCATAGCTGAGATATGAGACAAGAACTAGGAGGGGAGAGACGGGGAATTCTTCGCTAGTATGACCTACCTAAGTTTATTTGGTATTTAATTGGTCGGTCAGAGTATAGGGATAATATGTGATATGTTAATTAACACTTGTTTTGTGGCAGTATTTAAAAATGGCATCCAAAAATGTTGAGATAAACAATGAAGCACATGATATCGTTGAGTCACCACAGATTAATGCCCAGGATAATGTGCAACAGGAAGACAATAATCCTCATATAAACAATAACATCAATGAAATGGTGAACGATGGGATGTTTAGAGGCTTTATGCAATTCATGAAACATCAGGCAAAAGCGGCTCCTATCCAAAATGTAGGTGGAAACACTAACAACTCTCGGATGGTCACTGCTAAACAGTTCAAGGAGCTGGGACCAGCAGAGTTTTTTTGAGAGCCAAAATCACTTAAGGCGAAGACGTGGATAAAACACATCAACAAGATATTTGATGTCTTGGGTTGCTCCGAGGAGTAAAAGGTTCCCTTTACCACCTTCATGTTGCGAGCAGAGGTAGATTACTGGTGGAAATCTGTAAAGCGTACTCAACCTGTTGCACTCAAAATGTCTTGGGAGAAGTTCCAAGAGCTGTTAAATGACAAGTACTTTCCTAAAAGTATTCGTCACATGAAAGAGGTAGATTTCATCAAGCTTGAGCAAAAAATATGACCGTGGTGCAGTACGAAGCTAAGTTTGCCGAGTTGTCTCGGTTTGCGTCCCACTTGGTTGATAATGAGGAGAGAATGACGCGAATGTTTCTAAGAGGTTTGAAACCCGAGATACGTCAATACCTAATTTCTCACAAACTGTGTTTGTATTAAGTTGTTGTGAATATGGCTCAGTTATTGGAGCACGATAATGAGTCAACCCAACCAAGAGAGAGCAACCGACAAGTCGATAATACCAGTGGTCGCAGTCATCGAAGTGGTGACAACAAACATGGAGGAAATTAACATGCCAGAAATGATAATCACTTCGGTGGTAATCATGTCCATGACAATAAGAGTGGACATTTCAGGAAGAGGAGATTCAACAAGGATGGAAAGACGTCAGCACCATCACCTGTTATTAAGGAAGGAGAACGACCATCGGTCGTATGTTACAAATGTGGAGGGGAAGGACACATAAGTTCAAACTGAACGATGCAATCCAAAGCGTGTTATAATTGTGCAAAAGAAGGTCACCTAGCCCGATTTTGTCGTGCACCAAAGTCAAGTCCAGCTGAGATGGAGGCATCAAAGGGTGTCCCAGACAAGACAAAACCGGTAGTTCAAAGGAGAGCGTTTGTCGTAACCTCCCAAAAAGCAAGGAATCTAAACGAGGTGATCACGGGTAAGCTAATCATAAACTCTAGCAAAGTTTATACTTTATTTGATACCGGTTCTACCCATTCCTTTATTTCTCCTACTTGCACTCAACGTTTAAATTTAACTCCAAAGCAATTAGACTTTGACTTATCTGTTGAAACTCCATTGGGAGAAACCTTCATTACATCCACAGTTTATAAGTCTTTTTTTGATTCAAATTGGTAACCGCACGTTACCTGCCGATCTTATTTCTTTGAAAATACTTGCACTTGATGTGATTTTAGGGGTTGATTGGTTAACTACTCATCATGCTAAAATTGATTGTTTTCGTAGGGTTGTTAGCTTTCATATTCCTAACCAACCTATTATGCGAAGTCAAGCAACAAAACCACTAAAATCAATCACTGTCATATCAAGTCATAAAGCTATTCGTTTATTGAAAAATAGATGTCAAGCTTTCTTAGCCCATGCCACGGATTTAAATAAAGATACGTCAGATTTGAATGATATTTCTATTGTTAATAAATTTCCTGACGTATTCCCTGAAGAACTTCCTGGCCTACCCCCAGAGCGTGAAATTGAATTTTGTATCGACCTTGAATCTGGTACAAAACCCATTTTCAAAGCCCCATATCGAATGGCTCCTATTGAACTTCAGGAGTTAAAAAATGAACTACAAGAATTGTTAGACATCGGTTTCATTCGTCCTAGTACGTCTCCTTGGGGTGCTCCTGTTCTATTCGTGAAGAAGAAAGATGGAAGTATGCGACTTTGTATTGATTATCGGGAGTTGAATCATGTCACCATAAAAAATAGGTACCCGTTGCCTCGCATTGATGACCTGTTTGACCAGTTGCAAGGAGCCAAATTCTTTTCAAAGATTGATCTTCGTTCCGGATATCATCAGTTGAAGATTAAAACTGATGACATTCCAAAGACTACTTTCAGAACTCGGTACGGGCATTATGAATTCCTAATCACGTCTTTTGGATTGACTAATGCTCCTGCTGCCTTTATGGATATGATGAACTGAGTATTCAAGGAATATTTGGATCACTTTGTGGTCGTCTTTATTGATGACATCCTCATATACTCCAAAACCCGCGAAGACCATGAGCAACACTTGAGACTGATACTCCAAAAGCTTCGTGAAAACAAGTTTTATGCCAAGTTGAAGAAATGCGAGTTCTGGCTTGAAGAAGTTGCACTCCTTGGGTGCGTGATATCAAATCAGGGAATATCTGTTGACCCGACAAAGATTAAAGCAATTCAAAGCTGGGAGCAACCTAAGTCAGTGACCAAAGTACGTAGCTTTCTTGGCTTAGCTGGTTATTATTAGAGATTCGTAGAAGGGTTTTCTCGAATCGCTACTGTAACGCCCCCAAAATAGGTATACATCACCTATTCTGAGTCGCCAAATACATGGTACAGAATACAAAAATAATCTTTAAAATACAACAAGAAAGCTATGAGTTTTAAAACAAATATTGTCTTCTAGATAATATCCACTCTCAGAATAAGTCCTCATTAAATTTATTGTCACACTACTTAACAGAATAGTGAGGACTACTAATACTATCATCTGAACCGTCACTCCGTTCCCCGACTAGTCCCGGCTACGTTCTCATTTCCTGAAAAGAACAGTGAAAGAAAGGGCGAGCTCAACTAGCCCAGTAAGAAATATTATGACTAAGATAATGCAAAATAAATTATCATTAGTCTTCAACAGTGTTAAACTGATAAAATACAATAGACATCAAGTTTAACTGCAGCGGAACATGCAATCCATTAAAAGAGTCAAGTAGAGAATAAAATATACTATCTTTTATAAGTTAAAAGGTTTGCATCACTTTTATCACTGTGACTCAACTTAATAAATATTCCACATCATCCCTGCACTACGGCCAAGGATATTCATTAGTATCACAACCACAATTTATCCATACACTACGGGTCAAGGATATTTGTGTATTCATCAATGGTCATGATCATGCCAACAACTGTCCATCAAAGCACTACAGGCCAATGAGGACTTTTGTCACATCATTTGTAACATTACAGTCGTGATTACGCCGAATAATCCCTGGTCATAATCATACCAAGTCCATCTATGCACTACAGGCCATAGATGACTTTCAACAAAATATAAATATAAAGATGATGACAATGATATAAGAATTCAATAAAACAAGTTCAAGAATTAGTTTATCCAGAAACTAATAATGTCCAAATTGTCGACATGATACTTCTTAGTAGAGTAAAATTCAAGAATGTTCAGAAGAATATTTCCATGAAAAGATACTGGATGAAGCACAAATATCAATGATATTCCACTAATTTCATGGAGTATAGAAGTTAAAACTTTAACCAACTGAATATAATAAAGAATAGAATAACAAAAGAAATCACCATGCATGCGGTACTTCTCATAGACAGGTTATTCTAACAGAATAATAAATAACGGAACCAGGTCAGGTGTAATACGCACCGACAGGATATTCCAACAGAATAATAAAGAATAGAATAACAACAGAAATCATCATGCATGCGGTTCTTCGCATAGACAGGTTATTCCAACAGAATAATAAATAATGGAATCAGGTCCGGCGTAAAACGTACAGACAGGATATTCCAACAGAATAATAAAGACGGAACCAGGTTCGGCGTAAAACGTACAGACATGATGTTCCAACAGAATAATAACGAATGGAATAACTACAGAAATCACCAAGTATAGGGTAGACCGCGTATACAGGTTATTCCAACAGAATAACAAAGAATGGAATAACAGAAGTTCTCTTCGTGAATATAAAAAAAATAATACCCCTTACCTTGAAAGGAAGAGTAATGGGTATAGAAGTAGTGAAGTAGCAGAACATTTTTCTTCTTTCTCTCTATAATTTTCTCTCTAGAGTTTCAGTGAATTCGTATGAAATAATGAAGGAATGAGCTTCTATTTATAGGAGAATTGAAGGGATACTGTTTAGTCCGTGTGCACCGAATGATTTCACGGATGAATTATTTAGTAGTGGCGTGTGAATGCTAGGCCATGAATTTCAAAGCATTATCAGTAAAGAACAAAACAAGGTGCAATAATACATATATATGTAATTGATCACATGATATAATCACACACCCACACAAGACATCAACCTAACTAGTGGCCACACCTTTTAATATAATTCACAATATTAATCGACCAGGTCGTTCCCAGGAAAGAGGGGGCTTTCCAATAGAGATTTCTCCCTATTGGCGTGCAATTAGGTGACCAAACCTCTCCTTGGTAGAACTTCTAGACATCGTTAATATTACAAATAATAATATTAATAACTTTGTCGTCTCAATTATTGATTTAATAATATATAAAATATTGACAATAATTGAATCAAATAACGTGAGATACTATGCAACAATTACTATAGCAATAATTGAACAAAATTGAGTGATTTCTCACGTAAGCATCAAGAATAAATACCGTGTGCTACTATGCAACCACGCGTATTAATGTACTTTTACTACCGAGTAGTTCAACAGTATTAACGGTAAAACTTCTGCCATTATTTTCCTAAAAATATTTTTGTCGTTTTCTCAATCCGACAATAATTCCGTTGTGGGGTCCACCAATGATTGTACCGTCCTACGGATATTTCCTGATAAAAAAAATATTCCCCGACCAATCGAATATTATACAACAACTTGCATACTATTCAAAATTTATAAACTACATATAACTATAACATAATATCAAATCCACACCATAATATTAAAAAATTATTTCAAGAAAATTAAATCTTTATTCATAAAATCCGGGGTCTCACAATCTCCCCTCCTTATGGAATTTCGCCCTCAAAATTTACGTACGTATCTGATATGCTGAAGAGGTGAGGGTACCTTGACTTCATTTCAGTATTCTAACGCTTGAGGTAAAACCTTTGAGTGTCGATAATAATCCTTCTTTTCCAAGATTTTAACACTTATCTCCTCATACGTTAAATCATCCGCTATCTCGTCTGGTTCTAAATTAATAATGTTGTTCGGGTCATCCACATATTTACGTAACATCGATACGTTAAAATTATTATGAACAGGCGACATACTTGGCGGTAAAATGAGTTTATAAGCTACAGTTCCTACTTGATCCAGGATTTCAAATGGGCCAATTAAATCGAGGGTTGAGATTTCATCGATTCTTGCTTCTAGAATAATGCTCTTTTGAACCTTCTTCTTCACATTCATCAGCTCTGAGTATGTAGCTTGAGTAACTTTAACTTTATCGATTAAGGTCGATTCTAATCGTATATTTGTTATCTTCACGTGGGTCCCTAGAGTATTTAACTCTATCTTCATCATTTGTAAGTTATACGAAATGTGTCATTGTGTTAAAAACATCGCACTCGTTAACGCATACGATCTTCTACTCAACGCGTTAGCTACCACGTTCGCTCTTCCATGATGAAATTAAACGGTACAATCGTAATCTTCAACAGCTCGAGCCAACGTCTTTGGCGTATGTTACGTTCATTTTATTTGAAGAAATATTTGAGGGTTTAAGAAATGGGTTTTGTACTGGGGTCAATATAAAATTCGATTTCACGCTCTGGGGTAGGCCAAGAAGTCTTCAAGAATACGTCAAGAAATTTATTAACAATAGAAATATCATTCAAAACTGTGACCCTCATCTAAGACTTGGATAACACGTCAAATTGATACCTATCAACTTGCCATTGTCACTCACGGTGTTGCCTATGAAAAGTCTGGCATTGATGCATTCCACACAAGGAAGTCAATAATGAAAGGCTTGGGGCTCTTTACTTATGGTTTGATATAACAGTGATTGACTTTACTGTTTTGGTTGATTGAATTCGCATAATAGACTGGTTAGGAATATGAAAGGTAACAATCTTACAAAAACAATTGATTTTAGCATGATGAGTAGTTAACCAATCAATCCCTAGAATCACATTAAATGCAAATATTTTCAAAGAAATAGGATCGACAGGTACGTGCTATTGCCGATTTGAACTAAACAAGACTTATAAACAGTGGATTTAATGAAGTTTTTGTTGGGTAAAATCTAGTTACACACAACACGCAAATATACGTGGTTAACAAGTAATAAAGTAGTAAGTTGAGTATCGTTCCCACAGAGAATTAGTTAATAAAAATCACCAAGTACTAACCTGTAACCAACTCAATCTTATTTAAACGAATGAATTTCAAATTATATAAATTAAACTACTATTAAATTCTACCAATTAAATTAAGACTATGGAGATTTAAGATCACAACTTCACTTATTGCTTCATTTAAGTTAACACACTTCTCATCAATTATTCTCTATCCCGAATTGTTAATCAAGAACACTAAAGTAGTATTAACCACCTCTCGATGCACTAATACTGTATTAACGTCAATCCACAATTAAGATAGAAATTCATTAAACACCTTAATCAACTAACCCACTATATCTCTATGTGAATTACAATTGAAGAAGGTTTAAGAACAAGTTTTCTATCCGATTACATGCGGTGTCAAGCATATCTCTACCTTAACACTCATCAAGTTTAATCTACTAACAAAATCCTGAACACATGCTATCATGATCAAATCTAAATCAATACTTCATCTCTCGAGTTCATATAGATTATCACGGTAATTGATGTCTAATCAATTAAACAATTAAGTCCAAATCACAATAGATAATTCTCATAATAGAGCATAATAATTGATAGTGAAGCATATTAAAATAAACTACACAATAAGATCCATTGTAATCTCAAACAAAGAATTAGTTCATTGAATTAAAAGTAAGAATCCACACTTGAAATAACATTAAAAGATAAAAATAAGAGTAGAGTAAAGAATTGAATATGTTGTCAGCAAATCTCCATCTTTCTCAAGCTCCTGCTCTTGATCTTCAATGGTCTTTAAATTGCTTCAATCTCCAAAACTATTTAGAACTAGTGTTTTGATCTAATTTAATCTAATGGAATCTTATTTCTCCTAATCTCTCCAATCTCTCCAATCTCTGTTATTCCCCTCCTTTTATAAGCCTTTGTACATGTCTTTAAGTCCTCTTGGAAGTCCTTGAGTCAATTGGATCGAAACAATCCTTCCCGAACTCAAATTTGGCCAAAAAATGTCTTTTCTACGTATACCCCCGCCCCGATGGGCTACCATTCTATTTTGAAGCTGGTACCCCCGCCCTGGCAGGTGTTTTACTAAGGAAAAGGCCTCCCCGGCGAGCTTCATTTTTTGTCACAGTATTCTCTGGTAAAATGGCCATAACTTTTGATCTGGGAGGAGTTACGGGGCCTATAACCTATCAAATCGAAGATATCGACGAGCTCTACAACTTTCATTTTTTGAGGATTGAGAAATTCTGTCCGGATGAAGGTTGAAATTGGTTTGGAAGTGAGTGCTATGAAAATGGATAACCAAAACAGTGAAGTTCGACATCCGTTGGTATAAAGATCATAACTCTTGCATCCAAACTCCGATTGGAATGATTCAAGATGTTCCGGAAAGCTACGAAGACATTCTACAATGTAAGCTAAGTTCCAAGCCAAAAACATGAAATTAACATAAAAGCCCAAACGATGTCCGGATTGCTTTTCTTTTCTTTTCCTTACCAATAATCGCTCACACCGATCCAAAACATATAACCTACAAAATGAACACAAAATACATGAAAAGTAACTAAGACACATGAATATAAGCAAGTAATTCAAGTAAAAGATACCAGATAAGTGTATATAAAATCTACTTATTAGGTTTCTCCCAACAGAGTTTCAACAGATAAGTCGAAGTCTAATTTCTCCAAAGTCAAATTTAAACGTTGAGCGCAAGTAGGAGAAATAAAAGAATAGGTAGACCCAGTATCAAATAATGTATAGACTTCGCTAGAGTTTATGATAAGCTTACTCGTGATAACATCATTTGGGTTCCTTACTTGTTGGGAAGTCATGACAACCGCTCTCCATTGAACTACCCGGCTTTGACTTGTCTGGGATAGCATTTGGTGTCATCACTATCGTTGGAATTGAATTTTCTATAGGGTATATTCCACCCTCAACTGCTTCATCGTACTCCTGTTTCATGATCTGAATCATCAATCTTTGATCCATATCGAATTGAGATTGACCGCTCTGTACAGGATAATTCAAAACTCGATGTTGGGTTCTCCCAATTGCTGTCCTAAAAGAGAAATGTATATCATCTATTTAAGCCTTTTTGGGTCGGACGTCTCTTTCTATAATATCAACACGTCGTGTGGCTGTTACCCACACATCCTTCACTCTCACTCGTTCAGTTGTTTCTTCTTTCAGCTGATCCTTGATATTTGAATTCTCAGATTATAACTTTAATATCTTACACTCTGCCAAAGAGTGATTTTGTTCGAGCATGACATATCGGGTAACACAATTTTGAATTGTTGCATCCCTTTGTTCCACGACCGCTTTCCATTCTTCAACTTGTTCTTCTAACTCACGAATATGATCTTTCAGTTCTACATTTTATTCAAAAATTTCTTTTAATAAATTCTCCTCAGGTTCCTCTTCTTCCTCACTCTCAGCCGCTACCTCTGCGACTATCTCGGGAGTAACTATTAATTCTTCCCTCACCACATGTATATCTCTAATTCCTTTATCGCCTGATAATACATTATCCTGGGTGGTGATTAGAGGTGTCTCCACGGTCTCATTCACTTCATTGTTGACGTTTTCAGCTGCCATTTTCAAATACTGCCACCAAACAAGGGTTAATTCACCTGTCACATATTATCAATATACTCTGACCAACTAATTAAATAACAAATAAACTTAGGTAGGACATACTAGCGAAAGAATTCCCCGTCTCTCTCCTCCTAGTTCTTGTCTCACATCTTAGCCAGGGATCATATCCCTAAGCTTTGATACCAACTGTGACGCCCCCAAAATAGGTATACATCACCTATTCTGAGTCGCCAAATACATGGTACAGAATACAAAAATAATCTTTAAAATACAACAAGAAAGCTATGAGTTTTAAAACAAATATTGTCTTCTAGATAATATCCACTCTCAGAATAAGTCCTCATTAAATTTATTGTCACACTACTTAACAGAATAGTGAGGACTACTAATACTATCATCTGAACCGTCACTCCGTTCCCCGACTAGTCCCGGCTACGTTCTCATTTCCTGAAAAGAACAGTGAAAGAAAGGGCGAGCTCAACTAGCCCAGTAAGAAATATTATGACTAAGATAATGCAAAATAAATTATCATTAGTCTTCAACAGTGTTAAACTGATAAAATACAATAGACATCAAGTTTAACTGCAGCGGAACATGCAATCCATTAAAAGAGTCAAGTAGAGAATAAAATATACTATCTTTTATAAGTTAAAAGGTTTGCATCACTTTTATCACTGTGACTCAACTTAATAAATATTCCACATCATCCCTGCACTACGGCCAAGGATATTCATTAGTATCACAACCACAATTTATCCATACACTACGGGTCAAGGATATTTGTGTATTCATCAATGGTCATGATCATGCCAACAACTGTCCATCAAAGCACTACAGGCCAATGAGGACTTTTGTCACATCATTTGTAACATTACAGTCGTGATTACGCCGAATAATCCCTGGTCATAATCATACCAAGTCCATCTATGCACTACAGGCCATAGATGACTTTCAACAAAATATAAATATAAAGATGATGACAATGATATAAGAATTCAATAAAACAAGTTCAAGAATTAGTTTATCCAGAAACTAATAATGTCCAAATTGTCGACATGATACTTCTTAGTAGAGTAAAATTCAAGAATGTTCAGAAGAATATTTCCATGAAAAGATACTGGATGAAGCACAAATATCAATGATATTCCACTAATTTCATGGAGTATAGAAGTTAAAACTTTAACCAACTGAATATAATAAAGAATAGAATAACAAAAGAAATCACCATGCATGCGGTACTTCTCATAGACAGGTTATTCTAACAGAATAATAAATAACGGAACCAGGTCAGGTGTAATACGCACCGACAGGATATTCCAACAGAATAATAAAGAATAGAATAACAACAGAAATCATCATGCATGCGGTTCTTCGCATAGACAGGTTATTCCAACAGAATAATAAATAATGGAATCAGGTCCGGCGTAAAACGTACAGACAGGATATTCCAACAGAATAATAAAGACGGAACCAGGTTCGGCGTAAAACATACAGACAGTATGTTCCAACAGAATAATAATGAATGGAATAATAACAAAAATCACCTAGTATAGGGTAGACCGCGTATACAGGTTATTCCAACAGAATAACAAAGAATGGAATAACAGAAGTTCTCTTCATGAATATGAAAAAAATAACACCCCTTACCTTGAAAGGAAGAGTGCTGGATATAGGAGTAGTGAAGTAGCAGAACACTTTTCTTCTTTCTCTCTATAATTTTCTCTCTCTAGAGTTTCAGTGAATTTGTAAGAAATAATGAAGGAATGAGCTTCTATTTATAGGAGAATTGAAGGGATACTGTTTAGTCCGTGTGCACCGAATGATTTCACGGATGAATTATTTAGTAGTGGCGTGTGGATGCTAGGCCATGAATTTTAAAGTATTATCAGTAAAGAACAAAACAAGGTGTAATAATACACATATATATAGTTGATCACATGATATAATCACACACCCACACAATACATCAACCTAACTAGTGGCCACACCTTTTATTATAATTCGCAATATTAATCGACCAGGTCGTTTCCAGAAAAGAGGGGGCTTTCCAATAAGGATTTCTTTCTATTGACGCGCAATTAGGTGACCAAACCTCTCCTTGGCAGAAATTCTAGACATCGTTAATATTGAAAATAATAATATTAATAACTTTGTCGTCTCAATTATTGATTTAATAATATATAAAATATTGGCAATAATTGAATCAAATAACGTGAGATACTATTCAACAATTACTATAGCAATAATTGAACAAAACTGAGTGATTTCTCACGTAAGCATTAAGAATCAATACCGTGTGCTACTATGCAACCACGCGTATTAATGTACTTTTACTACCGAGTAGTTCAACAGTATTAACGGTAAAACTTCTGCCGTTAGTTTTATAAAAATATTTTTGTCATTTTCTCAATTTGACAATAATTCTGTTGTGGGGTGCACCAATGATTGTACCGTCGTACGGATATTTCCCGATAAAAAGAATATTCCCCGACCAATCGAATATTATGTTAGTTCTTAGTAGGCACAAGTTATCTAGAAGGGGGGGGGGGTTGAATAGATATTTGAAAATATTTTCGTTTTAACTTGTTCTAAGATAATTATTAAAACTTTGCGGAATTAGTGTTTGTTTTAATCTCTTTTACCAAGCAATGGAGTTATGAGCAATTAAGGCAGTTATGGCAGATATAGCAGTTATAGTATGAATGTAAACGACACAGTTGTTTTTAAGTGGTTCGGAGCACTCAAAGCTCCTAGTCCACTCTTCTACTCAACGAGTAGGATATCCACTAAGGATATCTTATACAATCTTCTGAATCACACAGATTCCTTCTAGACCAGCAGTCTAGGAACTTTTCTAGTTCACTTTTGAACTCTTCAAGTCCAACAGACTTGGCTTTCTTACAGTTCACTACGAACTCTTCAAGTCCAGCAGACTTGGTATACTTCTTCAGTTGATTGATGATTGTTGTTGTTGCGTTCTGAAGGTTGCTACTCAGTTTGCTGTGTAAGCTCTGGTTCGTAATAGCTGAGTAGCTGAGCAAGCTTTGTAATATCTAAGATCGTAGAGTTTTGCCTTTGAGAGTTCTTCATGTTGAATGTTTTTCTTGTTCTCTGTTTTCTTTCATCTGTCTTATCTGTATATATGCGTGATGTTGAAAAACTATCCGTTGGATCCATCCGTTGTGGCATTAAATGCATCTGAATTTTCTGTACTGTGATGGAGACATTTCTGCACATATTCTGAATTCTGCATTCTGGACCACTGACACTGCAGGCTGCTTTTTCACCTACCACCTGAAAAGGTGTTTTGTCCCTTTCATTCATAGTACTATCCTTAGCTTCTTCAATACGCTTCTTTGTTGCATACTAAGGATATTTCATTTATTCTGGGACTGATGGGCACTGCAGCATCTAGGATCCATTCCTCGTATTGTTGAATTAACAACTCATGAGGCTTTAACGTTTTCTGACATGACAAATGTTGATCTACGTTTTGGATTGTTGTACTCTACGATTGAGATCGTGTTGTTGACTCTACGATCCCGAGAGCATACTACGTTTGCTGACTCTGCATACTACGATCGTAGAGTTAGCTTGGTGAACGTTGAGTCCACTCTACGATCACTGACTTGAGTGTTGTCTTCATCTGATCTTGTCCGACTATGATCTCTGCATTTGTTCAGTGGACTCTACGATTGCAGAGTGTGGTCTACGATCCTTTTCTTTGACTTTGGCATCGCTAGACTCTACGACTCTGAGCGTACAGTGCATTTCATACTTAGCTTTGGCAGATTGTCGTTCGGCTTATAGGCAGGCTGTCTCTACGATTCAGAACATGACTTCCTCAGTACACTACGATCCTGAGGAGGCTCTTCTCGACACACTATGATCCTTCTTCGTTTCCCCTGAAAGTCTACGAACTCTGAGATCTCACTATCTTGCATACTCCTATTCTGCCTCGATAACTCCCGAGTTGACTCTGACTCTCCTGGCAGACTACGACTTCTGGTACAGTGCTCGACGATCAGACAAGCCTATCTATTACATCATAAGATCAACCTAAAAGTTTTGATCTTTTTATCTATTCATTCTAGAACAGAATGATACACGTTGAAAGCTTAGATCAATCTAACAATCTTGATCTTTCCATCACTAAGTCTTTTTACATAAATTCAATTAAAGACCTTACAATAATCACAAGCATATTAAAACATCAAATCATGCTATGCATTCTCCCAACAATCTCCCCCTATTTGATGTTGACATAACTAAGGAGATTTGTTATTATGATTATTGAATATATGCAGTGCAGAAAAATAAACATGACTTAGTATTTCAGTGAGCAGCTGAAATTTCTAGAGAATAAGCATGAATTTATTGATGTATGAAGATAGATGTTACATTTGAAATAGATACATTAATAAGAAGTGAAATTCAACTTATCTCTATTTTCTTGGCTTCTTACTCCTTGGAGAATTTGCCTTTTCTTCTGCTCTCCTTTTTCTGCTGGCTTCATCTCTTTTAGCCAAATCTTCGAGCTCACTGGGACTTAGTCTTGGGATTGTGGTCGTGCCTGTTCATAAATGCCGGATCTCCAATTGGCATTCTTAGACCTGTTGCGGTTACTCCTTGTGAGCTAGAAGCTGGCCCTTGACTTCTTAAAGGTTGAGCCACTAAGACTTCCTGCTGATCTGATCGTTGAGTATCTGAGAGATATGCCTTGCAGGCGGATTCCTTGTTGTTTGGAATCCGCGTCCCTTGTGTCCTTGGTCTGCACGATCTACTTCCCGATCTCCCTTGCTTCTTTTCTCCCCCTTTATGTCAGCATCAAGAGTTCGAATGTCATCTGACAAACGAGCAATTCCTTGGACAAGTTCGTTCAGCTGACTTTTGGTCTGAGCAATGTCTTCTCTATTTTCTTCAATGAGAACTTCAGACCTTGCTTCTCTTTGTTGAAGAATGGATAGAATGTTGTCTGTTTGTTGGCCGCTGCTGACATAGAATTGTTGAAACTCTTTGACAGCAGTCTGGAGATTTTGAATGCTCTGCAACATCTGTTTGTTCTGAGATTCTTGAGTTTGCTGTAAGATTAAAACAGCATCCCTATGTCTTTTGGCTGCTTGGAAGTGAATTTCATCCCTGTCCTTTATGCTTTGAAGCATTTCTCTGATGATCTCTTTTAGTGTTTTGGACAATTCATTGCTCAGAGATTGTGGAAGGGTGTTTGCAGCATTGATCATGGATGTCAGTCTCAGCTGAATCAGTTCAGAGTGATCGTCAAGACTTTCTTCTAGTTCCTTGATCACTTTCTTAGACATAGTTGATAGATCGGCCTTGGTAAACAATTCTGAGAGAATCTCATCCATAGAATTTGAGCACAGCAGCTGCCAGCAGCAATATATTCAACTTCTACAGTCGAAGTGGACACTGAGTTTTGCTTTTTGCTGAACCAGGACACAAGCCTATTTCCTAGCAACTGACAGGTGCCACTGGTACTCTTTCTATCTATCTTACATCCTGCAAAATCAGCATCTGTGTATCCTGTTAGTTCAAATAAGGATTCCTTGGGATACCAAAGCCCCAAGTAAGGTGTGCCTTTGAGATACCTGAAGATCCTTTTTACAGCAGATAAATGAGACTCTTTAGGGTTAGCCTAAAATCTAGCACATATGCATGTTGCGAACATTATGTCTGGTCTACTAGCAGTTAGGTACAAAAGAGAACCTATCATACCTCTGTATTGAGTTATATCAATACCTTTACCATTCTCATCTTTGTCAAGCTTAGTTGTAGGAGCAATTGGTGTTTTCATGGGAGAAGCTGATTCCATGCCATACTTCTTTAACAAGTCTTTGATGTATTTGGCTTGATTTATTCCTTCATCAGTTTGCTTCACTTGTAGTCCAAGGAAGAAATTCAGCTCACCCATCATGCTCATTTCAAACTTGCTCTGCATTAGCTTAGAGAATCTCTTGCATAATTTTTTGTCAGTAGAACCAAAAATGATTTCATTAACATATATTTGAACTAGTAAGACTTTGTCTTTGTGCTTTCTAAGGAATAATGTGGTATCTACCCTGCCTCTAGTGAACCCATTTTCTATTAAAAAGTTAGTTAGTGTTTCATACCATTCTCTAGGTGCTTGTTTAAGACCATATAAGGCTTTATCTAATCTATAGACATAATTGGAAAGGGATGGATTGATAAAACCTGGAGGTTGTTCGACATAGACTTCTTCTTGAAGCTCTCCGTTTAGAAATGCACTCTTGACATCCATCTGAAAGACTTTGAACTTCATGTGGGCAGCAAAGGCAAGAAAGATTCTGATGGCTTCTAGTCTTGCAACGGGTGCAAAAGTCTCATCATAGTCGATACCTTCTTCTTGAGAATAGCCCTTTGCCATTAATCTTGCCTTGTTTCTGGTAATGACCCCATCTTCATCCATTTTGTTTCTGATGACCCACTTAGTTCCTATCACTGGATGATCATTTGGTCTTGGCACCAATCTCCACACTTTGCTTTGTTCAAATTGGTTGAGTTCTTCTTGCATAGCTTCTATCCAACTGGAGTCTTCCATTGCATCCTCTATTTTCTTTGGCTCAATTTGTGACAGGAAGATTAGATAGAAACATTCATTCTGAGTAGCAGATCTTGTTTTGATTCTAGCATTCGGATCTCCAATGATTAGATCCTGAATGTGATCTCTTGCCCATCTGCTGCCAGTTGGAACATCTGTCCTGATGCCTTCCTGTCTTAAGTCTTCAAGGTCTATTTCTTCTCCTTGAAGTGGAGATTCATTATCTTGGATGGTCCTCTCTACGATTGTATTATCATGCTCTACAATTTCTCTGTCTGATACTACACTTGTAGTGTTGGCCTCGACAACTTCAGTCGTAGTGTTCGCATCATTGGTCGTAGTGTCTTGAGGTACTGCTTTGTCTAAGTCAGTTTCATCAAAAATGACGTGTATTGAGACTTAGACATTTAGCGTCTTTTTGTTGAACACTCTGTATGCCTTGCTGTCTGTGGCATACCCAAGGAAGATTCCTTCATCTGATTTTGGTTGAAATTTTGTCAGGTATTGTTTTCCATTGTTGAGAATATAGCATGCACATCCAAAGACATGGAAGTAGCTGACACTTGACTTTCTTCCTTTCCATAGTTCGTAGGGCGTCTTCTTGATCGTAGAGTGAATTAGTGATCTGTTCTGAGTGTAGCATGCAGTGTTGACTGCTTCTGCCCAAATATATTCAGGCAGACGGGCTGCTTCTAGCAAAGTTCTCCCAGCCTCTATCAGGGTTCTATTTTTTCTTTCAGCGACTCCATTTTGTTGAGGAGTTCATGGAGCTGAGAAGTTATGATTGATGCCATTGTCTGTGCAGAACTGATCCATTTCTGAAAAATCGAATTCTCTACCATGATCACTTCTTATAGCCTTGATTTTCTCTCCTTTCTCGTTCATCACCATTCTGAACATCTTGATTAATACGGAGCTTGTCTCATCCTTTGAAGTCAGGAAGAATACCCATGTGAATCGAGTGTAGTCGTCGACTATGACTAAAGAGTATCTTTTTCCTCCGAGACTGGTTGTTAGGATTGGTCCAAAAAGATCCATGTGTAGCAACTGCAGGGGCTTGTCAATAGAGTTATCAGTCTTGCTTTTGAATGAGCTTCTGGTTTGTTTTCCAAACTGACAGGCATTACATGGCCTTTCCTTCACAAAGTTGAACTTAGGAAGGCCAGCCACGAGATCTTTTGATGTCAGTTTGGACATGCTTTTAAAGTTGAGATGGGATAATCTTCGATGCCATAGCCAGCTCATCTCTTCAGAGGCTTTAGCTAGAAAACATATTATCTCGTCTGAGTTTAGTTGTCCAAGATTTACTGTGTAGACATTTCCTTCTCTTGTTCCAGTTAGCTTTACTGCAGATGTCTTCAAATCTCTGACTTGACATTAATTATTGATGAATGTTACTTGATGTCCCTTGTCGCAGAGTTGACTAATGCTTAGAAGGTTGTGCTGCAGACCTTCCACATAGGCCACTTTACTGAATGATATCACACCATTTCCGACTGAGCCATAGCCTCTTGTCTTGCCAGTACCATTATCTCCAAAGATGACTGAGGGACCCTCCTTTTCGATATAGTTGGATAGTAGAGCTTTGTTCCCTGTCATATGCCTCGAGCAACCACTGTCCAGATACCATGTTGAGGACGTGGAGCTCTTTTCCTGTCAAAACATTTGAACCTTCATTTTGGTACCCATATTTGCATGGGTCCTTCTTTGTTAGTGCCTTTGGGGACCCAAATTTGTCTAATATTGGGTTTCACATGCATGGAATTATAATAACACTTTGTGGCCCTATGACCATATTTATTGCATATGAAGCATCTGTTATAATGCATACCTGTGTGTGTGTGGTGATTCATCTTCCACTTGGACTTGTATGGTTCCTTAGTTAACCTTCTGTTAAACTGACTCTCTTTCTTCCACGTGTCTTTAGGTTTCATAAATAGTGATGAGTGTGCCTTATTTCTACTGTACCTTCCCAGTTGATTCGTAGAGTTGACTTTGATTGACTCTACGATTCTTCGAGGTTGGTAAGTAGAGGTTGGGTTACTCTTTTCCCTGATGAAACCCAGACCATCGTGAGATCCTTTACTTCTCTGAGTATAACTAGAGACAATGGAACAAGGTTGAACTGGTTTTTCCAATTGTGAGGATTTCACACAAGCAATGCCTCTACCAAAACTTGAGACATTAATGGTGCTAGTTTCCATTGTCTTTTTCATACTTAGCTCTGAGACGGATTCCACAAAGCCTAAGCCCGTTCTGTCGAATGCACTTTTCTGACTAGAGAGCAGGCAATCCATGGAAGATGTGGATCTGTTCCATGCAGAGATAGTCTTCTCAAGATCCTCGATTTTAGAGGATAGCATAGACTCTCTTTGAGCATGATGTGTGTTTGTCTGTTTCAAAGTTTCATTCTCAACTTCAAGCTTGGAGAGAAGATTAGTACTTAGAAGGGCTGTTTCAAGCTCTTCTTGAACTCTCTTCTTCTCCTCTTGAAGAAGAGAATGATCTTTAGACAAGACTCTGAACCATTTCATGTATTGATGTAGATCAGTGGTTATGCCATGCAAAGAAGTTCTTAAGTCATTTATATCTACATCAGGAGAATTAAAATCAAATACCTCATCGATACTTACATCATGTATGTTTAGGCTTTGGTTGTCCTTTGCATGTTTGGCCATTAAGCACAGATTGGCCATATGTGGTTCTTCCTCATCTCCGGAGTCTGCATTTGAGTCGTTATCTGAATCACTCCACGATCCTCCGGCAACCAGGCCTTTGTCTCTTTTCTGAGGCCTCTTGATTCCTTTGTGTTCTTTCTTTGCATTGGATTTCTTCTTTAGCTCTTCTTTGATAGGCTTGTTGCAATTGGCAATGAAATGACCAGGTTTCTTGCAGTTGTAACATAAATCATTTATTTGTTCCTGGCTGACGTTGTTGCTGACTTTTCTTGGCTTGCTGATTCTGCCTTGTCGCATGAACCTTCTTAGTCTCTTTACCAGCATAGCAAATTCATCATCATCGTCTTCATCATCATCATAGTCAGTCTCAGTGATGACTTTTGATGCACCTTCATTTGCTTTGAGAGCAACACCTTTGTCTTTTCTTCTTCCTTCTGAAAGGGTTTCAGCACGTTGGGTTAGCTCCAGCTCGTATGTCAGGAGATTGCAATACAGTTGTTGAACTGTCATCTCATTAAGATTCTTTGACTCTCTTATTACAGTGGTCTTTGCATCCCACTTGCTCGGTAGAGCTCTCATGAACTTTATGGTCAGATCTTTGTTGGGATAGATCTTTCCATATGCTCGTAGAGAGTTGAGCAGAATGTTGAATCTTTCATAAGTGGCAGTTACATTTTCGCCTTGCACATGAGCAAACATTTCGTACTGCTGTGTTAGAAGAGACTGTTTGTTCTCTCTAACTTCTTCAGTTCCTTCGTGCATGATCAGCAGTGCTTCCCAAACCTCCTTAACTGTTTTGCTGTTTACAACATTTTCAAACAGATCTTCCTCTAAAGATTGGAACAGGATGTTCTTCGCCTTTTTGTCAAGTTGGACAGCTCTCTTCTCTGTGTCTGTCCATTCTTCTTTTACTTTTATTTGTACTCTGTTTGGATCGTCAATGGTTGGTGCAAGCTTTGTTGGTATATAGGGCCCATTAAGAACAGTCTTAAATAGATCTTCATCTATTGAGTCCATGTAAGCTTGCATCCTGACTTTCCAGTTCGCAAATTTATCCTTGTTGCACATTGGTGGCTTGCTGCCTCCCCCGGTCCTGGATTCGCTTGGTACGAGTGCCATTGGATCTACTAAAGCGTGTAAGCTGTAAAATAGAACCTGCTCTGATACCAATTGTTAGTTCTTAGTAGGCACAAGTTATCTAGAAGGGGGGGGGGGTTGAATAGATATTTGAAAATCTTTTCGTTTTAACTTGTTCTAAGATAATTATTAAAACTTTGCGGAATTAGTGTTTGTTTTAATCTCTTTTACCAAGCAATGGAGTTATGAGCAAATAAGGCAGTTATGGCAGATATAGCAGTTATAGTATGAATGTAAACAACACAGTTGTTTTTAAGTGGTTCGGAGCACTCAAAGCTCCTAGTCCACTCTTCTACTCAACGAGTAGGATATCCACTAAGGATGTCTTATACAATCTTCTGAATCACACAGATTCCTTCTAGACCAGCAGTCTAGGAACTTTTCTAGTTCACTTTTGAACTCTTCAAGTCCAACAGACTTGGCTTTCTTACAGTTCACTACGAACTCTTCAAGTCCAGCAGACTTGGTATACTTCTTCAGTTGATTGATGATTGTTGTTGTTGCGTTCTGAAGGTTGCTACTCAGTTTGCTGTGTAAGCTCTGGTTCGTAATAGCTGAGTAGCTGAGCAAGCTTTGTAATATCTAAGATCGTAGAGTTTTGCCTTTGAGAGTTCTTCACGTTGAATGTTTTTCTTGTTCTCTATTTTCTTTCATCTGTCTTATCTTTATATATGCGTGATGTTGAAAAACTATCCGTTGGATCCATCCGTTGTGGCATTAAATGCATCTGAATTTTCTGTACTGTGATGGAGACATTTCTGCACATATTCCGAATTCTGCATTCTGGACCACTGACACTGCAGGCTGCTTTTTCACCTACCACCTGAAAAGGTGTTTTGTCCCTTTCATTCATAGTACTATCATTAGCTTCTTCAATACACTTCTTTGTTGCATACTAAGGATATTTCATTTATTCTGGGACTGATGGGCACTGCAGCATCTAGGATCCATTCCTCGTATTGTTGAATTAACAACTCATGAGGCTTTAACATTTTCTGACATGACAGATGTTGCTCTACGTTTTGGATTGTTGTACTCTACGATTGAGATCGTGTTGTTGACTCTACGATCCCTAGAGCATACTACGTTTGCTGACTCTGCATACTACGATCGTAGAGTTAGCTTGGTGAACGTTGAGTCCACTCTACGATCACTGACTTGAGTGTTGTCTTCATCTGATCTTGTCCGACTATGATCTCTGCATTTGTTCAGTGGACTCTACGATTGCAGAGTGTGGTCTACGATCCTTTTCTTTGACTTTGGCATCGCTAGACTCTACGACTCTGAGCGTACAGTGCATTTCATACTTAGCTTTGGCAGATTGTCGTTCGGCTTATAGGCAGGCTGTCTCTACGATTCAGAACATGACTTCCTCAGTACACTACGATCCTGAGGAGGCTCTTCTCGACACACTACGATCCTTCTTCGTTTCCCCTAGAAGTCTACGAACTCTGAGATCTCATTATCTTGCATACTCCTATTCTGCATCGATAGCTCCCGAGTTGACTTTGACTCTCCTGGCAGACTACGACTTTTGGTACAGTGCTCGACGATCAGACAAGCCTATCTATTACATCATAAGATCAACCTAACAGTTTTGATCTTTTTATCTATTCATTCTAGAACAGAATGATACACGTTGAAAGCTTTGATCAGTCTAACAATCTTGATCTTTCCATCACTAAGTCTTTTTACATAAATTCAATTAAGGACCTTACAATAATCACAAGCATATTAAAACATTAAATCATGCTATGCATTCTCCCAACATATTTTACAACAACTTGCATACTATTCAAAATTTATAAACTACCAACAACTATAACATTATATCAAATCCGCACCATAATATTAAAAAATTATTTCGAGAAAATTAAATCTTTATTCATAAAATTCGAGGTCTCACAACTACTCCATTAACTCAGCTGACTCGAAAAGATACAAAATTCAGTTGGAGCGAGGAATGTGAGAAGAGTTTTTCAAGAACTCAAGAGGAGACTCATTTCAGCATCTGTTCTGACAATACCATCTGGCTCGGAGGGATTTGTTATCTACAGTGATGCTTCAGGCAAAGGGTTAGGATGTGTTCTCATGCAACATGAGAAGGTCATAGCCTATGCCTCTCGACAACTCAAAGAATATGAGAGAAATTATCCTACTCATGATCTAGAGTTGGCAGCAGTCGTTTTTGCACTTAGATTTGGAGGCATTACCTATATGGAGAGAAGGTGGAGATCTATACGGATAATAAAAGCCTCAAATATTTCTTTACTCAAAAGGAACTCAACATGCGGCAACGACGATGGCTTGAGTTGTTTAAAGATTATGATTATACCATCCAATACCATCATAGAAAAGCGAACGTAGTAGCTGACGTATTGAGTAGAAGATCATATGCGGGTACGAGTGCAATATTGTCAACGCAAAGACCCATTTTGTATAACTTGGAAAGGATGGAAATAGAGTTAAAGACTGTTAGAGTTTATGCCCTAGAGGCCAATTATTTGATATAATTGCTAAACGTTTTGATATTATATTTGATTGAATAAATATATGATTTTATTATGGTTTTATTTACTGCATAATATAATTGTTAACATAATAAAATTCCTTAGAATAGTGATACAAATTATATAGTTTCAAGTATGTGACTTGAACATGAGATTATATATTACCATTAGTATCAGTGTTCTTAAATGTCCCTAGTCGAGTATCATTGTTGATGGGACAACAATGATGAATTGAGACTAGTATATGGATTGACTGATGACCAAATCTCATTGGTCATAAATATATGAGATATTAAGTCAATGCATAGGTACATGTTAGAGAACGATGTACTGGACAGACCCACTGTTGCCTAATTTTTTAATAGCACTTTACCACGCAAGTATACGCGTTCAATTGTAATATTCAGCAAGCAAGGATATCGTTCCCACGAGGAAATAGACTAATATGTATCAATTACCAACTCTAATGCAATTAATCCTATTTTAAACTAAGAAAATTTTGTTTATGATTTAAAAATTTAAACTTAACAAACTAATAATTAAAATCAAAATTTCACAAGAATAACTGCAGATTTAACATGTTAAGATTACAACTTTCCTTGGTATTTCATTCAAACTAACTTACTTCCCATTTAAAATAAATCAATTAATATGAATTGTTATCCAAGAATGCTTTATGAATATTCACGCACTTCTTCCAAAGACACGTGAACAAATCCTCCTAAATCCAATCTTTAAGATGCAGAATTACAAGGAACACCCCAATTAATCAACTCACTATATTCCTATGTGAATCAAGTTAATTAGGGTTTATGCACAAATTCTTTCAACGGATACAAAAGACACATAGGTATATTCCTATCCTACACGCTAATCATATTAACCAAATTCAGATTATATGAACAGATGTTATCATATCCAGATCTCAATCTATACTCCATCTTCCAATTTTATATAGATTATCACAGTAATTGTTGGCCAAACAATTAATCAATAAACATAAGATATAATAAACAATTCAATAAAAACCAACTTTCATTCAATGGGAAGCTTGCAATTTAAACTACATACCAAGTTCCGTTGCAATCTTAATTAAACTTTAGTTCATGATAGTAATAAAGAAAAACATCATCCAAGTTAATAAACCAAACATCCCAGATAGTTACAAAAGATAAAACTAGAGAAGAGAAGAAGAAACTCTGAATTTGCTCCAATACTCTCTCTTAGATCTTTAGCCTTTGCAATTCTCCTTCGTGCTTTTCTTCCTTGTTCTCTCTGCAAATCTCTTGAAGAATTGATTCCTTGCAAAATTCGTTTTTTTTGCTTTTCTAGAGTCCTCTCCTATTTGTATTGGTCTCAGCCCTCATTCAGACTCCTCTTTGGCTTCAAAAACCCACTTGACAGCTGAAAAACGCAACTTTCTACGCACTAGAGCGCCTAGGCGCTCATCATAGGCCATTTTCAAGCGCCTAGGCACTTGGGCTGCATTATGTTTCTGACTTGGAGCGCCTAGGCGCTTGGTCTAGGCTTGTATGGAGCGCCTAGGCGCTTGCTCCTTTTTTCCAACATTTTCTGCTCTGACGTCCTTTGGGAAAATGGCCATAACGTCTTCATCCGAACTCCGATTTAGATGATTCAAGATATTCTGGAAAGAGGAAAAGTAGATCTACAACTTTCATTCTTGAAGTTTCGTGAAATAATATCCGGAGCTATAGTCAAATTGGGTCTGAAGTGACTGCTGTGTAAATAGCAAGCCGAAAACGCGAATCTAGCCACCCCAAACATCGATCCAAGTAACTTTTGTCCCAATTCCTACAAAACAATATAAAACATGCATGAATAGACACAAACACATAAAAACAACCTAAAAGACTTGAGAACAACAATAAATTAAGCTCGAATGTATCCAATTCATGTGTATAAAACTCACTCATCAAATACCCCCAAACTTAAACCTTTGCTTGTCCTCAAGCAAAAACACAAAAATATTATGCAATGCAATATAATGAAACTAATCTATATGCCTACGAATCCAACAGTAATGACAGAAACAAGTCTATTTAACCGGCCTTAGAGAAATCAAGTAAACATGATAATACATCATATTTAAACAAATCAGTAATTTCTCAATCAATCATCAAATCTTAGACTGTTATCACTGATATAGTGCGTGTGTGCTCCACAACAATGTTAACTGATATAAAATCAAATTTAAGACATAATAGAATCTTCGAAGGCATCATACAGTGCAAATTCACAAAATTCACGAACAAGCTAGATCCAACTAAAGTCAAACATCCACCAAGTTCAAGAGTCCAATCCGGGATACTTATGCTTTACTTTTCATCACGGGGGCTTTTTGCTCTTTTCCCGTTTTATTATATTTCTTTTTTTTTATTTTTTTTCCTTTTTTTTTAACCATGACTGTGCAATGTCTCATTCCATTAGGCTAACAGTGTCACCCCTTAGCGAGCTTTCGACCAACGACTCCCAGACCATATAAGACCTTAGGGCGCTAGGTTTTAAGATACCCCTTCGGGCGTACTTGCTCAAGTAACAAAGGCCCCGAAACAAAACTAGCCACGGAAATTTTTATTTTATTTTTTCCTTTCTTTTTCTTTTTTTTAACGAAGCTTATATATCCCAAATTTTCCCCCCAAACTTAAGTTTTTATCAAAATTTAGCCATCTCCGCCTATTCATGTCTTTCATTCCTTCACATTAGTATTATCTTTAAGAAATTCATTATGTATCAATTTAAACTTAATCAGTCAACATATCTGTTATTAACGTGCTAACCTTAATTATACTAGTTTCAAACAGGAAAAGATTCAATTCATAACAAGAAATCACATCAAAGTCTTAACAGACAATACTATACTTGTCTACTCAATTTCAATCTCATCACTGGCCAAAACAGACTTAAACTATCTAACGGCTGGAAACATGCAAAGACTACAATTTTTTTTTTATGAATGCAAACTACATGAAAAACTATTAACTAAATACTATATGAATGCACTAGATGAATACTACATGCATGAACTGGAGCTGGACAATTACACCCCTAAACTTAACCAATGCAATGTCCTCATTGTAAGAATATAACGATAAATAGAAGAGAACTTCCCTGTAATCAGCTAAGCGTGAGTTGATGGTGGCGATGGCGACGACGATCATTTTGTTATCCATTGGACCTCCAATACCTTCAAAGAAGAGAGACAACATGGATTAGATTATAAGAGAATTTAATAAGCAACTTAATTCCTATCTACTAAATAAACTAGTAAAGCATATAAATATAAAAAATTCCTGGGTTGCCTCCCAGTCAGCGCTTGATTTATAGTCTTTCAGCCTGACTTTGTCTGGTCAATGCTATCCAATTCCTCTTCGAAAGTTGAGGAACCCTCCATCCATCGGAAATAATATAGCTTTTGGTAGGTTCCCATTTGAGATAGCCATCAAGTTAAAGTCACCTAGCATGCTTTGTTTATATAAGATTAGATTGAAGAACGTCCAACATCTAGGCGTTTTCTCCATTGTGTCTGCAAATAAATTCTGGCATTGAGGCGTGTCAGACACAACAATCTCTTCTTCTATCTTGTCCAACTCATCGCACCATGGCTTCGAAGTTGTACTCGCTTTTACGTCACATGGAGTATTGCCAATGACATGACTACCAATTGGACAAATGATTGCAAATCTAACCGGATCCTTAAACTTTGGTGGAGAAGATATATAGGGCACTATCAAAATCGGTTCATCTATGTCAGAACTCAAGGCTAGATCTTTGGCGACCTTCTTTTCCTGCTCCCCACTTGTCTCCTCCCTTTCCTCATCCTTTTCTTTTGGAACATCCGATTCCAGATTTAGCATGGGCAATCCATCAGTCTTGGGAACCATGTTGCTTGACACTTCACCTTGAGGGCGATTGATGATGGCGTTGAAAAGTTGTCCCACCTGGTTCTCAAGATTTCGAATCGACATCTCCTAACTATTCGTCTGCTCCTCAATCAAAACCATGAACTTGGAAATAAGTCCTTCCAAGTTTAAAATCCTTTCTTCTTCATGATTAGGGAGTTGAACTTGTAATTCAGGAGTGTATGATTGGCATGGAGCAAAGGGTTGTGCTAGATTGTCATCGCTCCATGAAAGATTTAGTGGATTCCCCCACTCATGATGATAATTACTGGAATAATCATAATTGTTGGGATAATCGCTGAAGTTACCACTATATTGTAACGACTCGAAACTGATGGTGCATTGATGCCTCGAATGGTTTCCACCACAATACTCACATATCACCGCTACACTTTGAATACGTTGTGCTGATAAAGCATCAATCTTCCTTGAAAGTGTCCCAAATTGTGCTGACAATTCATCGAGTCCATAATTCTTTGCCTCCCTTGGCCGAGTCATTCTAGAATATAACCAATGATAGTCATAGTTGTTCATGGTGCCTGAAAAGGAATTAGACTAGAGACAAAATAAAATAAAATAAAATAAAAAAATGTTTAAATTAAGATTAACGCTATAAAAATCAATAATGACAAAATATTAAACTAAGTTCCCCGGCAACGGCGCCAAAAACTTGTTGCCTAATTTTTTAATAGCACTTTACCACACAAGTATACGCGTTCAATTGTAATATTCAGCAAGCAAGGATATCGTTCCCACGAGGAAATAGACTAATATGTATCAATTACCAACTCTAATGCAATTAATCCTATTTTAAACTAAGAAAATTTTGTTTATGATTTAAAAATTTAAACTTAACAAACTAATAATTAAAATCAAAATTTCACAAGAATAACTGCAGATTTAACATGTTAAGATTACAACTTCCCTTGGTATTTCATTCAAACTAACTTACTTCCCATTTAAAATAAATCAATTAATATGAATTGTTATCCAAGAATGCTTTATGAATATTCACGCACTTCTTCCAAAGACACGTGAACAAATTCTCCTAAATCCAATCTTTAAGATGCAGAATTACAAGGAACACCCCAATTAATCAACTCACTATATTCCTATGTGAATCAAGTTAATTAGGGTTTATGCACAAATTCTTTCAACGGATACAAAAGACACATAGGTATATTCCTATCCTACACGCTAATCATATTAACCAAATTCAGATTATATGAACAGATGTTATCATATCCAGATATCAATCTATACTCCATCTTCCAATTTTATATAGATTATCACAGTAATTGTTGGCCAAACAATTAATCAATAAACATAAGATATAATAAACAATTCAATAAAAACCAACTTTCATTCAATGGGAAGCTTGCAATTTAAACTACATACCAAGTTCCGTTGCAATCTTAATTAAACTTTAGTTCATGATAGTAATAAAGAAAAACATCATCCAAGTTAATAAACCAAACATCCCAGATAGTTACAAAAGATAAAACTAGAGAAGAGAAGAAGAAACTCTGAATTTGCTCCAATACTCTCTCTTAGATCTTTAGCCTTTGCAATTCTCCTTCGTGCTTTTCTTCCTTGTTCTCTCTGCAAATCTCTTGAAGAATTGATTCCTTGCAAAATTCGTTTTTTTTGCTTTTCTAGAGTCCTCTCCTATTTGTATTGGTCTCAGCCCTCATTCAGACTCCTCTTTGGCTTCAAAAACCCACTTGACAGCTGAAAAACGCAACTTTCTACGCACTAGAGCGCCTAGGCGCTCATCATAGGCCATTTTCAAGCGCCTAGGCGCTTGGGCTGCATTATGTTTCTGACTTGGAGCGCCTAGGCGCTTGGTCTAGGCTTGTATGGAGCGCCTAGGCGCTTGCTCCTTTTTTCCAACATTTTCTGCTCTGACGTCCTTTGGGAAAATGGCCATAACTTCTTCATCCGAACTCCGATTTAGATGATTCAAGATGTTCTGGAAAGAGGAAAAGTAGATCTACAACTTTCATTCTTGAAGTTTCGTGAAATAATATCCGGAGCTATAGTCAAATTGGGTCTGAAGTGACTGCTGTGTAAATAGCAAGCCGAAAACGCGAATCTAGCCACCCCAAACATCGATCCAAGTAACTTTTGTCCCAATTCCTACAAAACAATATAAAACATGCATGAATAGACACAAACACATAAAAACAACCTAAAAGACTTGAGAACAACAATAAATTAAGCTCGAATGTATCCAATTCATGTGTATAAACACCATGAGAATTCTATATGGAGCATTATGCGAAGTGTCATTAGCAATTCTCATAGTGACAATGATGTAATGGTCCTTCGACCCGAAATCGCTATATTACTACACGAGAATTTATGTACTTTGATATCATCAAATGTCACCTTTAATAGGGTGGACTATAAAGGTGATTATTGGGTTCATCATTAATCGTGTGAGAAATATGAGTGATCTAGATGGAATTTAACCATCCTATATATTATGGGTGATATCCATAGGCCTCTTGATTGAGTAGGACTATGAAATGCATGGCCATGCTCAAATAGTGATTTGTTTCATATAGTCTACTCATTGATCAAGAAAATTCAGATTAAATTATGAAGAGTATGACACATTCCATGACTCGAGTTTAATCTAGGATATTAAGGTTAAAAGGATTAAATTACATTGAAACATTGGTCACGAAAAGGTTGCATCGAATCATCGATCTTATTATTACTTGGGTAGAAGTGATGCATTACTAGATGCCGCTCACTGTTTATAATTTTATAATATGATTTTAAAATTATTGCCAACGTAATAATAACCTATAAGGTCACACACATAGAACGTTATTTAAAAGGGAATTAATTTAAATTTTAAGGATTTAAATATATTAATATGATTAATAGTATTTAAATCACGAATTTAAATTAAAAGGATAATTTGTATATATGTATATTAATTAAGTAAGACTTAATTAAGATATATATATATATATATATATATATATATATATATATATATATATATTCGGATTTTATGAAATTAGGTTTTGATTTGATTAATTCCTTTTAACTACTATATATATGATATATAGCAGCTACTTAGGGATATATCATAATTAAAAAAAAATCTAGCCGCTCTTAGAGAGAGACTAGAGAGAAAACAGTTTCAGAAAATCCATTCCTTTTGGTGGCTAGTACCGCAAGTCCTTCTTATTGCAGAATCGTTCGACGGTTCGTGCGGCGTTCGTGTGGATACCGTAAAGGCGCAATCGGTTTGTATTGCGTTGGAGATTCGAGGCGCAGTCGGTTTCAGATTCTCGTTTTTTCTTTCATATCTGGTATACGAGTGGAACCAACTTTAATCGATAATGTTAAAGCTGCTCAAACTACAGACCTGTAGCTGATGCGTATGAAGAAGAAAGTGTAAGAAGGTGCTATTCTGGAAGCAAGAATCGATGAAGAATGAATACTTCGAGTCAACTCTAGACTTTGTGTTCCTAAAGATTCTGACTTGAAGTATAAAATCATGATGGAGGCACACAACACACCGTTTGCAATCCATCTTGGGAGTACCAAAATGTATCGTGATCTTTTATATACATTATGGTGGACCAATATGAAGAGAGAGAGATACCGGGGTTTATCTCAAGGTGTCTAACTTGTCAATGAGTCAAGGCGGAGCATCAAGTGCCAAAAGGTCCATTGCAACCACTTAAAATTCCAAAATGGAAGTGGGAGCACATTACCATGGATTTCGTTACTGGTCTTCCCAAGGTTTCTCAAGGCATAGATGCGATTTGGGTCATTGTTGATAGATTAACCAAGTCTGCTCATTTCTTACCGATATGAAAAATATTTACACTTGAACGTCTTGCTAGTATGTACATAAACAAGATCATAAGATTGCATCGTATGCTAGTATCCATAGTTTCTGATCGAGACCCAAGATTCACTTCAAGATTTTGGGTTAGTTTGCAAAAAGCTATGGGCACGAATTTATGATTTAGTTCGGCATATCATCCTCAAACGGATGGGCAGTCGGAAAGGACTATTCAAACTCTTAAAGATTTATTAAGACTTTATGACCATGACTTCAAGGGAAGTTGGGACAAGTTCTTACCATTAGTGGAGTTTTCCTACAACAATAGTTATCAAGCAAGTATTGGCATGGCTCCATTTGAGGCGTTGTATGGAAGAAAGTGTCGTTCTCCAGTATGCTGGGATGAGGTGGGTGAAGCAACGTTGTTGGGATCAGATTTGGTACGTATGACTACGGAAAAGATTCAAATGATCCGACAACGTATAAAAACCTCACAAGATCGACAAAAGAGTTATGCCGATATTCATCGAAAATACGTGGAATTCAATATTGGAGATCATGTGTTATTACGTGTTGCTCCATGGAAAGGAGTTACAAGATTTGGAAAAAGAAGAAAGCTCAATCCTCGATTCATTGGCCCATTTTTAATCCTCGATCGAGTAGGAACTGTGGCCTATAGATTCGCCTTATCGCCAAGTATGTCTCGTGTTCATAACGTTTTTCACATATCTATGTTACGTAAATATGTGAAAGACCCGAACCATATTATTAAATTAAAACCAGACGAGATAGAGGAAGATTTAACGTATGAAGAGTTACCTATTAAAATCTTGGATAAGAAGGATCATATTCTACGCTCTAAAGTTATACCTCAAGTCAAAATTTTGTGGAGAAACCACGATGTGGAGGAAATGACCTAGGAGTTAAAATCTGAGATGAAATCAAGGTATCCTCACCTCTTCGACATTCCAGGTACGCACCCTAATTTTGAGGACGAAATTTCATAAGGGGAGGTTGTAAGATCCCAACTTTTATGAATAAAGAACAATTTCTCGAAATATATTTTTGAATATTATGGTGTGGATTTGATATAATGTTATAGTTTTGGGTAATATTTACAAAATTTTCAAAGTAAGCAAGTTGTTATATAATATTCGATTGGTCGGGGAATATTTGTTTTAACAAAGAATATTCGTACGATAACACAATCATTGGTGGACCCCATAACTGTAGTAGCCCCGAATCCGGGCCCCGAATCGCCGCGGATCCGGTATACTATTTCTTTCACTAATTTGCGGAAGATATAAACATAATTTGTTTATACATTAAACTTTACACACTTATCCCCAAGGTCGAGTAACCTTCACTTAATACAATTCATAATCTTTATAACACATTTATCAAACTATGTTATTACAAAATAGCTGCACTTTATATTCCAAGCTGAACTTGACATTATCTTTTCTATCGATGATTCATTTATTTAAGAATCATATCTAATCTCAATTCAATTTAAACCTTCTTTATCTATTTAACATTTCAAACTGTAGATAGCTGTCAATTACATTTGACAAAACTATCAATCATAAATTATACTATTTCTAATTCAAGAAAATATATTCATTTGCGCATCGATCAATCTTCATCATCCGTATAGCAATTAATATTGTCTAACATCATTAACCTGCAAAAAGTTCGTGTTTACAAGATTGAGCTCGACAGCCCAGCAAATTTAACAGTCTATCATGTTTCACATAGCACACAATCTCACATGCACCACATTTCCTTTAATATGCATATCTACATGCAACATACATTCTTTACTATGCATATCCTACATGCAACAATAATTCTGTGAAATGCATAAATTCTTCCATTATACATTTCCAATTATTGTGTTATATCATACTACACGTGTTATCACATATCACATATAAATTGAGTTTCATACCCAATTAACTTAGTCATGTTTTGACTTTAACAATTCATAGAGCATGATATGTAATTTAGCACATAACCACATTCAATCCACAAACATAATAGAACTGAAAAACTTGCCTCTTTGATGCGAAGCTATTAATTTCACGCGATTACACGTATTCGAAGTATTATGCTCCTGTATAGCATCAATACACACATAATGTTATTACAATGTATAACATTACCATATTCTACAAATTCTATTTAAACTTGTGTTTTGCAAGTCTAATATCTCATTCTTAACTTCTCTTATTTTAATAAGTTTACTACATATGTATGGGGTATAAATTTTATTAGCTTTTGCTAGGTTAATAAACCAACTCACTTATTATTATTATTATTTTTTTCACAGCTAACTGCTACTACTAATCGTTACTGCCTTTTAGCAACAGTCCTTTACTGTTAACTGCTACTGCACTTAGGCAGCAACTCCTTATTCCAGGCTCATCATTTCATGCCTTTATACCCTTTACAAAAATCTTTTAATATCTTTTAAGATGATACATTCATTTAAGACAAAGTATCAACAACTAAATTCTATACAGCCACCCATATACATTGCCTAATATCCCAAAAGGGAACTCCCAGCTCTTGCCCCTTAAGCTTACTGCTGCTGCCAAGGCAGTAGCCTTACACACTGCCAACCAAAAATTATAACTCGCATTAACTTGTATATACATATGCTTACTATTTTGGTTTTCAATTCAAACCAGCCTCACTAAGCAGCCTCAACACAATAAAAGTAGCTCAACAATTTAGCCACCAAAAAGGGTAACTGCAACAACAAAGTGTACTCAGCAGTGCGCTGGTGCGCGACTGCAACTGTTGCTGCCAGCAATTGCTCAAACCCAATAACCCGTTTTGCGGCCTTATAACTTTTAGCTCGTATACCAAATTAAATCAAACTCTAAGTATGTTATACATACCATATGAGTCTATATTTAGAGGTTATAACCTCATCATTTCAGGTTCTATACGCTGTCCAAAACAGTGTTCATTCATGCTTTGCTACACTAAATTTTTTCTTACTTTCGTTTTGCCTAGAAATTGCTTTTCGCTCGAATCTAGTACCTTCAAACTTGGGCAGTATTAAGATTGTATTTCTTAGTATTTTAGAAAAATATAACTCTTCTAATTTGGGCATCCTAGACAGGTTAAACAGAAGGCTAAAACTGCCTTGTCGAAACAGTTAATTTTTTTTCCAACTGAACCCTCTCTTGCTCAAACAGCCATAACTTTTTCGTTTCAAAATATTTTTGATCGATTCTTAAGCCCACGTGAAGATAACTTCCAGGATACAACTTTTGTCTCACGACATTTTTCCAAAATCAGAACACAACAGTCCAAAAAAAATTAGACAAAGGAGGCTGTTCAGAATCTTGGACAGTTTTGTATACTCTCCTTCCGAATGCCATAACTAACTCATCCGGAGTCGGAATTAGTCCGTTCCGGAGTCTATGGAAAGCTAAAACAGAGTAATACAACATATCAAAAGCCCAGAATTTTTAAAGCATAGAAACTGGACGAAATAGCCCCTGCCATAGACTGCCACGAATCTGTTCATAACATCGGGACTGTTTTGACATAAAACAACACCACGAATTTTAGAAACGTGATTTTTGAGTTCTACCACTTGGGTTTACTACTAAACACATATATCTAACACCCCTCTTTGACGGATCACAAAAAGGAGCTATAGATTTAAAATGGTGGATTTTCAAAATACATAGAAATTTTGGATTTTTAAACTAGAAAAAATTTATTTTTCTCTTCTTTTGGTTTCAAACCAAATCAACACCCAAAATAGCTAAATCCATACATGAATCCATGAAAAACACATAGATCTTAGGGTTTGAGCTTCATACTCAAAAACCCCCATCATAAAAAAAATTCCATAGAAAGAGATTAGAGAGAGAGATGTTATACCTTTGCTTCTTTCTACTTCTTCTTCTTCTTTTTTCCATGGATGGCCTTCCATCTCCCCTCCCTTCCATGGCTACCGAAGCCTCTCTTCTCCTTTCTCTCTCTCGACTTTCTCACGTTCCTCTCCTTCTCCTCTTTTTCTTTTCTTTTCTCTTTATCTACTCTCTCCTCATCTAAGCCTTATCTTTTTTTTAATAAAATTTGGCCAAGTGGCCTTACAATCTTCCAAGATTTTGCTTAATTGCTAATTTACTCTCCAAATGACTAAAATGTCTTTCCATAATTGGGCCAACACTTGGACATTTTATTAATTCCATTGGACTTCTTATTTTATTGTGCTTACTAACAAAATAACATTAGCCTTCCTCTACAAATTAAATTGGGCCATTAATATATACTTAGTCCAATTATTTTAACTTGTCCCACCCTAAATATTTAATTAGGGTATCCATTCTAAATCACCACTCTATTACACTAAATTTTATAACCTAAATAAACTTATTTTAATTAAGTTATAAAATTAGTAACTTGAGATAATAAAAATATATCTCTTAACTTAATATAAATTATTATTCTCCCACAAGTGAGCTTAGCTCGGGCTCTCAATAATTAATTCCATTGAGCTAACCATTTTACTTGTGTTACTTACTAACAAATACTAACTAGGGCTTCCACCCAAAATTTAATTGGGTCATTATAATACATATCCCATACATAATATATTGGGCTACATTAAATAATTAATTGCCCTTAAACCATATTATCTACAAGTCACATGCTTAAATAAATTAATTGGACTTGTTCAAATAATATAACCTCCTTAGTCTATTAAGTCAAATTCTTTTGGACTCTAAATAAATTATTGAGCTATGATATTATTATAGCTCATTGCTTTTAATTCTATTCCATTCTACCCTTATCACTAAATTAGGATTTACATGCACTCAAGTGAAATAAAAATTCTTGCTTAAGTACATTTAATTTCTTAACCTAATTAGACTTGCTATAATTAGGCTATAAAATTAATTAACTGAGATGTATAAAATAAATCTCTTATAATTGGTATATATTTTAACTACCATAATTCTCTCATCTCATAACCCTTAAGTTATTAAATTCTTCATTCCTAATATATAATTAGGATCACATTAGTTTATTTTATTTGTTTATATAATTAAACAAATATAAACCATCACATAATTCTTCATATTCCTTTACTCACATATTCGAACAAAATAATTTAATAAATTGTGACATGTTCCACAATTCTCTTAAATTAGGTCACTAGTATAAAAATAAAATATTAGGACCACTAAATAACGATAACCATTTAGGTTATTTAATTATCACACCTAATATATATATATATATATATATATATATATATATATATATATATATATATATATATATATATATTAGGTTACATAACTTAATTCCTACTTCACTCCTGTATACAAAATAAATATATTCACATTATATAATGTATATTTATTTAATCATATCCATAATTCACATAATCATAACATATTCACTTCTCACACTAATTTTGACTTTTCTTCATAAAAAGTCAACTGTTGACTTTAACCAAAAGTCAACATGTACACATATTGTGTTTATTGTCCATTCTGACTACACATGACATTCCGGACGCAATCGAGCAATCCATACTTTAAAATTCTATCTCTGACTCAAATTTTGAGTTTTTAAATTACTCCATTCTCATTACTAATCGTATTAACTAACGACTTTATACATCTTTAAATTCTTATTGGCCAGTCAAGGCCAACACTCAAGCTATGTTAATTACTAACATAGTTTTATCTTGATCATTATGTCATTAACTTAATCCATCATTCCTCTTGCTAAAATACATATAGCACCTTACTAAGTATATATATTTCTATACATATACTCATCTCTTCATGTGAAATCTTATCTCCAATAATAAAATTTCCATATGTACTTATAAAACATTTCTTAGACTATTCAGTTCACATCGAATTTACATGTATCGTAATACCTTATCCTTGATATTCCTTCAAGTACATATTAATTCATTTCTAGGGTTTAGAAATTTTGTAACCCATATTTTCTCTATTCTCATTCGAATATCAAACCATATAGGTTTTTACTTGAAAATTTTAAATAAATCCTCAAATTCTCATCTAGGTTTTATTCTTTAACCTTTATTCTAATCATTCAAGATTTTTGAAATTTTCGGGTTGTCACAATAACGGAAGTATTGTCGTAGTTAGAAAACGACATAATTATCTTTTTATAAAAATAACGGCGGAAGTTGTACCGTTAAACTGTTGAACTACCCGGTAGTAAAAGTACAGTAATATGCGTGGTTGCATAATAGCACACGGTATTGATGCTTACTTGAGAAGTCACTCATTTATACTAAATTATTGTTACAGTAATTGCTGCATTATATCTTTCATATTATTAATTTGATTATTGTCACAGTATCATCTGTATTATATGATATATTATTAAATCAATAATTGAGACGACAAAGTTATTCATATTATTAAATTACAATATTTACAATATCTAGAAGTTCTGTCAAGGAGAGGTTTGGTCATCTAATTGCGCGCCAATAAGGAGAAATCCTTATCGGAAAGCCCTTTCTTTCCTGGGAACAACCTGGTTGTTAAATATTGTGAGTTATAATATTAATGATGAATAAGTTCGTGTTGATTAAAGATGAATTTGATAGTTCCATTGTGTTGGGATTATTAGTGTTAGTGGAAATCAACATCTATTCCGATGATAATTGATGTCTGGGGTTATATTGATAAATCGGGTAATTAATCGGATAAATGAGAAATTAATTGCTACTAATTCACATGCTTATATAACTATATGTTCACATGTGTGTACTATTGATTCACATTCTTGTACTATTAGGGGAGTTGGTGCAAGATTGATAATACTTGCATGACTAAGTTAAAAATGAAGGTATAGATGGAGGTACTATACTGTAATTCGTATTTTCACATGATTATAATTATTGATTCACATGATTGAACTATTTATTCACATTATTTACAATTAGGGGAGGTGGTGCAAGTTTGATAATACTTGCAGGACTAAATTAAAATGAAAAAAATTTGAAGGTATTGTACTGTAATATTTCGAGCCCCAAAACGTGCAATTATAGAAACTATATTTTCCTATAAATAGAAGCTCATTCTTCCTTCATTTCTCACCAATTTACTAAAGCTATAGTGCAATTTTTATAGAGAGAAATTATAGAGAGAAAGAAGAAGAGAAGTCTGCTACCTATCTACTCCAGTATCCAATTTCTTTCTAAGGTAAGGGGTATTATTTCTTTCGTATTCATGAAGAGAGCTTCTGTTATTCCATTCTTTATTATTATATTGGAATAACCTGTCTATGCGAAGTACCGCATACATGGTAAAATTCTTCTGTTATTCCATTCTTTATTATTATGTTGGAATAACCTGTCTATGCGAAGTACCGCATACATGGTGAAATTCTTCTGTTATTCTATTCTTTATTATTCTGTTGGAATATCTTGTATGTGTGGATTACGCTAGACCTGGTTCCATTCTTTATTATTTTGTTGGAATAACCTGTCTGTGCGGTCTATCGCATGCATGGTGAATTCTTTGTTATTCCATTCTTTATTATTCTGTTGGAATATCCTGTCTGTGCGGATTACGCTAGACCTGGTTCCATCCTTTATTATTCTGCTGAATTAACCTGTCTTTGCGGTATATCGCATGCATGGTGAAATCTTCTGTTATTCCATTCTTTATTATTCTATTAGAATATCCTGTCTGTGAAAATTACGCATGACATGGTTCTATTCTTTATTATTTTGTTGGAATAACTTGTCTATGTGGATTATCAAATGCATGGTGAATGATCCTTCGTATTCATTCCTTATTAAATTATGGAAATGATCTGTCTATGTTGATTACCGCATGGCGGGTGAAAATCCATTTGCAGTTTCATATATTCTATGATACTCATTTGGTTAAAGTTTTGGCTTCTATACTCCATGAAATTAGTAAAATATCCTGGATATTTGCGCTTCATCCGATATCTTTTCATGGAAATATTCTTCTGAGCATTCTTGAATTTTACTCTACAAAGAAGTATCATGATGACAATTTGGACGTAATTGATTTCAAGATAAATTAACTTATAAATATTTAAAATTTATTCTTGAACTTGTTTTATTGAATTATTATGTCATTGTCATCATCCCCATGCTTTTATTGTTATGAAAGTCATCTTTGGCTTACGTGCATAGATGGACTTGGCATGATTATGACCAGGGATTATTCGGTATAATCATGACCTGTAATGTTATAAATGATGTGATAAAAGTCCTCAGTAGCCTTTAGTGCATTGATGGACAGTTTTTAGTATGATTATGACCAGGGATTATTCGGTATAGTCAAGACCATTGATGATTTAATGAATATCCTTGGCCCATAGTGCAGGGATGACTCGATGATGTGGCTTATTTATTAAGCTGAATCTCAGCGATAAAAATTGATGAAAACATTTTAAATCATAGAAGATAGTAGATATCGTGCTCTACTTGACTCTTCTAATGGATTGCTTATTCCGTTATAGTTAAACTTGATGTCTATTGTATTGTATCAGTTTAACATTGTTGAAGACTAATGATAATTTATTCTGCATTATCTTAGTCATAATATTTCTTACTGGGCTAGTTGAGCTCACCCTTTCTTTCACTGTTCTCTTCAGGAAATTAGAACGTAGCCGGGACTAGTCGGGGAACGGAGTGACGGTCCAGATGATAGTGTTAGTAGTCCTCACTATTTTGTTAAATAGTGTGACAGTAAATGTAATGAGGACTCCATTAAGTGTGGATATTGTCTAGATGACAATATTCTTATTAAAATTTTTAAATTATGTTTTGTCGTATTTTACACTACTGTTGTATAATTAAGTTGTATTTAAATTTTGTACCATGTATTTAGCGACTCAAGATGGGTGATGTATACCTATTTTGGGGGCGTCACACTGTCACCATAATCTAAAGGCTTCCATATAACTCCTTTGCACTTTCAATAGTATTTAGAATAGTTTGTAGCATGAGTTGTTGCATAGTAGTTAGTATTTATTTATAGGGAGAAATTAGATTAAATAACGAAAAATAATGATAATAGCTCAATTTTGGCTGAATAACACTTCTGTCCTTTCAAGTTGTCACCCTCTTTCAAAGTCATCCGTAAAGTTCAATTTTCATTAGTGAATTCCTTAAAGTAGCATTTTATTGGTGTTTTTGTTCCGTCAGCCCAATTTGACCTCAACCCTACCTAGTTTGACCCAACCCAAAATTTTAGTATTTTAAAATATTAAATTCATTTTAAAATAAGTTTAAAATAATAATTATATTTGTGACAACCCAGAAAATCGGATTGTCCAGAATTTAAGTTTAAAGAATTAGTTATTAATAAAATGAATTTTTATTAATAATATTCTATGCTATGTGTTTATTAATCATTCTAGAACCTAAGATAATTATAAAATGGGAGGATTCAGGCTACAAGCTAGACTGAACGAGTAAGAATTTTCAAGACGAAAATAAAATTTTTGCTGGAACAAAAATATTTCTGAAGAAAAGACGAAATAGACATTATTCACCCGACAAAACCCTAAGGGTTAGGGTTTGACTAACATAAGCCTTTTTGAGAGTTCGGTATGTCAAAATGACATTCCATCGAAAGATTTCACGATAATATATTGTGAAAAGTTAAGTACGCAGATAAAAGTTTTTCTAAAAAATCGTGCAGAAATTGGACGAAATAAAAATGACGAAAAGTACTGTTATGTACTTTTCATTCGTTTAACAATGTTAGGGGAAAACGTGAAGGAAAACGCTTATCATCAAAAAATATTTTTCAGTTTTTTGAATATCCGAAGAATACGTAAAAGTTAATCTGTAGAAGAAAGACGAAAAATCCAAAAATATTTAGATTCCGAGAATCGTAATTTTTGAACTGTCGGACAATGTCTTCAAGACGAAAGCACGAAGCTTCCAAGAGAAGTGTGAATAGGAAGGAGGTGTGCATGGTAACTTTGGGGCGAAATGACTATTTTACCCCTAGCCTTGATTTTCTATAAAAGGAGAACTTAAGCTCATTTGTTGGTTAATGAAAAAATCACCAACACTTGAGAGAGAGAGAGAGAAGTCGGATGAGGAGGAAAAGGAAGAGGAAAAGCTAGCTCGAGTGCAAACTTTGTCTAATGGAAGAAGATTAAAGGAGAAAAGTAATCCAAAACCTAGTTCAATATAAATTTTTCTTTAAGTTTTCTATGTTAGAAACATAGCTTAATGAAAATAGAAGTAATAGATATTAAGAATGATTTCATATGGTTGAAATCATGAGAAAAAGAAGAAATAAGAATTAAAAGTTTACTTTATAAATTTCTTAAGGATGTATGAGTTTTGTAATAAATTTGAGCGATCCGAATGAATCATATGAACGATTCGATGACATAAATAAGGAATGGTGTTTTATAGAACCGAATTCTAAGAAAAAGTGAAATTGTAATCAAAATATCGATTAAAATGAAGAACTAACGAAGAACACGAAGAATGTTATTGATGGACAAATTTAAAACCATCGTAGTATAATTTTTATTTGATGGACAAGTTTAAAACCATCGCGTATAAGTTAGTTGCTTATTACTTGGTTAGGAACGATAGAAAAGTTCATGAAGAACGGCTTAAAATTCGCTTTAACGAAGTTATGGCAAAATTTTTGTAAAAGACAAACGAGAAGTAGAAAGTATGTAAATGAAACCGAATGTGTAGGGTTCTATAATAAAGTAAGAAAACATAGAAAACGTGAGTTATGGACTCAAGAACGAACAAGTTCCGAGTTCGGATGACCGAATTACGGACGAACAAACGAAGAACGTTAATAACGTAAAATGAACGAGTAATGGAATTTAAGCCAATCGATTGGCATGTTAACGGATTCAGAACAAATTTTTGTCTAAAGGAAGTTGAAGTACATAAGATAAGGAAGAGAATAGCTTTGGAACAACCTTATTTTGAGTTATAACGAAGAAGTTATGAGATTGTGAAGTAAGCGTCTCAAACCAATACAAGACTTAGAAAAAACATTCCAAGTTCTAGGCCTGGTGCCGCAGCGCCAGTTAAGCCTTGGGAAGCGGCGCTGCATCGCCAACCCAGGCTATCAGCTAGTGCTAAGTGTCACTGCAGCATGGGGCAAAAAAAAGGGTACCGGCGCCACAACGCCGGTGCAGGGCAAGGCCCAGAGAAGATCTTTTAACTTCTCGACTCTTGGGAAAAGTGTAAGGGAAGATAAAGAACATATAGTTCGCGTAATGTAACACTTAATTAAGTGAATTTAAAACTTTAATGAAGGTTGAATATAAAGATTAAACGGGATTAAAAGACAAATAATATAAACGCAAATTACGGAACCAATATCCGGGGACCGTAGTCGCGATAAAACGAACGTGAGGGATTGTTGTGATTGTGATTCCTTAGACGTTGAGTGATGAGGGTAATGTAAGACCCCAACTTATTATAAATAAAATTAAATTTTCTCTATTTATTATTCTAAATTAATAAGGTGTTAATTTGATATAATGATTTGGTTATGGGTGAAATGTGCAAATTTTGCAAAATAAGCAAGTGGTTATAAAATATTCATTTTTGTCGGGGAATATTCTTTTGGTCGTGGAATATTCTTTTTGTCGGGGAATATTCGTATGACGGCGCAGCCATTCGTCGGGCTCATAACAGAATAACTGTCGAATGAAGAAAATGATAAAGTATGAGTTTTTATAAATAACAGCGTAGTTGTTACCGTTAACACTGTTGGAATACCTGGTGGTTAAAATACAGTAATACACGTGGTGGCACAGTAGCACACGGTATTGCACAGTATTATTGAATTATTGATTCGTACGTAAGAAGGCACTACTCAATAATTGTTACAGTAGTTACTGTTCAATATTTTATTTTATTGATTCAATAATAGTTGCGTTGATAGTTTATATTATTGTTGTTTCAATAATTATCACTACACAATATTTTCCATTATCAGATCAATAATTCATATTATTTGAATAATATTATTAGATAACATTATTGGCAATGTCTAGAAAGTTCTGTCTAAGGAGAGGTTTGGTCACCTAATTGCGCGCCAGTAAGGAGAAATCCTTATTGGAAAACACCCTCTTTCCTAGGAACGGCCTTGTTGTCATAATTATAATTCTGTAATATTATTTATGAATAATTAATTATTGATTTATATGATAAAGAAATATTTATTTGATGTGGATATAAATGATGAATTTATTTATGTGGTTATTAATGAAGGAATTAATGTTGAGGTGTTTTATCGATATTTTGTCAAAATGGAGGTATTAAAAATCATCCGTTTGTGGATTTCAGATATTTTCTATTAGGAATTTGGGAAAATTTTCTTCTACAAAGTTGTAGAGAATTCGATTTCAGGCAGAATGGACACAAAATTCATATTTTTTTGATAAACAATCTATTTTCTATGAATTATTGAAGTTTCGATAAATAAAATGATTTTTTATTAAATTTATGGGGGACCCACTTTTGGTTGGTGGAATACACACATGGGCTGCTGAATTCTTCGAACATGGCTGTCCAAAAATTCAAAGCATGCGTAAGAATTGTAATTAATAATAATATTATTTTATTATTTAGTCTCCTTTGGCGTTCTAGCATTTTCTTATAAATAGACGCCTAGGTTAGAATTGAAAATCACACCAGAAATAAATTTTCTTTCTCTCTAGATTATCGAGCGTATTCTTGTGAGTATTTTGATACTTTGAGTGTTGCTATACGGTGCAAGTTCTGTCAGCACTATACCCGAAATTCATTCAGAAGTACGGTTATTTGAGGTAAGGGGTGTTATTTTCTTCTTAAATGATATTATTTTCTTCAATATCATTATACCGGAATATTGGTGAACTTTTTAATCAAATTTGGAAATTTTTGTGTCGGGGTTACTATTCACGTATACGGCACTATTCACTGAAAAATAAAAAAAATTCTTTTTGTCCAAGATGTCTATTTTGGCTACTATCTTTGATTATATCCTTGTTTTGATCGTTATTTTTGAATTCTGCTTCAAAATTGGTTATTATAGAGTATTATTGATCTTGGATAAAACTGTTATACGAATCCCTAATATTTGTCCTTCTGTCTCACTGGATTCGTTTTCTTTAAAATATTTTTCATCATCCTCAGTCCTAAATGATGATATTACTGAATATCTTTGGCCTATAGTGCAAAGATGAATGATTAGTGATTATCTTTGGCCTATAGTGCAAAGGTGAACAGGTGTTGAGATGAACATGACCAACTGGTGATACTTGATGAATATCTTTGGCCTGTAGTGCAAAGATGAATATTTGATTAAAAGATGTATATTGATTGATGTTACAGGGATAAAATATTGATGATGGACTCTTAAATATTAGAAGATAGTAGAATTCATTCTCTACGTGACTCTTCTAATGGATTGCTATTTCCGCTGTGTTTGTTGATCTAAAACTTGTTGTCTATTATATTCTATCAGATTTTTCCCCGTTGAAGACTAATGATAATTTGTTGTATATTATCTTAGTCATAATATTCTTTACTGGGCTAGTTGAGCTCACCCTTTTCCTTTTTGTTCCATTTTTCTTCTTAGGAGGTGAGAACATAGCAGGATCGAGTCGGGGTATGGAATGATGGTTCTAGAAAGATGTTTTAGCTGTCCTCACTATTTCAGTAAAATAGTGTATGAATAATTGTAATGAGGACTTATTTGGGTGTGGATATTGTCTAGAAGACAATATTTGTATTTAAACTCACAGTATGTGTTGTCGTATTTTGCACGACAATTGTATTATTGAAGTTGTAGTTTGCTTTTTGTACCATGTATTTGGCGACTCAGAATGGGTGTTGTATACCTATTTTGGGGGCGTCACAGGTAATGTATAACATTTTGATGTTTTGATATTTTAATGAGAGATATGTGTGAAGTCCCCAAAATAGGTATACATCACTCATTCTGAGTCGCCAAATACATGGTACAGAAAACAACTACAACTTTATTAATACAATTGTCTTGCAAAATACGACAACACATACTGTGAGTTTAAATACAATATTATCTTCTAGAAAATATCCACACCCAACTAAAGTCCTCATTACAATTATTGATACACTATTTTACAAAAATAGTGAGGACTGCTAAAACAACTGTCTAGGACCATCACTCTATACCCCGACTGGTTCCTGTTATGTTCTCGCTTCCTGAGAAGAAAAATGGAATAAAAAGGAAAAGGGTGAGCTCAACTAGCCCAGTAAAGAATATTATGACTAAGATAATATACAACAAATTATCCTTAGTCTTCAATAGGGAAAAATTTGATAGAATATAATAGACAACAAGTTTTATATCAATAACTGTAGTGGAAACAATAATTTATTAGAAGAGTTAAGTAGAGAATGAAATCTACTATCATCTATGAATTTAAAAGTCCATCATCAATATTTTATCTCTGTAACATCAATCAATATACATCTTGAATCAAATATTCATCTTCGCACTACGGGCCAAAGATATTCATTTGTATCATCAGTTAGTCATGTTCATCTCAACACCTGTTCATCTTTGCACTACGGGCCAAAGATATACATCAGGTAATCATTCATCTTTGCACTACAGGCCAAAGATATTCATCAAGTATCACCGTTAAGGACTGAGGATGATGAAAAACATTTTAGAAATTGAATCCAGTAAGACAGAAGGTCAAATATTAAGGATTCGTATTTCAATTTATCCAAATTCAATTATACTCCATAATAACCAATTGTGAAGTAGAATTCAAAAATAAAGATCAAAACATGGATACAATCAAAGATAGTAACTATAAAAGACATTTGGGACAAAAAAGAGAAAATTTCATTTTTCGGTGAATAGTGTTGTATTTATGAATAGTGCCGTATACGTGAATAGTAACGTATACGTGAATAGTAATCCCGACACAAAAAGATAGAAATTTCACAATAAAATTCATAACAATATCTCAGCATAATGATATTGAAGAAAATAATATCATTTAAGAAGAAAATAGCATCCCTTACCTCAAAAAAATAGTACTTCGGAATGAAAGGTCGGATGTGATGCTGAATGAAACTTGTACTGAATAGCAACTCTCAAAGTATCTAAATACTCAAAAAATATGTGACGCCCCCAAAAATAGGTATACATCACCCATCTTGAGTCGCCAGATACATGGTACAAAATTCAAATACAACTTAATTATACAAACGTCGTGTAAAAATACGACAAAACATAGCTGAGAGTTTTAATAAGAATATTTTCATTTAGACAATATCCACACTCAAAGGAGTCATCATTACATTTATTGTCACACTATTTAACAGAATAGTAAGGACTACTAATGCTATCATCTGGACCGTCACTCCGTTCCCCGACTCGTCCCAACTATATTCTCATTTCCTGAAGAGAATAGTGAAAGAAAGGGTGAGCTCAACTAGCCTAGTAAGAAATATTATGACTAAGATAATGCATAATAAATTATCATTAGTCTTCAACAATGTTAAACTGATAAAATACAAAAGACATCAAGTTTAACTGTAGCAGAACAAGCAATCCATTAAAAGAGTCAAGTAAAGAATAAAATCTAATATTTTCTATTATTTAAAAAGTTTTTCATCAACTTAATCACTGAGACTCAACTTAATAAATAAACCACATCATCGAATCATCCCTGCACTACGGGCCAAGGATATTCATTAAATCATCAATGGTCATGACTATACCGAATAATTCCTGGTCATAATCATACCAAAAACTATCCATCAATGCACTATAGACCACTGAGAATTTTTACCACATAATTCATCACATTACGGTCATGACTATACCGAATAATCCTTGGTCATAATCACACCAAGTCCATCTATGCACGTAAGCCAAAGATGACTTTTATCGCAATATAAACATGAGAATGATGACAATGATATAAGCATTAATCAAATGAAAACAAGGATAAATATTAAAGACTTTAAATTTATCCAATTATTATCAATCACTAAATAAACTCATAATCTAATATTATTAATATTATAATAATATTTTAATCACTTCTTAAACTTATAAATAATTTATTTCAATTGTTTATACTTTACCAAATAATGCATTTAATCATTCAAAAATGTCATACTCATAAGATTTCATCACCAATGATCAAATCCCTTATCAAAAATCTGCATATACCCTATACAGGATTCCCAAGCCATAAAATCATATTTACTAATTTTTCAGCTTCACATAACATATTTAACTCATATGTTCGTAACTAAACCATTTTCATGAAAAATTACCAACTCAACTTGTTATTTTTCTATTCTTTTCCCAAACATATATACATATATTTCATACACAACAAGTATTTTTTTATAATTTTTCAACTCCCTTAATTATTTTTCAAAAATCAATTTCTAATTAATTCCTTGAGAAATTAGCTACCTCAAGTTTAACTCCAGAAATTCCAAAATCTTTGCAGGATCTTACACATGTTAACGTGAGCTTTCAGTTTAAATTTCATGGTCATCGGAGTTATAGAACTCCGGTTATAGCGTTTTTCGTTAGAAAAACCTAAATATTGAAATAGTCATAACTTGCTCATTTTAAGTCGGAATGAGCTCATTTTTGGACAATAGGTACTTTATACCATATATTTTCGTGTCCCAAAAGGCCGGAATTTTTCTCATAAACTAAGTGGCCGAAAATGCCCTTTCAAATTTTTAGACAGTAGCCTTTTCGATACTTTGCAGTTTTTGACTCCTTTACTAAAATCAGTCCACACGAAAATCTACGACACCTTTTCCAGTGATTCCACTTGGATAAGTTAGAAAACTCATAGATCTAACTCTAGAACTTGACCAAACTCAAAAATTCGAAATATAATAGGAGATATGGTCAATTAAATTTCATGTTCTATTTTCACCAAAATCTGATTTTCAACCCTTTGTGATTTCTAAGAAACTTTCATGTTTTCACATAATAACCAACATAACTCATCATAACACTTACTAATACTACATATACCCATGATTTTCATCAGTCCAATGCTTTTATTATGATTTTCATCATAATCAACAGTCCAATGCTTATATTATAACTCTAATCATAATCCACGTAAACAGATCATTTTCACAATTTAATAAGGAATGAATACAAAGGATCATTCACCATGCATGTGGTAATCCACACATACATGTTATTCCAACAGAATAATAAAGAATGGAATAACAGAAGAATTCACCATGCATGCGATAGATCGCACAGACAGGTTATTCCCAACAGAATAATAAATAATAGAACCAGGTCATACGTAAACGCACAGACAGGATATTCCGACAAAATAATAAAGAACGGAACTAGGTCAGGAGAAATTCGCACCGACAGGATATTCCAACAGAATAATAAAGAATGGAATAACAACAAAAATCACCATGCATCCGATAGACCGCACAGACAGGTTATTCCAACAGAATAATAAATAATGGAACCAGGTCATACGTAAACGCACAGACAGGATATTCCAACAGAATGACAAAGAATGGAATAACAACAGAATTCACCATGCATGCGATAGACTGCATAGACAAGTTATTTCAACATAATAATAAATAATGGAACCAAGTCATGCGTAATACGCACAGATAGGATAATCCAACAGAATAATAAAGAATTGAATAACAGAAGAATTTCACCATGTATGCGGTACTTCGCATATACATGTTATTCCAATATAATAATAAAGAAGGAAATAACAAAAGAATTTCACCATGTATGCGGTACTTTGCATATACAGGTTATTCCAACATAATAATAAAGAATGGAATAACAGAAAAATTTCACCAAGTATAGGGTAGCCCGCATATATAGGTTATTCTAACAGAATAATAAATAATGGAATAACATAAGTTCTCTTCATGAATATGAAAGAAATAATACCCCTTACGAGTATTGAAAGAAAATAACTCTCTTCATGAATACAAAAGAAATAATATCCCTTACGAGTACAATAAATAATATCTCTTACCTTATAAAGAAGAGTACTCCGATGGGTAGGGCGTGGATATACTTGAAGAAAACTTACACTACGCTCAAAGTTTTCTTAAACTCTAAAGAAATACGCTCAAGATTATAGAAGGAGAATTCTCTGAACTTCTGGTGTGATTTCAATTCTAACTAAGTATCCTATTTATAGGAAAATAGAAATGATACTATGCAATAAAATATAATATAATATATATATATATATATATATATATTATTTAAAATCTAATAAAACAATTAACTTTATAAAAGTATTTTGGTTTATATAAAAAGATTTTACTATGCAAACATTATGTAAGTACTATGCATAATAAAATATATTATATTCTAATTATTGTCTAATAAAACAAATAACTTTATAAAAGTATTTTGTTTTATATAAAAAAATTTACTATGCAAAACACTATGCATAATAAAATATATTATATTCTAATTATTATCTAATAAAACAAATAACTTTATAAAAGTATTCTGTTTTATATTAAAAAGATTTTACTATGCAAAATACTATGCATAATAAAATATATTATATTCTAAGTATTGTCTAATAAAACAAATAACTTTATAAAAGTATTCTGTTTTATATAAAAAGCTTTTCTATTTTATTACATTAATAATATTAATAAAATAAAATTTATATAATATATATATATAAACTTCCGTGACTTCATAAAAAGACACACCAATATATTTAACAACATTTATCATCATTATTATAATTCACAATATTAATCGACCAGGTCGTTTCCAAGAAAGAGGGGGCTTTCTAATAAAGATTTCTCCCTATTGGCGCGCAATTAAGTGACCAAATCTCTCCTTGGCAGAACTTCTAGATATCGTTAATATTGTAAATTATAATATTAATAACTTTGTTATCTCATTTATTGATTTAATAATATATACAATATCGATAATAATTGAATCAAATAACGTGAGATACTATGTAACAATTACTGTAGAAATTTTTGAACAAAACTGAGTGACTTCTCACGTAAGCATCAATAATCAATACCGTGTGCTACTATGCAACCACACGTATTACTATACTTTTAACAACGGGTGTTTCAAGAGTTAATGATAAAACTTCCGCCGTTATTTTCATAAAAATATTTTTGTCGTTTTTCTCAATCCGATAATAATTTCGTTGTGGGGTCCATCAATGATTGTACCGTCGTACAAATATTTCCTGACAAAAAGAATATTCCCCGGCCAATCGAATATTATATAACAACTTGCATACTTTGTAAAATTTATAAATACTACCCACAACTATAACATTATCTCAAATCTACACCATAATATTAAAAAAATATTTCGAGAAAATTAAATCTTTATTCGTAAAATTTGGGGTTTTTTAAAATACGCTCGATAATATAGAGAGAGAAAGCTTATGTTTCTGGTGTGATTTTCAATTCTAACCTAAGCACCTATTTATAGGAAAATGCTAGCACGCCGAAGCAGACTTGACCTGCTACCTGATGGCTTTACCTGCTACTATTGCCACCCACCACATTTGAAATAAAATTTGAGCACATTTCTCACCAACCAAAAGTGAGGCCCACTCAATTCTAGAATTTTCCACCAAAATCATTTATAACATAATTTCTAAATCAGTCACCTCTTAAAATTCATAACAAATCATACATTCATTTTTAACGGTTCATAATTTGTGGACATATACTCAACTTATATATGTATAACATATCTAAAAATCACAACGATCTAACGGTCAGATTAAAATTTATAACTCACGCAATATATCTCAAGAACACTGATTTGATTTTTAATACATCCATTCCGACAAAAATACTGATAAAATACCTCAACATTAATAGCCACATAAAATAAATATTTTTTTATCATATAAATTAATAAATAAATATTCACAAATAATATTACAGAATCACAATAATGACAACTATGCCATTCTCAGGAAAGAGGGGGCTTTCCAATAAGGATTTCTCCTTACTGGCGCGCAATTAGGTGACCAAACCTCTCCTAAGACAGATCTTTCTAGATATTGCCAATAATGCTATCTAATAATATTATTCAAATAATATAAATTATTGATCTGATAATGGAAAATATTATGCAGAGACAGTTATTGAAACAACAATAATATAAAATATCAATGCAACAATTATTGAATCAATAAAATAAAATATTGAACATTAATTACTGTAACAATTATTGAGTAGTGTCTTCTTTCGTAAGAATCAATAATTCAAAAATACTGTGCAATACCGTGTGCTACTGTGCAACCACGCGTTTTACTGTATTTTAACCACCGGGTATTCCAACAGTGTTAACGGTAACAACTACGTCGTTATTTATAAAAATGCAAAATTGTCGTTTTTTCATCCGACAGTTATTCTGTTATGATGCCCATGAATGGTTGCGCCGTCGTATGAATATTTCCCAACAACAAGAATATTCCACGACCAAACGAATATTCCCCGACAAAAATGAATATTTTATAACCACTTGCTTATTTTGTAAAATTTTCACATTTCACCCATAACCAAAGTATTATATCAAATTAACTCCTTATTATTTCAAGATAATAAATAGAGAAAATTTAATTTTATTCATAATAAGTTGGGGTCTTACAATATGCGTAAAGTGTATAGACGCTGTGAACGCAATGCAGTTGCGATGAATGATCAGTCTTAGCATACAACGAATCATATGGATTCGACATTAAGAAAGAATGATGAACGTGGGGTTCATGTAATGGATAACGAATGAGAGAAATTAAAACCTTCGGTGAAGGTTGAATAGAATTAAGAGACGAGCAACGTGAACGTTGAAGACGTTTACGATCCTCGTGAATCGTATTTGCATCGGGCGAATGTTCTAAGTATACATTGGTTGTATGACTTAGACTTTGACAAAGATAGTAGGTAAGATATGATTTATCAAGAAAGTCATAATGAACGGTAATAAGATTAATGAAAGTCCGAGTGTGAGTTGGATAGAGAATGTTAGAATGAAATGTAAGCGTTAAACACTTTAACCGACGTAAGGGTTGAGTGTACGCGAATATTAAACGGGCAGAACCTACACCTCGTGTATGGTTTGACTAAGGTAATGAAGACCAATGATTAAACTTGTGAACGGTGAATAACTGAATTAAAGACAATGACGTATATCATTAAGAAGCCGAGTAATGATTATAACGTGGATGACGTTCTGAGTCGAATGAACCAGACGTTGTAAGATATGAATAAGGTAATGGTTAACTCTATGAACGCATAGTATTGATATTGAATAATTGTTCCGAGTATACAAAAGAATGTATGACTTAGACGATAAAGAATGAATCCTGAGGTATAATATTTAGTTGCTAGAAAGCCATTAAGAATGAGAAATTGACTTAACGAACATTATAGTTTTAATGGTTCGGATAAGTTAAGATAAGTTTAGGTTGTGCTACAATCTTAATCTTTGATGGTTGACATATGGGAGCTGGGCTAAAAAATTCCTTTAGAGAGCGGAGGTATATACGAAACTGGAAACCAATCTAACTCACTATGAAAATAGTGTAGATGAGACGAGAACTTGTTTGTTGGTTGTTTGTGGAAAACCACTCAGAATACTATATGCACTACTAGTAGAGACATGATGTGTGTTGACTCCTAGAAGGGTTATAAGAAGAAGATAATAATATAAATCATCAAAGACGATGATCGTATGAGTAAGACATCTCCGTATGTCATGAAGCCGTAAACCGGTAAAGAAAGTTGGTCGCGTAAACTTAGATTACAAGAATGCGAACCCTAAGAAGTAAATTTAAGTAAACCAATGCATAAAGTCAAGTATATAACTAATTGGTGTGTGTGTTATTTCCTTATGGGCTATATACGGATTGGAAATAAGCAGTTCAGCGTAAACTATAAGCTGTAGCTGTGCGTAAGGCAAGTTTCCTAACTTCATTCATATTTTAAATGAATGTTAGTTTCTTAAACTTTCTCAGATGTTGAACTTGAGAAGTTTTGTCTATGTGCAAATGTGTGATATTTGTACAAGGTGGTAGAATGTATGAGGTCTTGTGCCACAACTTAAACACTTTGGTGTTTCTATGAGATGAACAGTTCTGTAATTGAACTGTTCAGTATGAGAATGTTCTGTTTATATATGAACTGTTATTGTTAAGTCTGTAATATTGATTCTAGTCAGAAAGGATGTGTATAAAAAAGGTAGAAGAATGAAAGTATTTCAAAGTGAATGTGTCTAATGTTTTAAAATGATAGGAATCAAAATTATTCCTATTATTCAAGTTGTTTCAGTAACCTTTGTTCGGTTATTGAAGTCTTAAAAAAATGTTTAAATTCTTGAAGTTATTTGTTCAACTGCTAAGACTTGCTCAGCAATTGAATGCTCACACTTGCTTTAAATAAAAACATTTTCTGCGAACAATGTTAGAAAGAACTTAAGGATCCCGTAAAGATCAAGCTGACTGGTATCCAGAAGAAGTGTCATTCAGTATATGAATGTGCAGTGAAGATCAAGCCAAGACTTATAATGTAGAATAGTTTAATTAAACTAAAGACTAGTTTAATGAACTGTTATGTATCCTTAGTGACTGATAAAAGTCACTATTGTAAGATGTAAAGAATAATGTAATTATCATTATTTGTAATGAACGAGGTTATAAGGTATTAGAACTGGAATTTGAGAATGTATGTTGTTATATTTAGCTATATAATAATGTATGTTTGGAAAGAAGTGGGATCGTGACGTACAGAATTCGGGTGTGAAAATAGACCGGATTTCGGGGCTTTACAATATTTAATTTTCTTATGTAATTTTTTTAATCTATATTTTATGAAATTTACTCATTTTTGAAAAAGTAAAAGTTTTTAATATTTTTTCTTTATAATAATAATAATTATTATTATTATCATTATAACTTTTTTAAAATAATATTTTATTTTAAATATAAAAATAAATATCATTTTAAAATATTAAATATAATAGTTATTATTTTAAAATATTAAATATAATAGTTATTATTTTCAAATTATTTTTAAAAGATATTTTATTTTAAAATATTAAATATATTTTTTAAAATGTTAAATATAATATTATTTTAAACTTATTTTAAAATTAATTTTATATTTTAAAATAATAAAAATTTGTGTTGGGTCAAACTGGATCGGGTTTGGTCAAAATTAATCAAAATGGGTCGAGTTTAGGTTAAATTGGGCTGAAGAAATAGAAACGCCAACAAAATACTACTTTAAGGACCTAACTAACAATAATTGAACTTTAGAAACGACTTTGAAAATAGGTGGCAACTTGGAGGGATAGAAGTGTCATTCAGCCATAATGATAATATCATAAAGTAGTGATTTTAGGAGATAATAATTAAATTAAAAGGGATAATATCAGAACAGTTGACATTACCAAAACAGTTTAGATTTGTAGTGATTTAGGGTATTATAAATTCAAATATTATTTGGGATTAAAAAAGTAGTAATTTTAGGAGATAATAATTAAATTAGTAATGATAATATTAGAACAATTAACATTATCAGAACAGTTTAGATTTGTAGTGATTTATGGGATTATAAAATTAAAATATTAATGTGAGATTTAAAAGTAGTGATTTTAGGAGATAATAATTAAATAAAGATAATATAAAATCTGTTTAGATTAAAAATGTAGTGATTAAGGGGATTATAAAATCAACATAGTAAGTTATGATTGATATTATTTGTTATTTTAATATTGTTTTAAATGTTTTAAAATGTATTATATTTTATTGTGATATAATTATAAATGATATAATATAATATTGTAATATAATTTAATTAGTAATGAAAATATCCGCACAATTTAGATAGGTGGTGATTTTGTTATTTTGTTATATACGCGCATGTATTATAATATTATATCATTCATGTATGATATAATGTATAGTATACTTATGAATGATATAATATTATAAAAATAGTACTTTTAGGATATAATAATTATGTTTAGAAAAGTAGTGAATTTTGGAAATTATAAAATTAACATAGTAAGTTATGATTGATATTATTTGTTATTTTAAATGTTTTAAACTATATAATATTATGTTGTAATATAATTATAAATGGTATAATATTATGTTGTATTTATAGGGACAAAATTAGGTTAAATAACGGAGAGTAATGATAATAGCCCAGTAATGATAATATCACAAAATAGTAATTTTAGGATATAATAATTAAATTAGAAAGGATAATATCATAACAGTTGACATAACCAAAATAATTTAGATTTGTAGTGATTTAGGGGATTATAAATTTAAAATATTAATTTGGAATTAAAAAGTAGTGATTTTAGGAGATAATAATTAAATTAGTAATGATAATATTAGAATAGTTAACATTATCAAAACAGTTTAGATTTGTAGTGATTTATGGGACTATAAAATCAATGTATTAATGTGAGATTAAAAACTAGTAATTTTAGGATATAATAATTAAGTAACGATCATATAAAAATCATTTAGATTGAAAAAATTAGTGATTTAGGGGATTATAAAATCAACATAGTAAATTATGAATGATATTATTTGTTATTTTAATTTTATTTTAATATTTTAAATTGTATAATATTATGTTTTAATATAATTATAAATAGTATAATATTATGTTGTAATATAATTTAATTAGTAATGATAATATCCACATAATTTAGATAGACAGTGATTTTGTTATTTTGTTATATACGTTTATTATAATATTATACCATACATGTATTATAATATTAGACCATACATGTATGATATAATGTATGGTATAATTATGAATGATATAATATTAAAAAAATAGTGATTTTAGGATATAATAATTATGTTTAGAAAAGTAGTGGATTTTGAGATAGTAAGTTATGATTGATATTTTTTGTTATTTTATTTTTGTTTTAAGTGTTTTAAACTGTATAATATATATTATGTTGTAATATAATTATAAATGGTATAATATTATGTTGTATTTATAAGGAAAAATTAGGTTAAATAACGGAGAGTAATGATAATAACTCAATAATGATAATATCATAAAGTAGTGATTTTAGGAGATAATAATTAAATTAGAAAGGATAATATCAGAACAGTTGGCATTACCAAAATATTTTAGATTTGTAGTGATTTAGGGGATTATAAATTCAAAATATTAATTTGGGATAAAAAAAAGTAGTAATTTTAGTAGATAATAATTAAATTAATAATGATAATATCAGAACAGTTTAGATTTGTAGTGATTTATGAAATTATAAAATCAAAATATTAATGTGTGATTTAAAAGTAGTGATTTTAGGATATAATAATTAAATAGCGATAATATAAAAACTAGAGTAATGGATGAACACATTAATTAGGTAGGATAAGTGTTGTAATTTGAGAATGACAAATATCATACAATGATGTTATGTACTGTAATTTAGTATATTTAATAAATTATTTTTTATTATCCTCAAAACTTCGAGTGAAAAATGTGATTTTTTTAGTGACAAATATGGCCTATAAATTGTCCTCTCAGTAACTCACAAGATTATTAATAAAATAATGCGCAATTTTTTATTAGATATTTTAATTCATGTGGTCCTCAAATTTAGATCTCAATTCATATTGTAGTGATTATTATGCCAACTATGGTGAGAATGATAGCGTGGGACATGAGTAACATGCGGTGCGACAGCTAGTTCATGCTGCTATTGTATTGTAAAATAAAATTACTAGGTTTTTAACAAATTTTATTTTATTTCGTGTATATTATTTAAATTAATAATTGCAAAATTAAAATAGTAACATGATAATAAGATTACGGTGACAATCTTAAGTATATTACGTTATTTTATAATATCAATAAAAAGAGAATTCTTTTGTACAGTTAAAAAAAATTTATGACGCCCTAAAACAGGTATAAATCACTCATCTTGCCAGATACATGGTACATACATTTAAATATAATTTAATTATACAACAGTCGTGTAAAATACGATAAAACATAGCTGAGAGTTTAAACAAGAATATTGTCATCTAGACAATATCCACACTCAAAAGTTTCCTCATTACAATTATCATCACATTATTTCGTAGAATAGTGAGGACTACTAAAGTCATTTATCCTGGACCATCACTCTATTTTCCGACTCGTCCCATGTATATTCTCATTTTCTGAAGAGAACAATGAAAGAAAGGGTGAACTCAACTAGCTCAGTAAGAAATATTATGACTAAGATAATGTAGAATAAATTATCCTTAGCCTTTAACAGTATAACAATTGGCAGAATATGATAGACAACAAGTTTTAGATCAACAACTGCAACGGAATAAGCAATCCATTAGAAGAGTCAAGTAGAGCATAAAATCTACTATCTTATATGATTTAAAAAGATTTTTATCAACTTTATCGCTGAGACCCAGCTTAATAAATAAACCACATCATCCATGCCCCACGACCAAGGATATTCATGTAATCATCAATGGTCATGATTATACCGAATAATCCCTGGTCATAATCATACCAAAAACTGTCCACCAATGAACTACAGGCCAGTGAGGACTTTTACCACATCATTTGTTACAATACGGTCATGATTATACCGAATAATTCCTGGTCATAATCATACCAAGTCCATCTCTGCACGTAAGCCAAAGATGACTTTCATCACAATATAAGCATGAGGATGATGACAATAATATAATCATTAATCAAACGAAAATAAGGATAAATATTAAAGACTTTAAATTTATTCTAATATTATCCATCACTTAAATGACTCATAATCTAATATTGTTAATATTATAATAATATTTTAATTATTTCTTAAACTTATAAATAATTTAATTTAATTCTTTACACTTTACCAAATAATGTATTTTATCATTCAAAAATGATATACTAATAAGATTTCATCACCAATGATCAAATCACTCATCAAAAATCTGCATATACCTTATATAAGATTTTCAAGCCCTAAAATTCTATTTACCAATTCTTCAACTTCACATAACATTTTTAACTCATATGTTTTTAACTAATACGCACCGACAGAATATTCCAACAGAATAATAAAGAATGGAATAATAACAGAAATCACCATGCACGCGATAGACCGCACAGACATGTTATTCCAACAGAATAATAAATAATGGAACTAGGTCAGGCGTAATACGCACCGACAGGATATTCCACAGAATAATAAAGAATTGAATAACAACAGAAATCACCATACATGCGATAGACCGCATAGACAGGTTATTCCAACAGAATAATAAAGAATGGAACCGGGTCTAGCGTAATCCGCACAGACAGAATATTCCAACTGAATAACAGAATAATTTCACCATGTATGTGGTACGTCGCATAGACAGGTTATTCCAACATAATAATAAAGAATAGAATAACAGAAGCTCTCTTCATGAATACGAAAGAAATAATACCCCTTACCTTAAAAAGAAACAGGATACTGGAGTAGAGAGATAGCAGACTTCTCTTCTTCTTTCTCTCTATAATTTCTCTCTATAATAATTGCTCTATAACTTTAGTGAATTGGTGAGAAATGAAGGAAGAATGAGCTTCTATTTATAGAAAAATATAGTTTCGATAATTGCACATTTTGGAGCTCGAAATATTACAGTACAATACCTCCGACTTTTTTTTTTATTTTTAATTTAGTCTTACAAGTATTATCAAACTTGCACAACCTCTCTTAATAGTAAATAATGTGAATCAATAGTTCAATCATGTGAATCAATAGTTATAATCATGTAAAAATACGAATTACAGTATAGTATCTCTGGTCATGACTATACGGAATAATCACTGGTCATAATCATACCAAAAATTGTCCATCAATGCACTGCAGGCCACTGAGGACTTATACCACATCATTTATAGCATTACTGGTCATGATTATACCGAATAATCCCTGGTCATAATCATACTAAAACCATCTATGCACATAAGCCAAAGATGACTTTCATCACAATATAAGCATGAGGATGATGACAATAATATAAGCATTAATCAAACGAAAACAATGATAAATATTAAAGACTTTAAATTTATCCAAATATTATCAATCACTTAATAAACTCATCATCTAATATTATTAATATTATAACAATATTTTAATCACTTCATAAACTTATAAACAATTTATTTCAATTATTTATACTTTACCAAATAATGCATTTAATCATTCAAAAATGTCATACTCATAAGATTTCATCACCAATGATCAAATCCCTCATCAAAAATCTACCATACCCTATATAGAATTCCTAAGCCATAAAATCCTATTTTCTAATTTTGTTACTTCACATAACATATTTAATTCATTTACTTATAACTAGTTCATTTTCATGAAAAATATCAAATCAGTTCCAAAAATATTTCGTTTTTGGAATTTAGCAGAATATAGTTCCATATTGAACATATATTTTTCTCGAAATTTTTAAAATTCATTTACTATTTTTCATATGGCAAAAACTGCCGAATATTTAGACATTTATCGTAAATTGTACTTTTGTCCAAAATTTCCAAAATTTAAAGAGTATACTCCTGTTATATACATGTACTCCCAATAAAATTTCACCAATTTTGGAGTTAACCACAAAGAGTTATAAGGGTTTACTTTTAAAATAGACTTTTCCCATAAAATCCATAACTCTTAATCTATACATCCAAAAATCGCCATTTTTGGACACAATCTAGATAACTCATCAAATTATCATTTCAAATTTTTTCAGAATTTTTGAGGGTCAAAAAAATTATGAAACTGCCCCTGGCAGAAACCCCTTTTGAATGAAAATACTATTCATATTAATACAAAGGATCATTCACCATGCATGCGGTAATCCACATAGACAGGTTATTCCAACAGAATAAAAAAGAATGGAATAACAAAAGAATTCACCATACATGTGATAGATCGCACAGACATGTTATTCTCAACAGAATAATAAAGAATGGAACCAGGTCATGCGTAAACCGCACAGACAGGATACTCTAACAGAATAATAAAGAATGAAACTAGGTCATGCGTAAACCGCACAGACGGGATTTTCCAACAGAATAATAAAGAATAGGTCATGTGTAAACCGCATAGACAGAATATTCTAACAGAATAGTAAAGAATGGAATAACAACTGAATACACCAGGCATGAGATAGACCGCACAGACAGATTATTCTAACAGAATAATAAAGAATGGAATAATAGAAGAATTTCACCATGTATGCAGTACTTTGCATGGACAGGTTATTCCAATATAATAATAAGGAATGGAATAACAATAGCTCTCTTCATGAATACTAAAGAAATAATACCCTTACCTCAAAAGAAGACTAGATACTGGAATAGTGAGGTAGCAGACTTCTCTTTTTCTTTCTCTCTATAATTTCTCTTTATAATAATTTCTCTAAATCTTTAGTGAATTAGTGAGAAATGAAGGAAGAATGAGCTTCTATTTATAGGAAAATATAGTTTCGATAATTGCACATTTTGGGGCTCGAAATATTACATTACAATACCTCACACTTTTCTTTTATTTTTAATTTAGTCCTGCAAAGTATTATTAAACTTGTACCACCTCCCCTAATAGTAAATAATGTGAATCAATAATTCAATCATGTGAATCAATAGTTATAATCATGTGAAAATATGAATTACAGTATAGTACCTCCATCAATACCTCTAATTTTAACTTAGTCATGCAAGTATTATCAATCTTGCACCAACTCCCCTAATAGTACATGAATGTGATTCAATAGTACACACATATGAACAAATAATTATATAAGTATGTGAATTAGTAGTAATTAATTGCTCATTTATCCGATTAATTACCCGATTTATTAATATAACCCCCAGACATCAATTATCATCGGTATAGATGTCGATTTCCACTAACACTAATAATCCCAACACAATAGAACTATCAAATTCATTTTTAATCAACACAAACTTATTCATCATTAATATTATAACTCACAATATTTAACAACCAGGTCGTTCCCAGGAAAGAGGGGGCTTTCCGATAAGAATTTCTCCTTATTAGCGCGCAATTAGATGACCAAACCTCTCCTTGACAGAACTTCTAGATATTGTATATATTGCAATTTAATAATATGAATAACTTTGTCGTCTCAATTATTGATTTAATAATATATCATATGCAGATGATACTGTGACAATAATTGAATCAATAATATGAGAGATATGATGCAGCAATTACTGTAGCAATAATTGAGTATAACTGAATGACTTCTTACGTAAGCATCAATAATCAATACCGTGTGCTACTATACAATCACGCGTATTACTGTACTTTTACTACTGAGTAGTTCAATAGTTTTAACGGTAACACTTCCGCCGTTATTTTTATAAAAAGATAATTCTGTCGTTTTACGACAATACTTCCGTTGTGGGGTCCACCAATGATTGTGCCGTCGTACGAATATTCCCTATTAAAACGAATATTCCCCGACCAATCGAATATTTTATAACAACTTGCATACTTTGCAAAATTTATAAATATTACCCACAATTATAACATTATATCAAATTCACACCATAATATTCAAAAAAATATTTCGAGAATTTTAAATCTTTATTCATAAAATTTGGGGTCTCACAAAATTAATATTAATTTTTTTATAAACAGAAAAAATTATTTTTATAAGGAAAATTAGTAATTACCCAAGGTCTAATTACGATATTTTAACCTTTTTTTATTTTTATTTTGGTTTTATAGAATTAGGTTAGAAATGTGAGATGTAATTTGTTGGTCAAAAGTTTCCAAGTTTCCGGCTTCCAGAGTCCATTAATCTACTTTTCGTTTATACTTTTCTGCTATTGGGACAAACAAACACCACAAACTAGTCAATTGTGTTTATTCCTCAAAATTTATGTTTATGCTTTAAAATTTCATTTTTTGTTCACGTGAACGGAAATTATATCACATGAAAAAAGTATTTATGGAAATAACTATTCTGTGTGGGATGGAGTCGGTAGGAGGATGATAAATTCCGAAAAATGAAGAAGGAATTAAAATGGATTGTGTGATTGTGTTAGTGGATGATTATTATATTTGGGTGGTGGTAGGGGCGGAATCTGTATTGGGACAGTATAGGTAGTTGTTCTTCCTAGATTTTTTTATATATAGATATAAAGGTAGGGTAGATATATAAATTAATAAATTTATGGGGGCAGATTAATAAAAGGGTTAAATTTGGAGGGGATAATTTTTTTTCATAAATCAATTTTAAATACAAATACAAAAATCTTCTAATTTTAAAGTTTGGTGAAATCTTAGAAGTATTTTTTGTATAATTTTTTGTTTTGAATGTCAGCGTGTGAACTGTGAGAGATTGTTTGATTCAAGTTTATTTATTTATTTGTTATTGATTTAGTTGAATGTGGTTACTTTTTGTTTGGTCTGATTGAGTTTTTATTTTTGAGTTGTTTGATCTTCAATTAAAAATGAGATCATTTTTGTTGAGTAGTTCATGTCTTTAATTGTGATAACTTACAATGATTTTGCCATATTTTATAATGAAAAATGAAAAATATAAAAATGTTTTACTTACAATGATCTTCAATTGCCTTATTCTAGTTGTTACAATCATTTTACTTCTATGCATCTAACTAATGGACCATGTATAATTTTTTGGTGTTTTGAGTATAAATTTTGGATAGTTTATTTCTCTTATTTCAAGTAAAACTTATTTGAAAATTATAAAAAGATACTAAAACTAGTTTATACTTTGGAATTAATTCATGATTTTGTTTGAATATAAAAAGTAAATTTAGTTTAAGACTTTGAGCATTTAAGAAATAATTCAAATTGAACTATGACAAGTAACCAGAGTAAGTTTCTAAATGGGCTAAATATAGTTTACTACATGAAGTACCATCATATTTATGATTAGCCCCCCAAAAAAATTTGGGCTTACTTTACTATATCAATTGTCTAATTTGATACAATTTAACCATCAATTTCAAAATTCGACCAAAATTAACCAAAATACCTAAATTTCCAGCCATATATCATATACAATATGGGCTAATAATACTTATGTTACATTAAGTACCACCAAATTCATAATTTACTATATCAAGTACCTAATTTGTATAAAATTTACATAAATAATTATTTTGATGTATTAAATCTATATAAATCCTTATAAATAATTATTATATATTAAATTATTAAAATTAAATATTAATACAAAGATTATCAAATTTATTTATTTTTATTTTAAAAATTAATAAAAAAGACTTAATTTCCAAAAAAAATCAATAAGCTTTTATATTTTTAACACGAATAACATTAAACTTTTAAACAATTGATAAAAGTGCCCAAAATTTAATTAATTAAATAATATCCTTTTATGTTGGAAGAACATACAAAAGGAGGAGAAAAAATTGAAAAAAAAATGACTCATGCTCTCTCTCTCTCTCTCTTTCTCCCTCTTCCATAATCCTTCAAATTGTCTTGTTCCTTCAAATTTGGAAATTTTAACAAATTGTATGTATAAAATTTACAACTTAAATCTTACAAATTATAAATTTTACGTCTTAAATTTAACAAATTATATGTATAAATTTTATAACTTAAATTGTGACGCCTCCAGAATAGGTCCACACAACTCATTCTGAGTCGCCAGATACACGGTACAGAATTTAAATACAAACTTCATTTATACAACTATTAAACTGTCGTATAAAATACGACAACACATAAGCTTTGAGTTTCAATACAAATAACAGTACTTACACTCCAAATTAATGATACTCTACATAAAGGTACAATCGATAACTGTTTTAAGAATTAAAATATTTAGAAAATGCTCAAGAAATCCTTCATACATAGGAGGTCATGCATGTAAGTTATAATAGATATCCTCATTCTAATGAGGTGCACTTTTGACGCTTTCAAAAGTGCACCTCTAATTGTTGTTGTGACGCCCCCAAAAAAGATAAACAAAACCCATTTTGATTTGTCAAATACATGGTAAATAATTTAAATACAAACTTCATTTATACAATACTAAAAAAAATGTAGTTGAGAGTTTTAACGAGAATATTGTGAAGTCCCCGAATCCGGGTACTTGAAACCCGAACTCGGTACTTCACGATACCATTTCTATGAGCGGAAATATTACAAATAATAATAACAATAATATAAATTATAAACTTATCTTACCTTTATCAGAGTTTAATCCCAAGTACGCAACCTTTACTATATGACATCGTAAACCTAATCTGTTTGCTTTCCTTTTCACTTGTTCTTGACCAATCCTTCTGATTGTTCACACTTATCTGAAAATATTTAAATTAAGCAAGGATGAGCATTTAAGTGCCCAGCAAGTATTATATATATATAAGCTGAAAGAATTTAAATATTTTCTTTATAATATCCATCTACAACAAGTCAATAGTTGTGAAGTATTCTGAACTGATATTAATAACATAACAACCCTCTTTCCAATTTTTGAAATTTCGTACTGGCTATAAATAAGGTTTAAGTGACATTTTATGAACATTGTTTTTATTTTCGAAAAGGTTTAGCAGAACTTCATCTGCAAACCGTCATAACTTACGGACACGGGGGGTGATCAGCCCGTTGTGCCCTGTATTGATCAATACTACATTACAAGAACAATGTTATCATTTGCTTGATCCGCCTTGGGCGCATAAAAGTTTTCCCGTGAACGGGATGTTCATATTTGTCAGGGTTCCAAACAAAAGGTTTTATTTTATCCAACAATAATCTATGATTCAACATATACGTATAACAAAGGTGTATCAACATGTGATTAAATACAATGATTATCCAAGTGGGGACACTTGTATAATCATTTATAGAAATTAACGAACAGAATATATATCTGAATTACCTTATACTAACATGTTGATAATCAAAGGGTGTATATAATATAGGTTTAACAATCTATACATTAATAATAATAATTCTGAACTTCCCACTTCTGTCCATTGCATAAAGAAAATGCAAAGTTAGGATACTTGCCTGATGCGCTGCTTACAATTCTCAACTTAGTTCTATCTTTCTATCTCGACCTATCATTAATCAAATCATCCGTTCGATTAGAACAATATACCGTAACACATAGTACTGCATTTTGCAGTCAGCACATAACCTAATCATCTTATCACATATGTTCAACAATCATGGCATCACAAACAAACATCAACACATTCCTAATCACATTGTCACACAACCTTAATAACCATTGAATCACAAATAAACAGTTAACTAATCACATTATCTAAGTCCAGATTAATTTCTGAAATATGTCGGTCTACCGACATCTTTATCGGGTAAAAATCGAGTCTAAGACTCTAAACACTTGACCAATATCCATTTAGACTAATTAAATAACAGTCATATCATTTTTCATGACCTTATAATAATCATAAAATAATTATTACCATTTACCATAATTTTTGAAATATCAGAATCATTATTAAATGATTTAAATATCAAACAATTCTATTATCATTAATATTTAATTAATATTAAACTATTAATGAAGCCATTGCCTAAAATATTAAAGTTATTTATAATAACTCAAAATATTTTTTAAAGTACTTATATTACCCTTAAATGATTTTTAAAACATATAAAATCATTATTAAACAATTTCCATTAATATTTAAATATTAATGAACTATTATCTAAATATTAAAAGTCATTAATTATAACTTAAAATGTTTTTAATTCATTTATATCCCTTTTTAAATGATTTTTAAATAAAATTATTTTTAAACTATTTATTTAATATAATTATTAAATAACTTTAATATCATTAATAATCATTAATTAATGAAATTAACCATTAAATATTAAAAGTTATATTTTATAACTTAAAATATTCTTAAATACCTTATTATTATTTAAAATAATTTTTAATATAATAAAATCATTTTTAATTCATTTATTTAATTCATTTAATAAATAACTTAACTATCATTAATATTAATTTATTAATGAAAATTATCACAAAATATTAAAAGTTATCAAAAATAACTCAAAATTATTTTCTAACACAATAATATATTTTTTTATGATTTTTCATGAATTAAAACTATTTTTAAATAATTTATCTAATATTGTAATTAAATAAATAAATATTATTTATATTCCAAAAATATTAAATATTTTCGAAATATACCCATAATAGTTAAAAATTATTTTTCAGACTTTAAAATAATTTTTCATAATTTATTATGTATTTTTAATAATTAAAAACCATTTTTATCAATTTTTTAATTAATTTTTGGAAATTATAATTAAAACCGTCGCTAAAGGGCTATAGCGACACTTTCTGTCGCTATAGGTGTTCTTGAGGATTTCCAGAAAATCTTGACAGTGTGCTAGGGGGGGTGGTTTGACCGAGTGTAATTTCATGTGTGACGTGTTTCTGGACTTGGTTTTGGTCAGATAATGTAGAGAAACTGTAAAACTACAAGATCCAACAACAAATATGCTTATATCGTGCACCAAATGAAATATCTAAGCCATTAAAATGGCTGTCAGAGGCTGTTCTTCATTTCTGGAAACCCAGAAATGAAGAACAGATCATGGGGCTCAGTTTGAACCATCACTACATTCGAATCGTGTAACATTTTTGTGATCTAAAGGTTCTAGGTTGTAAATCACATGTAACTAAAGAGATCTAATATAAAACATTAACAAAACATCAACAAATTCAATAGTTAATAGTCGGTCAAACCATGTCAGAAGCTTGCTTCTAAAATTTCTGGGTTTTTCCCAGAAAGTGAAATCATGACCGATCGGCCTACTTTGACCGAAAATCATACTCATCCTGTTGATTATTAACATGATCTAAATCTATACACTTAAAGTACATATGTCAAGCTATTCATTGATTACAAAAACACCAATAAACAAAATCAAATCAGTCAGATCTGAGCTGTTCAAAAAAGCTGTCAGACACGATTTTTAGGTTTTGGGCTTACCCAGATTTCAACCAGTCATTCCCGGTCAACGGGTTTTGACCGATCATAACTTCCAATCTATAACTGATCCAACTTTGATTCTTGTACCAGATAAAAGATCACATACAAGACTACAAAATACAACACTTAAACAACAAAAACACAAAACATACTAAGATCTACACGGTCTGACATTTGTTGTCAGACCATAAAATGAAATTTTTCCAGATTCTTGAAATCTTCAAATCCGAGCTTCTAGATGTTATGGATCTAACATCTAGCAACCCAGATCATCATTAGACAACATAAACAACATATTTTAACAACAAAACACAAGATCTAACAACAACTTTTGAACAAAAATTCAAGGTAGAGTTTTATACCTTTTATGCTTAATTTCTTGATTTTGGCCGCTGATCTGTTGTGGGATTTCGTGGGGCTTGATAAAAGAACTGAAATGCTTTAGGAAATTCGTGGGTTTGAGAGAAAAGGGACTAGATTGAGTGTTGTACAAAAATTTGGCCAACTAATGTTCATTTCTCTCTCTTCAATCTATTTATATAATGTTGGTGCATGTATGGCTGCTGAAAATGAATGATATAAAAAGATTTCTGGCACATGGGATTATCTAGGGTTGGTGAACAACCCAAGATTTGGAAAGATTTGCAAGAAAGCTCAATTAAATAAATCAAAAATGCTATTTTAGTAATTTAACAAAGTAATTAAGGGTATTCTTGTCCATGGTACTTGAATCTAGGTTTTAATCACTAGATTTTAATCCTTCAGGTTCCCCAAATAATTTCTAGGGCTTGAACAATTAAGACTAAAGCTCAATAAAATTTTAATTATAACTTACTAATTAAAATTTAAGGTTTTAATAGAAAATTAGGGTTTTTAAAATATCTTAGGGTTTTCAAAAAAAATAAATTAATTAGGGTTTTTAGATCATATAATTATCATTGACTTTGCTAATTTAGCAATTAGGGTTTTAGATTTTGATAATTAGGGTTACCGATTTATAATTAGGTTTTCTAATTATTAAATTAGAATTCTATGTATTAGGGTTTTAATTTACTAATTAGATTCATCTTAATTAGTAATTAAAGTCTATCATACTTGATATTAATCATAATAACACTATTTCTGACTGATCAAACCTCCGGTTTAGGTTTCCAGATTAGGGTTTCTAATTATTAGAAAATCAAATATAATTAGGGTTTACATTTAAAGTTAGGATTTTCTATAATTAGCAAAATATTAAATAACACATAACATATATCATATAACATCGTCATATAACAGTCTTAAACTCACAATTTATTTTCAAATTAGGGTTTTCCACCGAAAACTAGGGTTTAACCAATTAACATTAGGTTTTTTTTTTAAAATTAAACACCATAATTGACCAATCATCATCAACACGTACATACGACACATATTTATAGCACTCAAAAATAAAAATATAAATAATATTATATTATTATCATCATTCCTCATTCCATAACAAGAAATAGGGTTTGTAAAATATTATTAAGGTTTGATCGTAATATAATAAAACTGTTCCACACATTAACATTACACACATAACCATACATATCTATAATACTGAAAAATAACAATATAATATTATTATTCTCATTCCTTAATCAAAACCCGAAATTAGGGTTTGGATTCCATATCTGATTTATCTTACATAAATAACCTTATTAAGTTAAAATAATTAACTTAATAATCTGTACTAAAATTCATATAATAAAATAATTATTATAATTATTCCAAAATCATTTCATATATTATTTAAATAATATAAACATATAATTTCATGGAAAATAATTAATAAAAATATTTCTATCTTAAAATTAATTATTATAAGAATATACTTTATAATAATCAATAATTCTAAAATAAAATTATTTGTAAACATTCATGTAATAAATATATTTTTATTTACCACAAAAATACATATACATATTATCTTGTACAAATCCTCATCCCTATAATAATAATAATAAAAAAAAATTATACGCAAAATTTCAGTTTTATTTATTTAGAAAATATCGAGTTGTCACAAATATTGTCTTCTATACAATATCCAAACTCAAATGGAGTCCTCATTACAATAATCATCACACTATTTTATAAAATAGTGAGGACTACTACAGCCACCATCTCGGACCATCACTCCATTCTCCGACTAGTCCCAACTACGTTCTCATTTCCTGAAGAGAACAATGAAAGCAAAAGGGTGAGCTCAACTAGCCCACCCCATAATGAGTGTTTCCTCATTTTAAACATCTGTTAGCTCACATATAGCTATATTTTTACCTGCGGGAGCTAAGTGTTTATCCATCTAGAGTCATAAAAGCCTGCTTTGGTAGCCCACTATAAGCCTTCTCACACTCTATAAAGTTTTTTTCTTCATCTTTGCACACACTATTCTTCACATTGAGAGTCGTGTTGTGTGCGTATGCCTAGACTTCAGTCCGTGGTTTTAATTTTTGTCTGTATATATATATATATATTTATATATGGACTAACATTATCGAGTTATGACTCGATTGAGCCTGAATTTTATATCCGGAGCGTTTACTTGCTTTTTTATATATATACTTATATATAAACTGTTGTCAGACTCTGTCTGATGAGCCTGGATTTTACATCCGGAGCGTTTATTACTTATATATATATATATATTTACATTTCTTTCAGGCCTGGAGTTTACTTCGAGGCCTTTTACTGCTTTATTTACATTTAGTCCCGCCTGAAGTTTACTTCGTGGTTGTTGACCGTCTTTTACAACTTTATTTATATTTTTGATCCCCCATGGAGGTGCTTCGTGGTGGTTGATCATGTCCATATATATATTTACCACTTTTATATATTTATATTTCTGATCCCCCATGGAAGTGCTTCATGGTGGTTGATCATGTCTGTGATGCCCCCAAAATAGATATACATTACCCATCTTGAGTCACCAAATACATGGTACAAAATTCAAATACAACTTAATTATACAACAGTTGTGTAAAATACGACAAAACATAATCTAAGAGTTTTAATAAGAATATTGTCATCTAGACAATATCCACACTCAATGGAGTCCTCATTACATTTATTGTCACACTATTTAACAGAATAGTGAGGACTACTAATGCTATCATCTGGACCGTCACTCCATTCCCAGACTAGTCCCAGTTACGTTCTCATTTCCTGAAGAGAACAATGAAAGCAAAAGGGTGAGCTCAACTAGCCCAGTAAAAAATATTATGACTAAGATAATGCATAATAAATTATCCTTAGCCTTCAACAGTATAACAACTGATAGAATACAATAGACAACAAGTTTTACATTAACAACTGTAGCAGAATAACTAATACAGTAGAATAGTCAAGTAGAGCATAATATCTACTATCTTCTATGATTTAAAAGTTTATTATCAATTTTATCGCTGAGACTCAGCTTAATAAATAATCCACATCACTGAATTATCCATGCACTACGGTCCAACGATATTCTTTAGTATCACATCCACGAATTATCCGTGCACTACGGGCCAAGGATATTCGTGTTATCACCAATGGTCATGATCATGCCAAACAACAATTCATCTTTACACCCTTGGCCAAAGAGAACGCATGGTCATGATCATACCAACAACTGTCCATCAATGCACTACGGGCTAATGATGACTTTTACCACATCATTTATAACATTATAGGTCATTATTATACTGAATAATTCATTGTCATAATCATACAAATCAATAGTCCATCTATGCACTACGGGCCAAAGATGAATTCCATCACAATATAAGCATGAGGATGATGAAAATGATATAAGAATTCAATCAAATGAAATCAAGGATAAATATTAAAGACTTTAAATTTATCAAGAGTTTAAAAATGTTTAAATTGTCAATAAGATAACTGCTTTGTGGAGTAAAATTCAACAATAATATTCACGTGTCAAAAATAATTTGAACAGAAAAAAATCAATTTTTTGTCGTGAATAGTATCCCGGGTGAATAGTACCTGAGTGAATAGTACCCGGTGAATAGTACTTTGTGAATAGTATCGTACATATGAATAGTATCATACGTATGAATAGTGTCGTATGCATGAATAGTACTCTGGCATGAAAAGCTTAAAATTTAACAAGAATGTTCAGAAAAATATTCTTGTGAAACGATACTAGATGAAATGCAAATTTCAAGGATATTCTACTAATTTTAAGGAGTATAGAAGCAATACGTTAACAAAATGAGTGTAGAATTCGGAATCTGAAATGAAATAATATAACTTACGTACCACAGAGTATGGAAGAAAATATTATTTCTTACAAATATTGAACAAAAATAATATCCCTTACGAATATTGAACGAAAATAATATTCCTTAAAAATATTAAACGAAGACAATATCCCTACGAATATTGAACGAAAATAATATTCCTTACGAATATTGAACGAAAATAAAATTTCTTACGAATACGAAAAATAATATCGTAAGCGGATATGAAATAAATAATATCTCTTACCTTAAAAAGAGAGTACTTCTGACTGGTAGAACGAGGATATTCTTGAAGAATACTTATACTATTTTCTACGCTCAAAGCTTCCTTAAACTCAAAAGAAATATGCTCAATATTATATAAAAAGACTTCTCTGATTTTGGTGTGATTTTTATTTCTAAACTGAGCATCCTATTTATAGGATAATGGAAGGATACTATTTAGAAAAAATCACGGACTGCACAGTGGAAAAGTTCACGGGAGAATTTCGTTCGGCTGAAATTTTTTTGATTTTCATTATGCAGCACTATACAAACACTATGTAAATACTATGCATAATAAAATATAATATATTCTATTTTTTATAAAAAAACAAAACTTATTATAATAATATATATATATATATATATATATATATATATATATAAACAAAACTGAGATAACTTCTCCCGACTATTTTCAAAAATTGGTAAGTGGGGGGTCAATATAATAAGCAAAATTTACAACAAATACTTCATAAAAATTCCCTCTATTTATCTCAATTCACTTGGCTTCTTAAAACACATTTTTAATAACATTTATCATTAATATTATTACTCACAATATTAACAACCCAGATCATTCCCAGGAAAGAAGGGGCTTTCTGATAAGGATTTCTCCTTATTAGCGTGCAATTAGGTGACCAAACCCCTTTCCACGACAGAACCTTCTAGACATCGTCAATATAACAAATAATAATATAAACAACTTTGTCATCTCAATTATTGATTTAATAATATAAAATATTATGACAATAATTGAATCAATAACGTGAGATACTATGCAGTAATTACTATGTCGTTGAACAAAACTGAGTGACTTCTCATGTAAGCATCAATAATCAAAGATATTGTACAATACTGTGTGCTACTATTCAACCACGCGTATTACTGTACTTTTACCACCGGGTATTTAACAGTTAACTCTAAAACTTTCGCCATTATTTTTATAAAAAGACATTTCTATCGTTTTCTTACTCCGACAATAATTCTGTTGTGGGGTCCACCAATGATTGTGCCGGCGTACGAATATTTCCTGTTAAAATGAATATTTCCCGACCAATTGAATATATTATAACAACTTGCATACATTATAAAATTTATAAATATTACCCACAACTATAATGTTATATCAAATCCACGCCTTTTTATAAAAAAAAAATTCGAGAAAAATTAAATCTTTATTCATAAAAGTTGGGGTCTTACAACCTCTCCTTCTTATGAAATTTCATCCTCAAAATTGTTGTACGTACCTGGTATGTCGAAGAGGTGAGGATACCTTATTTTTATTTCAGATTCTAACTCTTGAGGTATAACCTTTGAGCGTAGAATATATTCCTTCGTATCCAAGATTTTAACAGGTATCACCTCATACGTTAAATCTTGTGCTATCTCGTCTAGTTCTAATTCAAGTATGTGGTTCGGGTCGGCCACATATTTACGTAACATAAATACGTGAAAAACGTTATGAACACGCAACATACTTAGCGATAAGGCAAGTTTATAGGCCACAGTTCCTACTCGATCGAGGATTTTAAATGAGCCAATAAATCGAGGGTTGAGATTTCCTCTGTAAGACCCCGAATTTTTTTAATAAAATGGAATTTCTTCTAATTATTATTTTGAAATATTATGGTGTGGATTTGATATAATGTTATAGTTGTGGGTATTGTTTATAAATTTTACAAAGTAAGCAAGTTGATATAAAATATTTGTTGTGTTGGGGAATATTCATTTGGTCAGGAAATATTCTTTTTATCGGGGAATATTCATACAACGTCACAATTATTGGTGGACCCCACAACAGAAGTATTGTCATAGTTAGAAAACGACAGAAATAATATTGGTCTAAACTTTCTTATGAAATTTTTACCTTTTTTATGTCGGGGTTACTATTCACGGGTTACTATTCACGATTTACTATTCATGAGTTACTATTCAAAGGGTATTATTCACGACAAAATTGGTTTCTTTTTTCTGACCAAATTTTTACCGTTAAACTGTTGAAATACCCAGTGATAAATGAACAGTAATACACGTGGTTGCATAGTACCACACAATATTAATTATTTATGCTTACTTGAGAAGTCACTCAGTTATACTCATTTATTGCTACAGTAATTACTGCAAAGTATCTCATATTATTTGATTCAATTATTGTCACAATATCATCTGCATAATATTTTATATTATTAAATCAATAATTGAGATAACAAAGTTATTCATATTATTATTTGCAATATTGACGATGTCTAGAAAGTTCTGTCGAGGGAAGGGGTTTGGTCACCTAATTGCGCGCCAATAGGGAGAAATCCTTATCGAAAAGCCCCCTCTTTCCTGGGAATGATCTGGTTGTTAAATATTGTGAGTTATAATATTAATGATGAATAATTGTTGAAAGATTAAAAATGTGTTGATTAAAGATAAGTGATTTGTAGTAAATATTTATTTAATTTTTGATATAAATAGAGGGGTTTGTTATGAGGTATTTGTTATAAGTTTGGCTTACTATTCCATAAGGAGATGTGCTAATTTTTTAGACCGTTGGTTGAAGTTATAATAGTAAATCAATATGGATCGTTGGTTGAAGATATAATAGTAAATCAATATGGATCGCTGGTGGAAAGTTATAATATTAAATCAATATGGATCGTTGGTTTAAAGTAAATCAGTATGGGTCGTTGCTTTAAGTTTTAATAGTAAATCAATATGGACCGCCCGTTTAAAAGTAACTTAATCTGGTTCGTTCATGAATTAGTCATTATTCAATCCCTTTTCCTATAAATAGAAGCTCATTCCTTCATTATTTCTTACGAATTCACTGAAACTCTAGACAGAGAAACTATAAAGAGAAAGAAGAGGAGTATTCTGCTACTACCCTACTTCAGTATTCAATCTTCTACTAAGGTAAGAGGTATTATTTATTTCATATTCACTTACGATCTTATTTTTTGTATTCGTAAGGAATATTATCTTCGTTCAATATTCGTAAGGGATATTATTTGTTGTATTTGTAAGGAGTATTATTTCTTTCGTATTCATGAAGTGAGTTATTTTCTTTCAATACTCGTAAGGATTGTTATTCCATTCTTTATCATTCTGTTGGAATAACATGTCTACGCGGACTATCGCATGCATGGTGAAATCCTTTTGTTATTCCATTCTTTATCATTCTGTTAGAATAATCTGTCTACGCGGACTACCGTATGCATGGTGAAATCCTTTTGTTATTCCATTCTTTATCATTCTGTTGGAATAATCTGTATACGCGGACTACCGCATGCATCATGAAATTCTTTTATTATTCCATTCCTTATTATTCTGTGGGAATAACCTGTCTATGCGGACTACCGCATGCCTGGTGAATAACCCTTCATATTCAATGGTTATTAAATTGTGAAAATGATCTTTCTACGCAGACTACCGCATGACAGTTGAAAATTCATTTGCAGTTTCGTATATTGTTCATTTCAGATTCCTAACTCTACACTTAATACGGTAAGTATTGCTTCTATAATTCCTGAAATGATTAGAAATTTCTAGAGTTTTCTTTTCTGTATCCAAGTTCTCTGTTATGGTTTCTATCTTTGATTGGATCTATGTTTTGAACTTTATTCTTGAATTTTCTCCATAATTGATTATTATGGAGTATTCTTAAATTTGGATAAACTAAATTATGAATCCCTAATCGTGTCCTTTATCTCAATGGATTCGTTCTTTAAAATATTTTCATCATCCTCAGTTTTAAATGGTGATACTTGATGAATATATTTGGCCTGTAGTACAAAAATAAATAATTACCTGATGAATATCTTTAGCCCATAGTGCAAAGATGGACAGGTGTTGAGATGAACATGACCAACTGGTGATACAAATGATTATCTTTGGCCCGTAGTGCAAAGATGAATATTTGATTCAAGATGTATATTGATTGATGTTACAGAGATAAAATATTGATGATGGACTTTTAAATCATAGAAGATAGTAGACTACATTCTCTACTTAACTTTTCTAATGAATTATTGTTTTCGCTGCAGTTGTTGATCTAAAACTTGTTGTCTATTGTATTCTATCAGATTTTTCCCTGTTGAGGAATAAGGATAATTTTTTCTACATTATCTTAGTCATAATATTCATTAATGGGCTAATTAAGCTCACCCTTTTCCTTTTTGTTCCATTTTTCTTCTCAGGAGACGAGAATATAGCGGGAACTAGTCGGGGTGTGGAGTGATGTTTCAAGGCAGTTGTTTTAGTAGTCCTCACTATTTTGTAAAATAGTGTATCAATAATTGTAATGAGGACTTATTTGAGTGTGAATATTTTCTAAAAGACAATATTTATATTTAAACTCACAGCATATGTGTTGTCGTATTTTGCACGACAATTATAATAATGAAGGTGTAGTTATTTTCTGTACCGTGTATTTGGCGACTCAGAATGGGTTGTGTGAAATTATTTTGGGGGCGTGACATCCTTTCTTCGTTAATTTTTGTTTCTAGAATAACGCCTTCTTTCACCTTCTTCTTCATATTCATCAGCTTCGGGTCTGTAGCTTGAGCAACTTTAACTTTATCGATTAAAGTCGGTTCTACTCTTATATTTGTTATTATCACGTGGGTCTCTAGAGTCTTTAAATCTATCTCCATCATTTATAAGTTATACAAAATGGATCTTTCTGTTAATAACATCGCACTTGTAACCGCATACGATCTTCTACTTAACGCGTCAGCTACCACGTTCGCTTTTTCAGGATGGTATTAAATGGTATGGCCGTAATCTTTTAACAGCTCGAGCCAACGTCTTTGGCGCATGTTACATTCGTTTTGGGTGAAGAAATATTTGAGGGTTTTGTATCGGGTTCAAGGCCGATACAAAATTCAATTTTACGCTCTTGGGGTAGGCTAGGAAGTTCTTCGGGAAATACGTCAGAAAATTTATTAATAATAGAAATATCATTCAAAACTGTGACTCTCATCCAAGACTTGGATAGAACCTCACATTGATACCTATCAACTTGCCACCGTTATTCACGGCGTCCTCTACGGAAAGTCTGGCTTCGGTGCATCCCACACAAGGAAGTCACCAGTGAAAGTCTCGGAGCTCTTTACTTATGGCTTGATTTGACAGTGATTGACTTTAGTGGTTTGGTTACTTGAATTCACATAATAGGTTGGTTAGGAATATGAAAGCTAACAACCTTACGAAAAAAATCAATTTAAGCACGATGAATAGTTAACCAGTCGATTCCTAAAATCACATCAAATGCAAGTATTTTCAAAGAGATGAGATCGACAGGTAACGGGATGGTGCCGATTTGAATCAAACAAGATTTATAAATAGTGGATGTAACGAGTGTTTCTTCCAATGGAATTTCAACAGATAAGTCAAAGTCTAATTTCTCCAGAGTTAAATTTAAACGTTGAGCGCAAGTAAGAGAAATAAAAGAATGGGTAGAACCGGTTTCAAATAAGGTATAGACTTCGCAAGAGTTTATGATTAACTTACCCATGATAACTTCGTTTGGGTTCCTTGACAAACGCTCTCACTTAAACTACTGAGTTTGACTTTTCTAGGACGGCCTTTGGCGTTACCATCCCATCTGGACTTGACTTCACTACACGACAAAATCGAGCTAGGTAACCTTCTCTTCCGCAATTGAAACACGCTTTGGGTTTCTGCGTACAGTTTGGTTGGATGTGTCCCTCCTATCCACATTTGAAACATACGACCAGTGTTCGTTCTCCTTATTTGGAAACAGGTGCTGCTGCCGTTGTCTTTCCATCATTGTTGAATCTTCTCTTCTTAAAGTTATTCCCACTTAGTTCACCTCTCTTATCATCTTAGCCATGATTACCACCGAAGTGGTTACCATTTCTGGCATGATAATTTTCTCCGCGATGGTTATCGTTCTTCCGATGGTCATTGCCACCAGTACGATTATTATCGTGTTGTTGGTCGCTGCCTTTTGATTGAGCTGACTCATAATTGTGTTCTAATAACTGAGCCCTATTCACAACATCCTAATACAAACAAAGTTTGTGATAAATGAGGTATTGACATATTTCAATTTTCAAATATCACATAAACATTCGCGTCATTCGCTCTTCATTATCAACCAAATGGGATACAAACCGGGATAACTCGACAAACTTAGCCTCGTATTGCGACACAATCATATTGTTTTACTCTAGCTTGATGAATTCCACTTCTTTCATGTGACGAATACTTTCGAGAAAGTACTTGTCATTGAACAATTCTTAGAACTTCTCCCAAGACATCTTTAGTGCGGCAGGTTGAGTACGTTTTATAGATTTCCACCAGTAATCTGCCTCTCCTCGTAACATAAAGGTGGAAAAAGGAACCTTTTTCTCCTCGGAGCATTCCAAGACATCAAATATCTTGGTGATCTGCTTTATACATGTCTCTATCTTAAGTGGTTCTGGCTTTCCCAAAAACTCCAGTGGTCCCAGCTCCTTGAACTGCTTAGCAGTGACCGTCCGTGAGTTGCCAGTGTTTCCACCTGTATTTTGCACATGAGTCTCTTTGGTTTGGTTTTGCATAAATTCTAGAAAACTCTTAAACGTACCATCGTTCGTCATTTGGTCGGTGTTGTTGTTTACACAAGAATTATTACCTTCCTGATGCACATTATCCTGGTTATTGATCGGTGGTGACTCAACGATCTCATGTGCTCCATTGTTTATCTCAATAATCTCTGAAGCCATTCTCAAACACTATCACAAAATAAGGGATAATTGACATGCCACATATTATCCCTATATTCTAACTGACTAATTAAATAATAATTAAGCTTAGGTAGGTCATACTAGTGAATGATTTATTCGTCTTTCCCCTCCTAGTTCTAGTCTCAAATCTCAGATAGGGATCATATCCTAAGCTCTGATACCAACTGTGACGCCCCCAAAATAGGTATACAGAATCCATTCTAAGTCGCCAAATACATGGTACAGAATTTAAATACAAATTTCGTTTATACAATACAAAAAAATGTAGCTGAGAGTTTTAACACGAATATTGTCTTCTAGACAATATACAAACTCAAATGGAGTCTTCATTACAATTATTATCACACTATTTTATAAAATAGTGAGGACTACTACAACCACCATCTCGGACCGTCACTCCATTCCCCGACTAGTCTCGGCTACGTTCTTATTTACTGAAGAGAACAATGAAAGAAAAAGGGTGAGCTCAACTAGCCCAATAGGAAATATTATGACTAAGATAATGCATAATAAATTATCCTTAACCTTCAACAATATAACAACTGATAAAATATAATAGACAATAAGTTTTAGATCAACAACTGCAGCAGAATAAGCAATACATTAGAAGAGTCAAGTATAGCATAACATCTACTATCTTCTATGATTTAAAAGTTTATCATCAATTTTATCGCTGAGACTCAGCATAATAAGTAATCCACGTCACTGAATTATCCATGCACTACGGGCCAAGGATATTCATTAGTATCACATCCATGAATTATCCATGCACTACGGGCCAAGGATATTCGTGTTATCACCAATGGTCATGATCATACCAAACAACAATTCATCTTTGCACCCTTGACCGAAGAGAACACGTGGTCATTATCATACCAACAACTGTCCAGCAATGCACTACGGGCCAATAAGGACTTTTATCACATCATTTGTAACATTATAGGTCATGATTATATCGAATAATTCCTGGTCATAATCATACCAATCAACAGTCCATCTATGCACTACGGGCCAAAGATTACTTTCATAACAATATAAGCACGAGAATGATGACAATGATATAAGAATTCAATCAAACGAAATCAAGGATAAATATTAAAGACTTTAAATGTATCCAGTGTTTAAAAATATTCAAATTATCAACATGATAACTGCTTTATGGAGTAAAATTCAAGAATAATATTCACGTATCAAAAATAATTTGGACAGAAAAGAATTAATTTTTTACGTGAATAGTACCCTGGGTGAATAGTACTCGAGTGAATAGTACCCCATGAATAGTACTTCGTAAATAGTGTCGTACGTATGAATAGTGTCATATGTATGAATAGTGCCGTACTCATGAATAGTACTCTGGCATGAAAAGCTTAAAATTTAACAAGAGTGTTCAGAAAAATATTCTTGTGAAACTATACTAGATGAAACGCTAATTTCAAGAATATTCTACTAATTTTAAGGAGTATAAAAACAATACTTTAACAAAATAAGTGTAGAATTCGGAATCTGAAATGAAATAATATTACTTACATACTACAGAGTATGGAAAAAAATATTATTTCTTACGAATATGGAACAAAAATAATATCCCTTACGAATATTAAACGAAGACAATATCCCTATAAATATTGAATGAAAATAATATTCCTTATGAATATTAAACGAAAATAAAATTCCTTACGAATACGAAAAATAATATCGTAAGTGAATATAAATAAATAATACCTCTTATCTTAAAAAGAGAGTACTTTTGACTGGTATGGCGGGAATATTCTTGAAGAAAACTTATACTGTTTTCTACGCTCAAAGCTTTCTTAAACTAAAAAAAAATACGCTTAATATTATAGAAGTAGAATTATCTGATTATGGTGTGATTTTCATTTCTAAATTGAGCATCATATTTATAGGAGAATGGAAGTATACTATTTAGGAAAAATCACGGACTGCACAGTGGAAAAGTTCACGGGCGAATTTCGTTCGGTTGGAAAAAAATTGATTTTCACTATGTAGACACTATGAAAACACTAATATTCTATTTTTCATAAAAAATAAAACTTATTATAATATATATATATATATATATATATATATATATATATATATAAACAAAACTGAGATAACTTTTCTCATTATTTTGAAAAATAGATAAGTGGGGGTTCATATAATAAGCAAAATTTACAACAAAAACTTCATAAAAATCCCCTCTATTTATCTCAATTCACTTGGATTCTCAAAACACATTTTTAATAATATTTATCATTAATATTATAACACACAATATTAACAACCAAATCATTCCAAGGAAAGATGGGACTTTCCGATAAGGATTTTTCCTTATTGGCGCGCAATTAGGTGACCAACCCCCTTTCCTCAACAGAACTTTCTAGACATCGTCAATAATTCAAATAATAATATAAATAACTTTGTCGTCTCAATTATTGATTTAATAATATAAAATATTGTGACAATAATTGAATCAATAACGTGAGATATTATGCAGCAATTACTGTGACAATAATTGAACAAAACTGAGTGACTTCTCACGTAAGCATCAATAATCAAAGATATTGTACAATACTGCGTGCTACTATGCAACCACGTGTATTATTGTACTAAACTTTCGTTGTTATTTTTATGAAGAGATGTTTCTGTCATTTTCTAACTTCGACAATAATTCCGTTGTAGGGTCCACCAATGATTGTGTCGTCGTACGAATATTCCCTATTAAAACGAATATTCCCCGATCAATCGAATATATTATAACAACTTACATACTTTACAAAATTTGTAAATATTACCCATAACTATAACGTTATATCAAAAATCCACACATTTTTATAAAAAAATATTTTGGAAAAAATTAAATCTTTATTCATAAAAGTTGGGGTCTTACAGTTGTTTGCCAAAATCAATTATTAAATGACATAAAATACAACACACACATTTTAAGTCCCGAATACAATTATATATTGTCATGTTATTTTATAATGTATTGAGAAACTTCCACAGTCTCGGACCATCACACTATTCTCCTGTTATCCCCGCTCGACCCAACTACACTCTTACTACCTGAAAGGAATTGTGAAGTAAAAGTGTGAGCACAAATAGCCCAGTAAAGAATATCATGACTAAGATAATTAAATTATCAATAGCCTTCATCAGTAATAAATCAAATATTTAGAACATACGGTAGATAATAAAAATTTTCAACCATAATTACAACGAAATCAACAATCCATTAGAAGAGTCAAGAAGAACATAATGTCTACTATCTCATCCACATTAAAAACTCATCATTAATATTTCATACCTGTAATACCCGTCAACAGTTCTTTGTTGTAACCAAGATAAAAAGAAACTTTCATCACCTGTCTTCACTTGAACCACCAAAGATTATATTTAAATTCATAATTCATATTTATAATCCTGTAAATCAACAGTCCATCTTTGCACTACGGGCCAAAGACATATAACTGTAAAACCAATAATCAACAGTCCATCTTTGCACTACGGGCCAAAGACATACAACTATAAAATCAATAATCAACATTCCATCTTTGCACTACGGGCCAAAGATGTTCAACTATAAAATCAATAATCAACGGTCCAACTTTGCACTACGGGCCAAAGATGACTTTTACCACATCATTCGTCTGTAACATTACAGGTCATGATTATACCAATACACAATTTCTGATCATAATTGTACCAATCAACAGTCCATCTATGCACTATGGGCCAAAGATGACTTTTACCACATCATTTGTCTGTAACATTACAGGTCATGATTATACCAATACACAATTTTTGGTCACAATCATACCAATCAATTGTTCATCTTTACACTACGGGCCAAAGATAACTTTTACCACATCATTTGTCTGTAACATTATTGGCCATGATTATACCAATACACAATTCTTGGCCATAATCATAACAATCAACAGTTCATATTTGCACTACGAGCCAAATATAACTTTCAACACAATAAAAGCATGAGAATGATGACAATGATATAAAGAATCAATCAAGTGAGATCAAGGATAAACATTAAAGATTTATAATTTAATTTATCCAGAGTTCAAGAATATCCAAATTGTCAGCATGATAATTTATTTGTGGAGTAAAATTCAAGAATGATATTCATGTATCAAAAATAATTTGGATAGAAAAGAAATCACTTTTGTCGTGAATAGCACCCAAATGAATAGTATCCCGTCATGCAAAGTACTCCGAGTGAATAGTACCCCAAATGAAAATATTAAAATTTAATAAGAAAGTTTAGACCAATATTCCAATGAAACGATACTAAATGAAGCGCAAAACTCAAGAATATTCTACTAATTTCAGGAATTATAGAAGCCATACTTACTATAGTAAGTTTAGATTTAAGAATATGAAAAGAAATAATATACAAAATTGCAAATGGATTTTCACCCATCATGTTGTAATATGTGTAAACAGATCTTTTCCACAAATAAAGAATGAGTACGAAGGGTTATTCACCATGCATACGTAATCTGCGTAGACAGGTTACTCCCGCAGATTAATAAAGAATAGAATGACAATCCTTATGAATATGAATAAAATAACATCCTTTACGAATACAAAAGAAATAATACCACTTACGATTATGAAAAGTAATATCCCTTACCTTATGAAAAATAACATACCTTACAAATACGAAAAGTAATATCCCTTACAAAAATAACATCCCTTACTGATACGAAAAATAATTTTCCATACAAATACAACAAATAATATCTCTTACCTTAGTAGGAGATTAGATACTGCAATAGTGAAGTAGCAAAATACTCTTCTTCTTTTTCTCTCTATAGTTTCTATTGTGAGTCTTAGTGAATTGGTGAGAATGAAAGAAGAAACAAGCTTCTATTTATAGGAAAATGGACTAAATAGTAATTGATTCACAGACGGTCTAGGTTGATTTACTATTAAAACGGACGGTCCATATTGATTTACTATTAAAATCACAACCGACGATCCATATTGATTTACTATTAAAACCACAACCGACAGTTCATATTGATTTACTATTAAAACCACAATCGACGGTCTATGGAATAATAAGTCAAATTTACAACAAACGCCTCATGACAAACCCCTCTATTTATATCAAAAATTGAATAAATATTTACCACAAATCACTTATCTTCAATAAACACATTTCTAATCTTTCAACAATTATTCATCATTAATATTATAACTCACAATATTGACAACCAGATCATTTCCAGGAAGGATGTGGCTTTTCAATAAGGATTTCTCCTTACTGGCGCGCAATTAAATAACCAAACCCCTTTCCTCGACAGAATTTTCTAGACATTATCAATAATGCAAACAATATTATAAATAACTATATCGTCTCAATTATTGATTTAATTATATAAAATATTGTGCAGATGATACTGTGACAATAATTGAATCAATAATATGAGATACTATGCAGCAACTATTGTGGCAATAATTGAATAAAACTGAGTGACTTCTTACGTAAGCATCAATAATCAAATATACTGTGCAATACCGTGCATTACTGTGGAACGACGCGTATTACTATTATTTTATCACCGGTTATTTTAACGATAAAAGTTTTGTCATTATTTTTATAAAAAGGTTATTTTTGTCGCTTTATATATCTGACAGTTATTCCATTGCGGGGTCCACCAATGATTACATTGTCGTACGAATATTCCCCTATAAAAAAAATATTCCCAGACCAAATGAATATTTTATGACAACTTACTTATTTTGTAAAATTTTCACATATCACCCTTAACTTTAAACTTTTATCAGTTTAACCATTTACTTAATAGAAAATTGAATATTTTTATTTCATAAAATTCGGGGTCTTACATAAATCTTGCAAATTATAAATTATAAATTTTACGTCTTAAATTTAACAAATTGTATGTATAAAGTTTACAACTTAAATCTTGTAAATTATAAATTATAAATTTTACGTCTTAAATTTAACAAATTGTATGTATAAATTTTACAACTTAAATCTTGTAAATTATAAATTATATCATAAATTATAAATTTTACGTCATAAATTTAACAAATTGTTATAAATTTTACAACTTAAATATTGCAAATTATAAATTATATCATAAATTATAAATTTTACGTCTTAAATTTTATAAAATATATCACAACTTAATTTATAAATTGTATTTATAATTTTATTTATAAATTTAAATTATATTTATAATTTTATACCTTATTTCTACGGTATTAATTATTTTTTTTAAAGGGATAAAAATTATTATATATTTATAATTTTTTTATAATGTTAAATTTTTAATAATTTTAATTATTTTTTTTTGGGGGGGGGGGCAAATAATATGGTGGTACTTGATGTAACGGAACTGTAAATAGCCTTTTTAAATTAAGTCAAACCGTATATTTATACGATTAATTGGTATTAAATACACAAAACCGATCTGATTCTTGGACGGGTCGGGTATTTCGGTCAATTTTTATCGAATTTGAAAATTGAGGGCTAAATTGTATCAAATTAGGTATTTGATGTAGTAAATTGTAAGCCCAAATTATTTAGAGATCGAATTATGAATTTGATGGTACTTCATGTAACAAAAGTGTAATTAGTCCTTTCTAAATTGTACCTAAATGTTTTTTTATTTAAAATTTCTTTTTTAGTTTGGATTATGAATATTTATTGCCATTTGTAAACATTATTATGATTAGTTTAAATTGTTCTTATTTAACTTAAACAAAAAAAATTAGTTAAAATTTGCCCCTACTTATAAAAATTTCTGGATTCGCCCCTATATCTATGCCCCTATACCTATACCTAAATGAACTTTTATGCCCCTGATGTTTACCTCGATGTCCCACTTGCACCCTAAATTAATTTTATTTTCTAAAATTATCTTTAACGTTACATTTTTTGGATAGCCCGTGCCCCTGTTGTTAACAGAAGATAAACAGAATTAAAATGTGATGACGTGGTAAGCTTAAAAATAAAATATATTCTAAATAAAACAATATATATCATTTAATCAAAATAAAAAAATATTAAAATTCAAAATAAAAAAGCATAACATATTTACATCATTTAATCAAAATAATAAAATTCAAATTATTTTGTTAACTAATCAAAACAACTAATTAAATAAAATAAGTTGTATAACATATTTACATCATTTAATCAAAATACTAAAATTCAAAACATAACATATTTACATCAAATACTAATTAAAAAAATTTTAAAATACTAATTAAAAAAATACTAAAAAAATCAAATTCTAAAATACTAATTAAAAAATGCTAAAAAAATCAAATTAAAAAAAATACTAAAATACTAACATTCGAATTATTTTGTTAATTAATCAAAACAACAAAAATTCAAATTACATCATTAAAATACTAAAATCATAATACTAAATACTAATTGATATAAAATTTTTAAATTACTAAAATCATAATACTAAATAATATTTTTAAACTATATAAAAATTTGATGATGTAATAAACTATACATAACAGTATATGTTATAAATAATATAAATAATTTGATGATGTAATAATCTATACATAACAATATATGTTATAATTTGATGATGTAATAATATTTTTAAAAAATGTATTCAAAAATTCAAATTACATCATAATATTTTTAAATTGATATGATTTTAAAAATTAATGTTAAAAGTTAATAAAATAATCATAATACTCCAGTTTTGAATTTTAAAATATTATTTAGTATTATGATTTTAATAATTTAAAATTTTTATATCAATTAGTATTTAGTATTATGATTTTAGTATTTTAATGATGTAATTTGAATTTTTTGTTGTTTTGAAAAATTAACAAAATAATTTGAATTTTAGTATTTTAATATTTTTTAATTTGATTTTTTAGTATTTTTTTAATTAGTATTTGATGTAAATATGTTATGTTTTGAATTTTAGTATTTTGATTAAATGATGTAAATATATTGTACAACTTATTTTATTTAATTAGTTGTTTTGATTAGTTAACAAAATAATTTGAATTTTATTATTTTGATTAAATGATGTAAATATGTTATGCTTTTTTTTATTTTAAATTTTAGTATTTTTTTTGTTTTGATTAAATGATATATATTATTTTATTTAGAATATATTTTATATTTAAACCTGTCACATCATCACATTTTAATCTCATTTGTCTTCTGTTAACGGCAAGGGCACGGACGACCCAAAAAATATAACGTTAGTGGTACTTTTAAAAAAAATAATTAATTTAGGATACAAGTGGGACATCGGAATAAACATCAGGCCATTTTTAGCCCTTTGCCCTTTTTATAGGATATCTTTTAACATAAAGGTGAGACCCACTTTCCTTTTATATCAGAGAAAATTATATAAAAATATCAAAAACACATGAAAATATCAACTTTCTAAAGTAAATCTCACCTTTATACTAGACGAAATTATGTAAAAATATATTTTAATGAATATACCTCCAATAGCAGAATCACCGTTCCTGAATTCTGAATTTGTAATTAATTCTAATACAGGGGGAACTATTCCACAATCTGTAAAACTATATCATTATCTGACTATATACCTTCTCACATCAGAGTCAAGTGGGCTCCACCCATAATTTGAGCACAGAGGACTGATGAAAAATACCAAACTCCTATCCTAAAACAAACAAAATAATTGTTTGTAGAATTTTCTTAAAATATTTGTAACAGTTGGTTGACATAAACAATTTACTCTGTCAATTTCTTACCATGAAAACAAAAATAGAATAAACAAAACTTTCATAAAAGGAAACAAAAGGAAAAGTTCACAAAAACTCTAGCACCCCTTAAATAGTGTTCTACATGAGACTAAACATAGAGGACCATATTCCAAAACCAACCACAAACAAGCAACTCAGAAAATGAAGCCACCAACCATGGGTGCAACCCAGTTTTATAACCACTTCGCTGGTCAGAATCTTTGAAAAGATTCGATAAATAGACGGCACCCGGTTAAAAAAAATAACTTCCACCAGTAAATAATTTTAACTTCCACTTCACTGGCAGTCTGAGAATGGCTTTCGAGCCAAGAAGAAATACATTGGTGTGAAAATCTCTTTCCTGTAAAGACCAGGTACAGGACCCTATTAGTCATAGGTATACAAGCGCAGACTCCCTGGACATTAGTAATAATAGTATAAAATGATACATTGTTCTGTTTTTTTTTACTTGTAAAATATTTTGCATGATTAATGGGTTGAATGATCAGGGAACAATCAGATACTCCCTCCGCTCCACAAAGAGTCTCCTTTTGAAAGGAAAGAAAAAAAGAAGAGGAAATTGATATTTCCACAAATACTTTTTGATATTTCCTCATGAAAAGTGTCGCTTATAGATGTATTATGTATAGCGAAGATTTTCATGTGAAAATATCATTTTCTGTTATCAGTTTTCAAAAAAAATGTTCCACAAAAAGAGTTCACTTTTTAGTGGTAGCAGTATAAACTTGTACAATGTCATCAAGTTTACCATCAAAATTTCGTTAAGATACCATACTATTAAACTAATAGCTTATTACTTTTAGTTTTAGATGGAACAAGAATATATCTCTAATATTTGTAAATTTTGTAAATGGGGTTCTTTTAATGGAGCGAGCGAGTAATGAAAAACAAAACAGAAAACTCCCATTAGCTTTGATAGAGTTGGGTGATAAAAATGGTAGACATTAAGAATTTTCCAGTTTATGTCCTTGGTCATCCCAAGAACAAAAAGAGCTTTATTAAGTCAAAATCAGTAAATGTAAATAATTGAGTAGAAATAGTTCTCACTTTCCACCAGCAACAAGCCCCTCTGCAGCCTTCTCTAAGAAAGATTGAACCCTTTGGCTTCCTTTTGGAGCAAGTCCCACATATTCCAGGGCTACGACCTAGAAGAACATAAATCAAAATATTAAGCGCCCACCAAAATCACTTGCTATTTACGCTCCCACCAAAATTTTATATTTTAAAATCCAACAAAAAAACATCATTTATTCAGAAAAATAAAGCTTAAATCAGAAGGAATCTCTTTTTGTCCCTTATACTTTGTAATGATAAAAGAACAGAATGATGCAACATATACACAGGTCTTACCATGTTTTTTGTTATAAAACGTCCAATTGCTGTTAGACGGAAACTACTTAGCGAGAAGTTACTTTTATCCAAAGGCAAGTACCAAGGTAGGGGTGAGTCAATAGTAAGATCCCTTTCCAATATGACCTAGATAGGAAAATTAAATAAATTTTAGTTTAAACTATTTATAGTCAAAACACAAGATACAGTAAAAATAAAATCACTACTTTGTTACTCACTTCAAAACCTGCTTTTTTCAGTGCGTCAAGGCATTGTGTAGTCAACCGGATGTCAGGGAGGCCATCACCGAGCTCAATTTCAGCCTGTAAATGAAAATTGTAATATCAACGTTACTATTTAAGATTGACAAATAGTCAAATTTAATATAAAGTACGTATTCATTTGCACTCGAACCTTGATTCTTTGGTGCTCTCGGTTGTTGGGGTCAAAGGAATCAGTCATGCACCACTCATATGCAGCAAAACACTGACCAGGCTTCAATACTCTATAAATCTCTTTGTAGCATCCAACCTTTAGGCCAAAGATTAAAGTAAAATATGGTAAGTAGAAAGAATGAAGAAGAAAATAAAAGTAGAGTGAAAGACAGAGAGTAAATGAGTTGAAACATAAGAATTAGAGAACATAATAGATGAATTAATTGCAATTGAAAATAAAAGTAGAAAGAGAGAGAGTAAATGAGTTGAAACATTAGAATTAGAGAACATAATAGATGAATTAATTCATTGGAACTAGACAAGATAAATTTGAACTTAGCATTTCACTCCAACCTAGAAGATATATATGACACTGCATTAATCGGATTTTCTTATTTTACATACCGCATCAGGAGCATGGCATGTAGCTTCAATTGCGTAAACTGCATCAAAACTATTTTCTGGAAAGGGCATTTTCATGAAATCCGCCTGAATTATATTATTAAAAAAAACTGGATCGCTGGAATGGAAAGAAGTTCAAAACAGAATATGAACTAGACTTTTAGAGACCATTAACCTTCATAAAGTCGCAGGTCTGGTCCACTCCTGCTATGCGGTTTAATGTCTGCAGAATAGCAAGTAAGGAACTTGTGCTTTTTTAAATAACAGCATTGCAGCAGCTATATAGAAAAGAGTACATAATCTACATATTTTACGTGTTCAGCTACGACACGCGGATATCGTCTTTCATTAGTTACAAATATATGTTTCAAATTAAAGGGGAACATTGAGTTCGTCATAATCAGTAAAAGGATCATCCTTTGAAAACAATCCAGGATATATTCGGAATAAATTTGCAGTTCTAGTCAGGATTGGTTGTATAATATGATTATAGCTTTAAATTATAAATATAAGCGTTATGAGAGCTATTGCAGATGCAATCATGAGTATGTACCTTTCCCCTTGTTATCTGATATTCATTGTTGTTTAGGCCTGTAACTGAGGTTGAGCTGCCAAAAATCAAAGTACAGACAAGAGAGTTTTAGACACAATCATACAATACTTCTAGGGACAATACAATATATTCCTCTATTATCATTAAACTAATAATATTATTAAACTATTGATAAATTCCTCTATTATCATTAGTTGTTGAGTAAATGAAAGACATCCAAAGGATCGTGTATGCACATAGCCATGGAACAATATAATAGAACCATACAATCTATTAACAGTCTTCAGCTAGTCATATATGTTGCAATTTCAATATTCACCCCTACCCCAGAAAGAAAGGAGAGAGAATTCCTCTCCCTGTCAATATTTTACATCTTTAACTAAATAAGAGACCAAATAATATTATGGAGAAGACAAACAGTGCAGGAAAAATACACAAAAAACAGAGTAAAATATGAATCTTCAACCTGAATCGAGCTATTTCCCTTAATGGTCCACCAATTCCACATCCCACATCCAAAACCTGCCAATGACAAAGAAATTAAAACTACAAGTTATAACAATCAAGGGCGGATCCAGACTCTTAGGTCAGTGGGGTCAAATTTGAAATAAACAAATTCTCACAAAAAAAATAAAAATATTGTAAAATAAATTACAAAACTAAATAATGGCCAAATATTATTTATAGTAACATTTTTCGAGACTTCATTAATTAAAATTGTTGTATGATAGTCTCATTTTTATTAGTTACAAAAATTCACAAGCAATGTTCTAAAAGGCGCTAGGTGAGAGGCGGGAGGCGGGAGGCGGGCGGGATTTTTTATTTTAAGCCAATTTTAATATTTTATCTTACATTTATCCAAACAAAACAATAATATAAAGCAAAACAATATATAATAAAGATAATAAAGACATTTGCTTAAAGTTCAAACACATATCCATATTGTTAATGTTAAAGTTCAAACACAAACGTGTAATTGTTTAAAGTTCAAACATATTTTTAACGTATTAGTTTTATTCATAAACAAGATTGCTATTAAATAATAAAATTTAAAATTTTAAGAATTTAATTCAATATTAAAACTTAAGAAACTAAACATAAATTTAATAATTATATTAAATTAAACTAAATATTACAAATGTATCATCAATTATATAATTTGAAATTGGTACAAATTCAAAAACTTACAACTATAATAAAATTATCCATTTTGACTTGATATTGTTCACTTCTTGTTGTGATTTGATATGCTACAACATGTATTATGAATATGGTAAATCATTAGAAAAATAAATATATCAATATTTTGTTTGGGTAGTTATTCAAAAAAACAAACTCTCCGCCTAGGCCCCGCCTAATTTCCTGAAGGGATTTTTTTGCCGCATTGGGCCTAGGTGAGGCGCCAGGGAGGGCCTAGCGCCTAGGCGAGGCGCCAAAGGGGGCCTAACGCCTAGGCGAGAATTTTTAAAACACCGTTCACAAGCAATTACAAAAAAAAACCCCGCAAATAATTACAAAAAATCTCAAAGCAAGTGCTAAATTTGTGAAATTATAAATAAAAAAATACAACATATCGAATTTTCTCTAAAGTCGAAATAGTGGGAAGAATTAGGCCAAGTCGATAGATGAGAAATGGAGAGACAGAGTATTGTAGCGACCAAGGTAGTATAGAATATGAACTTTGAAGAATTTAATACTACCTCCATTACAAAATTAGATATACATTTTGACTTTTTTAAGTCAATTTGCGAAATTCTAATACACAAATTGATACAAGTTCATTCAAGTTTTGAAAACACCAAATAATTAGTGTTTTATAGTTAGTTTAAAATTGTTATATTTGTTGTATTAAAACTAAATAACTTCATATCAATTTTGAATTTTATGATTTCAAGAATTGACTTTAAAAAGTCAAAATATATCTCTAATTTTGGAATGGAGATAGTATTTTTCAATTTAAAATTTAATTTTTTTTATTAAACACCCTAATAAAAATAACTAAAAAAGTTATCAGCAATTATATTCGTTAATAGTTTTTCCAAATTGTAGGGTTCAATCAAGTAAATTAGAAAGACCTTATGCCCGGGTTTCAGGCCTAGTTGTAAAGCAAGGAAGTGTTCATGACGCTTAATGCTCTCTCGAAGAGATTCCCCTTTCCATCTGTGAGCACAAATAAAAATGCTCGTCAATTTAAAGAGCAGTTGAAAGTCCCCTAATATTGGATGAAACACATTATATGGGGCTTGGTTGCATATTACAAGTTAAAGAAGAGGGAACAGTCAAAAGCGCCGTAAGAGAATAACACTCACCTGGGAGCAAAATGGAATGATTCTCCCCAACCATATTCATAGAAGCTGGTAACAAGATCATAATATTTATTGACCTGAAACCCAAACAGAAATCCTTATGAATGCATGGTCTTATTTGAACCAAGTAACATACATTACAAGGCTGCTCTGCGTTTAGAATAAAAGATAAGCAAATGAGCTGCCCTCAAGGATTTTGAGCTTGAATATTAATATTGTCAATGAGTACTGGGAAGAGAGAAACACAATGGTAAAAAACAGATGGTCCAGTCAATGAGTCAAAATCACATTATGAACATGACTGACATAAACTCAATATCAAATTATATCTTTACAAAATAAGAAGTATAAAGACGAGCTAATTAAAAAAAAATAATCCAAAGGAAACCATTTACCATGTCAGTATAGTTAGCTTTTCTCTCTTCTTCTTCACCTCCAAAAGCGACATGATACTTTTCGTACCTGAATTATTAAACAGAACATTTTACAACAAAGGAAATGCCAGAAAACCTCAAGAACTTCAAGAGAATCAAGGGCCGAGAAGAAACCCCCAGAGATATCTAGCCTTAGAGGCGACTACAATATTTTACATAGTTTATAAAAATTTGTATAATACAAAAAACAAGCATCATATATGATATATATACAGCAGTGCAAAGCAATCATAATATCACGTGCTGAAAAAGATATTTGCTGAAATGTTAAAAACATTAACTCAACCAGATTGCTTGAAAATCTTCAAGGATGGTATGAAGTCACATCACATCACATAATAGCAATTTAAACAAAAGATGATACAGTCACGCTTTACTTCCTAAGGGGTCATAACTGAAACATACATTTCTAAGGAAAAAAGAGGGGGTGGGATACCTCTGGCTATGAACATTTTGTGTATCTACGTGCATTAATTTGACACTTGAGTGCAAATTTGTACAAGCTTAAGAAAGGAGATCAATGAAAACACAAGGGGTGAACATATAACACATTAAAACAAGGTTCATCTCAAAAATATGTCACACAGTTGTGCCATATCCACTTCTTGACGGTAATTTTTTTTTTACCTATATCCGTGAAATATTTCACTCTTAATTTAGCAGAGCCAAATTGTTAGATCCCGGCCATCCACCCATGTGAACTTCACCCATTCACGAATCCCTTCTCCTACATTTCTCTTGTTAGACTTCACCAGGCAATGGAAGACTCATTCTGTTCCTATTGTTAAATTCCCCCTTACAATTTGGCAATTCCGCATTCCATTGACGAATTGCAACATATTGAACTCCAAGTAATAATACTAAACCAAGTTACAAAGCAGGTTCAAAAATCTTGAACCATGATCCTATAAGTAAGTTTCGCCATCTCCTTTTATAGTTTATATTGATTGTGACGCATAACAAAACTACCAAAATACAGCAAGCTTTAGTTCTCTGATACAGTTCACAATGTAAACACTGACACTAGCCTTCTACGGATAAATTAATATTATCAACTGGAGAAAATAAAGTTACCAAAATAAGTAACATACTAGTTGTCAGCAAAATCACATCTTTTATTTGGAAAAATATGTCAATGCCAAACAACGCCCCATTCCAAACTAAGTAAATCATCCACAGACAAAAGATGTTAGATTTTTATTTATCACTCCACCAAGTAAAATTAAACAACAATAACATCAGCCCCAAATCAAGCATTAACTAGTAATTCAACAGAGAGATTCAAACCAAACTAATACATGTACATAGAAAGAGAGTACGACTGTACTTGTCTACTGCAGAAAGAACATGATCCTTCTCCATCTTTCCACCAAGCCCAGATGCAAGATCCAAAGCTCCAGCTTTCGACATCTTTAGCTTTGGCCCCAAACAATGCCTTAAAGATCTAAAACCCAAAAACAGAAAACACCCAGTTCGCAAAAAGCATCAGAATCAATGAAATTTACTACAATTCAACTTAAAATTACCAAATTACAATCTAATCAAGCAGATCAGAAGACAATGTAGATTGCTTTATCAAACTGATCCACACCCACTATATGATAGCAAAAAGAAAGAAAAAATCTTACTGGAAAAAAAAGAGCAGAATCCGGGAGCCCTGGAAAGAAGAGATTGGATCAATGTAAGAGAAAGATGGGGCTATATATATGGGACAAAGATTGATTATATGTGAATACTAGCTGATTTTGAACGGCCAAGGTGAGCGAAAAATTTAAAATGAGTTATTTTGTTAGATAAATTCAAAAGTTGGAAGGGAGGATTATAGATAGGGAGACATCACTGAAAGAGAGAAAGCAAAAGACAGCGCAGGCTAAAGTGTCTTTTTGTTGAGCAGCACGTGCCCCACTTGGGCCTTGCGGAGTATAAAATTCACTACAGCACGGCCGGCTGAAATCTCGCCTCACATGGATTAGATGTTATTTTACTTGCGCTCCGTTTCTCTGAGTTTTGAATATAAAACTTAAATTAGAACAAAAATAAAAAGAATAGAAAATTTGAAATTTTTTTATGTTGTTTTTGAGTTTTTAATAGAAAAAAATAGATAATTAAAAAAATAGATAATTTAAAAAAATTCTTTTCTTGCATTTTTGAGTTCTAATGAAAAGAAAAGAAAAATAGCACTTTTACAAATTTATCCTTATATTAATTATAACCATTGAACTAAGAATAAAAATATGCAAGATAAATTTAATCAAAGGAAAAAAAAAATTCATAATCAAATACAAATATCCAAAAAAAATGTTAAACAAAAATTACTTCTACAAAGTCATTATCATACCATACCCAAAAGTCATCAAACATAATCTGTATTATTAAATACTAACGGAGATTATGGATCAAATTCTTCAAGAAATTCAATCTTCTCCCTAATGGTAACCCAAACACTGCTCGTGCCTTGTCTTGATTTTCTAGTAGCCATAAATAGGCTTCATCGATTTTTTCCTCATCGAAATTCATTTCAGTAAGTTCTTTAAAGATATCATTTGCAGAATAGACTCGCACAGATGAATTGATAAATGCTTCTCCTTGTTTTTCAAATATCTCCCCTTACTTTTCCAATATGGTAGCTAATTTATCAATCACATTAGTTAATTTACCTTCATCATCAGAATGTTTTATCTTTTTTTTTTGAAGTACGTACACTTTCTGCCGGTACTTGAGAATGTTCTTGAGAAAAGGCTTGAGAATGAGTTGACATAAATTAGCCAATATCATCCAAATTGAAACTTTCTAAAATTACTTCATTTCGGAATATTGCACCATCGATTCCAACAATTGTAGATTCTTGCTCAACCATGTCCTCCCATTTTTTTCGTTTCTCTTTTGCAGTTACTGAACCTTCCCCTGTTGCCCTATCTTTAGCAAATAATTCTTCCAAGCGATCATAATGGTAGATCGCTTTATCCCTCCATATAGCAGCTTTAGGCTTTGCCTAGTTATAAAGACATTATTATTAAATAAAAGACATTATATATATACCCACAATTAAATTGGAAAAAAGTAATTCAATTAAACTTAAATAAATACCTCTATAAGGTTTTTTCATACTTCAGGTTCAGCATCCCACTTTTTTGTAACTGAGCTCCAAGCATAGCCACTAAGTCCAATTAAACATTTAAACAAGTCATCACACTCGGTAAAATGAGATTTGAGAGTCTTTTGACGATTAAGCAAGTGACTTTTCTTCAAGTATGGTATCTTAAGTTTTTCTATCAAATATTTCAACATATTTGCATAGGCAGCGTCGTAAAAGTTCCATCAGGTCTGTTCCATTGTGCTTGCTCATAAAACATTGCCTTAATGAACAATTCATCCATTCTATTTGTCCATTTCAAATTTTCTTTCTTTGAGGCTGGAATTTTATTTGTTCTTTTGGTCATGTTTATCCTATACAAATAATCATGAAATTAAAAGAAGCAACACATATATATAAACAACACACAAAACAATGGATAAATAATAAAGTAAAAAACTTAATCTCATATAAACAATAAACAAAATATCATTTTAGTTACGACACGAATACTCGTCAAATAACATAATAAATTAAAAAACCAAACGTACTATAAACTAGTTGTCAACATTAAATGAAACTCAAGAACTATAAAATTCATTTATGTAATCAATCCACATATCATTTGCAATAGAAGTCCTTAAATACTCAGCATGTGTTGCATCTTCAGTAACATCTCTTACATGATCATCAGGTTCATGCATTTGCTCTTGGAGCTCTCGATCAACTTCGGCAATAAAGTTATCATCAGGATCAACAGACATCAAGTAATTATGTAAAATACAACATGCTAAAACAATTTCAGATTGAGTATCTACATCGTATTTTGGCTCAGTTGTGATCCCAATAATAGGAAACCTTTTCTTTAGTACGCCAAATGCCCTTTCAATTGCATTACATAATGATGCATGACGTAGATTAAATAATTCTCTAGGATTTTCTAGAGGTCGAGCTGAGTACTCTTTTAAATGGTAGCGAACACCTCTATAAGGTGTCATTAATCCGTTGGTAAATGGTAATCCAGCATCTACAAGATAATATTTTTCTAGAAAAACATAATATTAGTTACATGTAAAACAAAGAATTTTTTTAATTAAATTCTAAAAAGGTTGATAGTGTATTACCATTAGGGATTTTTAACTTATCTTCTCTTAGAAGGGCATTTTTAATTATTTTGGAGTTAGATGCCGTCCCTTCCCAACCAGTCAAAATATAAGTAAATTTAAGTCAAATGTACATGCGGCTAAGACATTTTGTGTAAGGTAGCCCTTCCTACCACGATATCTTGGTACATCAGTGTGAGGAACTTTTACACGAACATGAGTTCTGACTATTGCTCCTACACAATCCTGAAATTCACAAACATGCACATACCTTGTTAAATATATAAAAATGTGAATTTGAGTTAAAGTATGTTAAGTTATAAGTTTTACCTTATAATATGGATAAAATCTACTATTGTTGAGTACTTCTGAAGGTACGTGTGCTCCATTTGGTTGTATTAAAATTTTTTTCTTCCAATGATATTATTGCTTTTAAGACTATGAAAATGACGACTTGTTGTTCCCGTTGAGTTGCAAAAGAAGAATGTAATTGAACTATTTCTCACATTGTGCGATAATATGTGAAGAAATTTTGCGACTTGTTCCTCTAGAGATACTCGTTGAGTGGGTCGAAGACCGCACTCGTCATGCAATATCTTACAAAATTTTCTAAGGTTTGTGGTCCCATGCGAATAACATCACGATTTTTCTCACTGTACCTTATCTCATGAAGCAATTCATCTCTTACTCTTTTTTTTTTCATTTCAATTATTTCTTTACTAGGCTTATTCCCACAAGGTCTAGTCATATGACATTTGATATATTAAACTATGAGGGACAAGATCACTGTTACTAGAAAATGTCGTCGAATCATAAAATCTCAAAATTTACTCTCTTGATTGTCCATCTATTCAATCAATAAAACTGAATGAGTTTCAAAGTTAAATACACAACAACAAATGGACATAAAAAATAATAGTAAATTCATATTTTTGTTCACAAAACCATAAATAGACTAATTGTCAAGTGTTTTACAAACTAATTTTGGGATATTTTTTATTCAATCATTTAATTAATCTTATAAAAAAACCATATTATGAGATTATTTCAAGTTATCCCATGAATAATTCTATAAAAAACAAACATGTGAGTACGACTATTTAATTCTAGTAGTCATAGTCTTGGATTATAATCATCAAATGACAAATCACAGTGCTCTTGTGCCAAACTTCATCATGGGGACATCAGTAATTTCTAGGTTAATGGGTTCTTTCTTTCTATTTTCTGGGTATTTTATATCAAAGGAGAATATACCTAGGTACTTGAGATTTTCATGCATTACTTGAGTCTCTTTAAGTACCCATTTGAGTGTTTTATGATTAATCAGTATGGAGGAGAGGAGGGGAGGAGAAGATGTATACAAAGTGAAGGAGGAGAATGCAAGATGTATAGAGATGGGTTCTTGAAGGAGCAGGGTTTAACCGAATCACAAAAATGGAGCAACTTAGCAGTGATGCTGGGTTTCATTATAGGGTACATGGTGCTCTGTTTTCTGATTTTATGGTGCAGATGCTACAAAACCAGGAAGTAGATTCTTGTTCATTTTCAAAATTTGTTTTGAATAAAATATAGATGAAACCATACAAAAGCAGAAGAATTGTATTCATTATTAATTTTATTAACACAATCTATTTTTTATTTTCCTAATTAACACTTATCTATTTATAGGTTCCATTCACATCTGCTCTCTAATGTCAATTAACCAATCATTTTATCAATATGATTAAATAGTTATCTTCTAAGGTGCGTCTTCTGTGATGCTTTCTTCCCTATTCCAAAATGACGAGAAGTACAAATATAGAGCATAACGCGATCATATATATATATATATATATACTTGATATAGTATGTAATTTCACGAATGATTATTTCTCACTTCATAACCCAGAACTTTCTCAATTCGGTTGCGCCAATAAAAAATACTAGCAACAGACGGTCAGAGTGTGGCTTCTGGTCGTTGAGTATTCATACAACAGACAAATTCTTACCCCCAAATATCCATAAAAATTCAAAACAAACAAAGATCAATCAATTTAGATCTGAATTTAAAACACAAATTACTCCACCAATAAACATTAATAAATAAATTTGATACCTCTAGGATACACGACATAACCTAAAGTCACCACGGAAAGGCAAAGGCTGATGACTCTAGAGCTCTTATTTCTATTATGGAGATGAATTTGTTTAGTTACACTGTTGCAAGGAGTTTGGGCTTAACCGAACTTGTTTGCGGCAAGTTATTCGCGCCTATATTTTTCTCTTTATCAGATTAGGTTTAGTAGATAAAAATAAATTGAGGACATGAGTTGTAATTTAAATTTTATTATATTAAAAGTTGAGGATAATATGAGAATTATAAAAATATTACTTATTCTAATTTCTTTTTCGTCCAAATCAGACTTTGGACGGAAAACTTTGGCAGGAAAAGTGGCCAAGTTTTCTGTCCATTTCTTTTCTTTTCCATTTATTAAAAAACTCATAAACATAAGAATTGAAAAGAAAACTTAAAATTTCCGCCCATTTCTTTTCTTTTCTGTCCATTTTAAAACTCAGAAACAGAGCGTTAGGGTCCTTTACAATAATATACAACATTTAGTAAGTAATTACACTATTAGTGTATCCACAAAATAATTATAAAAATAATACATTTCCCCATATTTATTTACAATATTAGTGCAATTAGGATTCCTTAATTTAGGGAATTAGTATAGGATTCAATTCACAATAATAAGAAAACCTAAAATCAAGGAGAAATAACTGCCATAATTAATAATTCAAATTCAAATATCTTGGATCTAACAACAAAAACAAATTCAAAATTTAAATAATAATTCAAATTTAAATATTCAAAGTTTGACAATGTCATCTTCCTCCTCCCCTTCGCCGGTAAGAAAGAGCCACAAAATGGTCGATGAGATGTAGAAAAGAGGTGGATATTTGATTTTTCACAATTTATTCATGTCCAGAAATTCCAATTCCAATTTCATGTCCAAAAGAAAATAAGAACACTGCATAGGAAAGAAAGAGATAAGAGAGTGGTGTGTAATGTAATGTTGATAACCAAACCTTCTTAAAAAGATAACCAAACTTTTATACCAAGGTAACTAAATCTTTATACCAAGGTAACCAATCTACCTCCATACATGCAGTATGAATTGGTTACCTTGGTCTGAAAGTTTGGCAACTAACTGCATGAAGGTTTAGCTACCAACTGCATCACATTCAAAATAAATTGGTAACTTAATAAAACTGAATTGGTTATCTTGGTATGAAAGTTTGGTTACGGGTTTTTGGGATTGTACCTCATCACCTCATCATATAAAATGTGACCCATGGGGGCACACCCCATGGGTAGACCTGGGTGACCCGAATCGGCCTTCTCCACTACATCAATGGCCAGGAACCGAATCGTGTTCACCAATTTCTCCACCAGTGAAGTCTCCGTCTTTTCGAGCGTCTCCACAGTGGTGGCCCTGACTACACATCGTCCAGCGGCGAGAGGAGGATTTGAGGGAGGTGGAGAAAGTGGGTAGGTGAGAGAAATAGGAGAGATAGAAGAAGAGGGTTGTTGGGTAGAAGAATTGGAGCTGCCATGGCGAGGAATAGATCGAGAAAGGATGGCCTGAGAAATAGTTAGAGATGAAGAAGCTGTTATGGCAGAGTCTAGAGAGAGAAAGTAGTCCCGATGAAGAAGCTAAGATGAGAAGAAGCTGAGATGTACTATGTAACAAGAGGAGAGAGAAAGTTTGCTATATGGATTACTTATTAATTACTTAATTTAATAAGTAAATCAATACTAATCCCCTAAATTAAGGAATCCTTATTGCACACTAATTCCCTAAATTAAGGAATCCTAATTGCACTAATATTGTAAATAAATATGGAAAGTGTATTACTTTTGTAATTATTTTAAGGATGCACTATTATTGTAATTATTTCTAAAAATGTACTAAAATATGTAATTAACCCTTTTACTTAAATATATATATATATATATATATATATATATATATATCTTCTATACAATAAAACAGAACTTATTTTAAACTTTTTTTTATTTTAAAATACAAACACGATTCAAATTCTTTATAACTTAATCTAAAGTTCACATTTCATTCCACGCCAAACAAAATACGGCCCATTTCACTTCACGCTAAACAAAATCCGGCCTAGTAAAAAAAAATCCATCTTAGTCAAAAAAAATCCCGCTCAGGTTTTCCCAAATTACAATAAAAGCCTCGGAAACTGTCCCCCCCATTTCAATATTCAGACGCTTTTTATCTCTTTCCCACACCTGGATGTTGCCTCTTTTTCAGTTATGACAAAAGAGCTCTAACTCATGTAAGCATACATGCGTCAACAAGTAATATAGAGTAAGTAACATTGCAGTAGGTAATGCTTGCGGCCGCGCAACTTGCAGTAGGTAACATTGTCTGGCTGGGTGCTCACGCGGGCGCTCGTCTCCAAGCTCATCCTGCCGCGCGGCCGCGCGCCTTACAGTTGGTGAATTCTGGTTCTGCTTCTGAGTTTGGTTCTGCATTGTGTGCCGCTGCTACTGAAGTGTCCTATGTCCACCCATGCTTGTCCATCCATGCTCCACTCAATCCTCAACCATGCATATCCCAGCTTTTGCCTTGCCTCATGCGTCCATTAGCTTCGTGCCTTCTAATACCACCAAATTAGGCCGATTCCTGCACTTATTCACCAAAAGGAGTTTTAAGTACATGTAATGCAAAATAACATGCAATGCAACTAAAACAGTCTGAAATGTACTTGAGATGGGCACAATTTGCGTAAATTAATATCCAATAAGTAGGTATAAAACCCACTTATCCAATACCCCCAAACTTGAACTATTGCTTGCCCTCAAGCAATGCATGTTGAATAACAAAGAAAAATGCAAAAGCACTACTATGCAGCTAAACTACTATGCAAAATAGTCTCACATCATTCCAACTTAAACATAATTTAAGCCCAAAATGCCTCAACGAATTATCCATATTCAGGAATACAAGTTCAAACTAAACGATGGTCATAACATCATACACTCAGATAATTCATACATGCTATAGAGATGCTGTGTGTGTGTAGTGTTCACCAAAACTTGATTCCAACAAAGAATATATATGCTAACATGCTCGAAATAGAAAATTATAGCCTAAATTGAGAATCATGAATACTTATACAACGCAAACTGTTTCAACATATCCAAACAAACTAACGTTCAACAATGGGCTTAATTGCTTTATTGCTACTCATGAGGGCAATTTTCGCTCTTTCACGCGGTGTTTATTGCTATTTTTCTTTTCTTTTTCTTTTTTTTATACATGACTGTGAAATGCCTTATTCCATTAGGCAACACTGCTACCCCTTAGTGAGCTTTTAACCAACAACTCCTAGACCATGAAAGACCTTAGGGCGCTAGGTGTAGAGACAATCCCCTCGGGCGTACTTACTTAAGTAGCCAGGGACCCAAAATAAGACTAGCCACGTTATTGCTATTCATTTTTTTATACATAGTATACTCATGTTTTCCTAAAGTTTGAATATCAATGTTTGTTAAGTTTACATGCATGTTCCACATATTTCTCTTTTTAAAACTACATTTTCTAACAAGTAATGCAACACATAACTCTTATGCCTACAAGTGATTGTTAACACATCCGTGCAAACCAAAAGCATTTAAACAACAACATGAATTCCATCGTGTAAAACATTATAACTACGTTCATGTTATCCAATATACTCTAAAATCCTTCACAATTCATTATCATCATCGGCTAGGCAAGAATTTCTATAAAGCAAGAATTTTGTGAGACATGCAAATTAACTAAAACAAAAAAATTTCTATCAATAAAACAATAACACCAAAAACAACTAAATTATTAAACTAAACATGCAACATTTTAACTAAACAAGCAAAAACTAACTACATGCTACTATACCACTCCCCAATACCCCCAAACTTATAATATTCAATGCCCCATTGAATGAAGGTAAAGGGTATAAGAAAGCTCCCCTAATGATCGGCTATACCACCCTCTTCGGGTGGTGAATCTGGTGGTGGATAAGGCACTGCTGTACCGAATTAAGGCCACTTGAGCATTGTTCCTTGTTGTGCAAACACCTCATCCAAGGCCCTCGTGAGTCCCATAGCAAACGTTCCAAAATTATCATATATGGCATCGACTTTTCGCTCCAACCTTCGGAGCTGTCGATCGCTAGGAACAGTGTGTGCTCGGGTCGACGGGCCTACCTCATCTGTCTGAGGGGGCTGCTGGGATAGCTCTGGGAATGTGGTCCAGAGAATAAATCCTCGTCCGCGCGGGTGTGGCTCACCACCTGCCCAATCCTCCAATTTTTCAATGGTGGCATGAGTTATATCCTGGCTCGGATATTGCATTTGTTCATTGCCCTAGTTGCACCCCTGATGTGCACATAACATGGCTACCACTGATGCATGTGGAATGTTCCCCGTGGTATTTCCCTTCAGATACTTCAAAATATTTTGATGAATCAAATGTCCCACGTCAATATACTTGCCTGTGATTATACCCCACAAAATTATGGCCCTTTCCGCCGTGATCTCATTCTGATGAGACGAAGGTAATAGCTTGGCACATATGAACAAATTCCACGCCTTGGAATATCGATTCAGTGCGGCTGCTGGGAATATGCGAAGTTGGGTCGTGTCGACTTTGTAAGTCCACTTTGTGCTTGGCGCGCACAACTCTACAATAACAAGCTCCAAGTCTATTTCCAGATGTGCCCCTGTGATCCAATTGGCAGCCCCCGTTGGTGGTCTCTCGGTTAGTCTGAAAATGTTTTTGATGGCGGCAGGTCTGTAATTTACCTTGACACCTCGAACCATACCAATATTGTCCATAGTGACTTTGGCATTGGCGTAATACTCTCAGACTATGCTCATCGGAATGGGCGTGGGAGTGGCAGTGAATCCAACCCATCCCCTTTCACGAATCATGGCACATAACCGACCATCTTGCTCCTCTAGTTTGAAACCGCGCTCCTTGATGAACGTCTTCACCACAATTTAATAATACTCCTGCTGGGTTGCTAAATCCAGGAACTTAGTGTGATCAACCACATCTTCTCCTTGACTGCCAGAGGAGGATGAAGAAGAAGATGAAGCGGCACGAGCTCTTTTTGGACCCATATGCTTTGAGAGAGATAGTGCAGATAAGTTCGACTGGAAATGAAGAAAAGCTTACGAATTGATAGCCCCCAAACTTGATTCTGCAAACCCAAATCAGGAACCCTAGCTTTATATAATGGATGAGAGCGTGAGTTGATATTTGAACATGGAGAGAATTGTAGAGATGTGATTGAGAGATGTACGGCTTCAATTTGTAACTGATAGAGAGATAGAGACATGAGTTATGGAGAGTGAGAGGATTTCACGTCTGTTATTATTTCAAATGAGAGTCCAAATGGTCCATAATTCATTTTTAAAATCTTTAGATCTGTCTTAATTCGGTGTTGCGTGCGGCCTTCCGAGTTTTTACTGGGTTAGGCACGCGGGCTCGAGACTTGTAGAATGTGCTGTTGTCCTTATTGACTTGATGCGCGTGCACGCGAGTTTGTACTGCATAGGCTGCACGGCTGCGCAATACTGATATTTTCAATGCTAAAGTTCAATTCCACTCTGCCTATTAGCGATGCTTTCCAATGATGGTTCCTGCATAGACATGAATGCACATTATTAAAGCATGAATTAGCGGCCACATAATGCTAACATCTTGCAAATATTCGCAAAGCAATTCTTGCGACACACTCAAACATGAAAATCTGATATCCTATTAAAAATGAATTAGATATAACTAACTAAAATAATCTAAAATGAATAACTAAAAAGTCAAATGAGGTAGAAATAATGTGTTGCCTCCCATCTAGCGCTTAGTTATAGTCAATTAGCTTGACTGTCTCTGAATCTCACGTCACATCAAGAATTGAGGTGCCTTCCTTATTGTCCACATCACCCCAAAATTTGATGACTTCAGCTTTCGTCAATGCCTCTACCTTCAACTCTGAATTTTCACCCGTTACACACCTCAACGGTCCATAATTCCCCGATTTCTGTGCCTCATCCTTTTGGTCCCAATCCACCAAGTTAACCAGGAAGCATTCTTCTTCATCCGTTGGTAACTTTATTGCTTTAAAGACGTTGAAGGTGACCTCCTGATCCTGAACATGCACAGTGAGTTCACCTTTTTGCACATCTATCGAAGTCCTGCCTGTGGCTAAGAATGGTCTCCCCAGTATTATTGGTATGCTTTTGTCCTCCTCGTAGTCTAAAATGATGAATTCAGCTGAAAAAATAAACTTGTCCACCTTAACTAACACATCTTCAACAATTCCCCGTGGATACGTGATGGATCTATCAGCTAACTGTAATGATATGTTTGTCGGCTATGGAGCCGGCAATCCCAACTGGTTAAACACTGACAAGGACATCAAATTTATGCTTGCCCCAAGATCACATAAACACTTACTGAAGTTCATCTTTCCAATTGTGCACGGAATTGTGAAGCTGCCCGGATCCTTCAGCTTTGGAGGTAATTTCTGCTGAAGCACTGCACTGCATTCCTCTGTCAAGGCTACCGTCTCAAACTCATCTAGTCTTCTATTCCTTGACAATATACCCTTCATAAACTTTGCGTAGCTTGGCATTTGTTCCAATGCCTCGACGAACGGTATGTTGATTTGTAGCTTTTTGAAAACCTCCGAGAACTTACTAAACTATTTATCCTTCCTCTGTTTAGTTAATCTTTGCGGATACGGTACTTGAGGGTGAATTGGTGGCACTGAACTCTTAGGCTTTTCCTCTGAACCTGTTTTATCTTTTTCTCCCTGTTGAGACTTAGATTTTTCCTGATTTTCTTCATCAACAGGTACTTTCTCTTTCTCGTGTGGCCACGCGACTTCCTTAGTACCATTGGGTGTGGGCGCGCGACTTGCAGTGCTTGTCAAATCTTTCCCAGATCTCAATGTGATCGCTTGACACTGCTCCTTCCCGTCTCTTCTAGGATTTATCTATGTATTATTGGGCAAGGAACCTTGGGGCCTGTTATTAAGCATGTTCACCATCTGCCCCATCTGAGTCTTTAGATTCTTGATAGCCACTACTTGGCTTTTGATCATAACTTCAGTGTTTGCCATATATTTCAACATCATCTCCTCCATTTCTAATTTCTTTTCTGGTTGTGGTGCAGCTGGAGCATGATGCTGTTATTTTTGAGAAAATCCCGATGGAAATTGTAAAGTCCCCAAATCCGGATACTTGAAACCCGAATTCGGTACTTCACGATACCATTTCTATGAGCGGAATAATACTAATAATAATAACAAGAATATAAATTTCAAACTTAACTTACATTTATCAGAGTCTAATCCCAAGTACGCAACCTTTACTACATTCTTTACATGATATAAAATACATATCATAACTTAATATAATCTATTTATTACAAATAATACCAATAAACACATTCTGTTTGCTTTCCTTTTCACTTGTTCTTGCCTGAACCTTCCAGTTGATCACGTTTAGCTGAAAACATTTAAATTAAGCAAGGATGAGCATTTGAGTGCCCAGCAAGTATTATATATATATATATATATATATATATATATATATATATATATATAAGCTGAAAGAATTTAAATGTTTTCTTTATAATATTCTTCTACAACTAGTCAGTAGTTGTGAAGTAATCTGTACAAAAAATAATAACATAACAACCCTCGTTCAAATTTTTGAAACTGTGTATTGTCTATATATAAGGTTTATATGACATATTATGAACATTGTTTTCATTTTCGAAAAGGTTAAACAGAAATTCATCTATAAACCAGCATTGCTTACGGGCCTGCGGGTGTACAGTCCATGGGCCCTGTATTGATCAATACTACATTGCTAGAACGATATGATCGTTCATCCTTTGTCCGCCGTAGCGCATAAAAATTTTCCCATTTTTGGGATGTTCATACCTGTCGGGTTTTCATAACAAAGGTCTTATATAATTCAACATATATGTATATCAAAGGTGTATCAACATGCGATTGAATACAATGATTATCCAAGTGGGGACACTTGTATAACCATTTATAGAAATTAACGAACAGAATATATATTTGAATTATCATATACTAACATGTTGATAATCAATGGGCGTATATAATATAGGCTTTACAATCTGTACAATAATAATATAACGTTGAAACATTCTTACACTTGTCCAATGCATAAAGAAAATGCAAAGGTAGGATACTTGCCTGATGCGCTGCTTACAATTACGCAACTTAGATCTATCTGTTATACCGAAACCTATCATTAATAAGATCATTCTATCGATTAGAATCACATATAATAACACATAGTACTGCTTATTGCAGTCAGCACATAACCTAATCACATTGTCATACATGTTTCACAGTCATTGCATCACAAACAAACAGTTAACTCATTCCTAATCACATTGTCACACAATTTTATCCACCATTGAATCACAAATAAAATAATAAACTAACTAAATTTCTAAGTCCAGATCGATTTCTGAACCATGTCGGTCTACCGACAGCTTTATCGGGTATATATCGAGTCTAAGACTCTAAACAGTTGTTCAATATCCATTTAGACTAATTAAATAACAGTCATATCATTTTTCATGACCTTATAACAATTATAAAATAATTATTATTACCATTTATCATAATTTTTGAAATATCAGAATCATTATTAAATGATTTAAATATCAAACAATTCTATTATCATTAACATTTATTCAATATTAAATTATTAATGAAACCATTGCCAAAATATTAAAGTTATGTATAATAACTCAAAATATTTTTAAAGTATTAATATTACCCTTAAATGATTTTTAAAACATTTAAAATCATTATTAAATAATTACCATTAATATTTAAATATTAATGAACTATTTATCCAAATATTAAAAGTCATTAATTATAACTTAAAATATTTTTAAACCATTAATATCCTTTTTAAATGATTTTTAAATAAATAAAACCATTTTTAAACTATTTATTTAATATAATTATTAAATAAATTTAATATCATTAATAATTAATAAATATCATTAATAGTAAATTATTAATGAAATTATCCTTTAAATATTAAAAGTTATACTTTATAACTTAAAATATCTTTAAACACTTTATTTTCATTTAAAATGATTTTTATAATATTAAAATCATTTTTAAACTAAATTATTTAATATAATTATTAAATAACTTTAATATCATTAATAATAATTAATTAATGAAATTTACCTTTAAATATTAAAAGTTATATTTTATAACTTAAAATATTTTTAAATACCTTATTATTATTTAAAATGATTTTTAATATAATAAAATCATTTTTAATTCATTTATTTAATTCATTTAATAAATAACTTAATTATCATTAATATTAATTTATTAATGAAAATTATCACATAATATTAAAAGTTATCAAAATAACTCAAAAATATTTTCTAACACAATAATATAATTTTTCATGATTTTTCATGAATTAAAATCATTTTTAAATAATTTATTTAATATTATAATTAAATAAATTAATTACTTTTAATATTCCAAAAATATTAAATATTTATGAAATATATTTAAAATAATTAAAAACTAATTTTCAGAATTTAAAATAATTTTTTTATAATTTATTTTGTATTAAAAACTATTTATTTCTATTTTTTAATTAATTTCCGAAATTATTAATTAAATCTGTCGCTAAAGGCCTATAGCGACACTTTCTGTCGCTATAGGTGTTCTTGAGCTACCCAGAATTCCAAAGTCAGATGCGAGGGTGGGTACTTTGACCATGAATAACTTTCTGTAAAAACGTTTCTGGCCGATCTAACACATACATATTGTAGTACTCATGTAATACTACAAGTTCATAACAAATTTCGTGGTTAAATAACATTAGATCAGAGAGATTTAAGCTCTCTAAAAACCTGACAACGCTGTTCTTCAGATTGTCAGAGTTTAACAGATCTGAGGTACCTACTTTGAGTCCTTTTAACTTGCAATCCGTGTAATATTTTTGTGATCTATCAATTTCAGTGTTTAGACCTCATGTAGGACTACAACTATAATGTTTACCATCATCAAAACAACAATAAATAAAGCGGATAAAGTATGGTCAAACGGTGTCCAAAAAATCGATACTTAGAAAATTTTGGGCTGTCCAAAATTTGTCTGGTCAATGCCGGTCAACTCACTTTGACCTTAAATAACTTTTGATCCACAATAGATATGGACCTGATTCTTTTTTTTAGATTAAAGAAAACATAACAAGATACACAAAACAACTTTTAGAACACAAAATTCATGATCTATCAAAGAGTTATAAGCCCTGATATTTGCCTAAAAATAACAGATTTCGGTTTTTCAAAAGTTGGAAAAACTTTGATTTTGAGCACTTTGATGTTATGGGTCATGAATCTAACGACCCAGAACATTAATACACTCCTTATTACACATATTTAACAAATCAATTTCAACAATTAACATCAAATTGAAGGATTTCTAAATTTAGAGATTTTATACCTTTCTTGATCGATTTTTGATTCTTGCTCTCCAAATTGTTTGTGATTGGCTTATGATGGACGTGGGGCTTGATAAAGGGACTGATTTGTTAAAGATTTTCGGAGGTTTGGGAATTGAGAGAGTTTAGCAAGTTTTTGTGCAAAATAATCTAACAAAATGCAATTTCTCTCTCTTCAATCTATTTATAGGCCACAAGATGCATGAATTGGCTGAGTTGTGGCTTGTTTGCTGTCAATTTTGAGCATGTGGAGTTGTTAGATTTGGTGAACCACTTCTCAAATTGTCAAAACCTAATGCTAGCTTCATAAATGCCTAATATGGGCATTTTTGCCAATTCCTTAAATTTCTAGAAACTTGATTTAGGGTTTAGGGTTTAGACATTTTAATGTTTAGGTTTGGACAATTTTGGGTTTAGGTTTTAAATCCTCAATTTTTTTAACAACTTGGAAATTCCAAAATTTTCTAATTAAAATTTTAAAATAGGAAACTTTGATTTCTAAATTATAATTAGGGCTTCCTAATTATTTTGTAATTTCCAAATCATGATTCATTATTTGCTAATTAGGACCATTTTATCCTAATTAAAATTGCTAATTTAGCACTTAGGGTCAATTTTGTACATTATAACCCATTTTAGAGTTTAAATAAAATAAATAACAATTTAGTTTCTAAAATTTTATAATTAGGGTTTATAAAATAATTTAGGTCTTTAATTATAGCTCTTTTCTAATTAGGTTTAAGCAACACTAATTAGCATTTCATTTCCCAATTTGGCGATTAGGGTTTACAATAAGCAAATTAGGGTTTTTAATAATTTAGGGTTTCTAGAACTTTAATTAGAGTTTATAATTTAGGAAAATAATAAGGATTTTAAATGATTACGATTCTCCCTATTTAGGGTTAATACATATATCACCAGTCGTTAATCACATTGTTGTGATTACATAACGACTTAACAAATTCTCAAAGTCGTGAATGACTTTTGCTTTAGGGTTTCAATTCAATTAGGGTTTTCCATTTTAAAATTGTGGTTTCTAAATATTAAATTGGGTTTAATAATAAAATTATATAACACACTTATAAAACAATCTTGCACTCTAATTTGGATCTCAAATTAGGGTTTAACATTATTACTAAGGTTTGGTCATAATACACCATAATTGACCAACGATTATTAATACAGAAATACAGTACATATTTATAGCACTGAAAAATCAAAATATAATTAATATTATAATTTTATTATCATTCCTTAATTCAGACCCATAATTAGGGTTTATCAAAATATTATTAGGGTTTGATCGTAATATATTAAAACTGTTCCGCACATTAACATTACACATATAACCACACATATCTATAACACTGGTAAATAATAATATAATATTATTATTTTCATTCCTTGATCAAAACCCAAAATTAGGGTTTGGATTCCATATCTGATTTATCTTTCATATATAACCTTAATAATTAAGTTAGAAAGAATTTACTTAACTATTCTAAAATAATTTCATATAATATAATATTTATTATAAAAATTCTATAATCATATCATATATTATTCAATTAATATAATTATCATATTTTCATGTACAATAAACATTAAAAATATTTTTACTATAAAACTAATTATTATTAGAACATAATTTATAATGAGCAATAATTCTAGAATAAAATTATTCATAACTATTCATATAATAAATATATTTTATATTTATCACATAATTACATACATAATACCTTTCACGCATTCTTACCTTTAAAATAAATAATTATTCTAAAATCATTTCCAATATTATTTAAATAATATAAGATAATATTTTCCTTGAAAAATAATTAATAAAACATTTCCAATAGGGAATTAATTAGTATAAAAATATAATTGATAATAATCAATAACTCTAAAATAAATTTTATTTGCAGTACTTAATATAATAAATAAATTTTATTTATCACACATATAATTATCATTACACATTACCTTGACACATATCATTCATATTTATTTAAAAAAAAAAATTTATACGCAAAATTTATGATTTATTTATATAGAAAATATCGGGTTGTCACAGAAATGGGGGTTTGGATGAAAACTGTGGTTGAGATGACTATGGCTGAAACTGTTGGTTTAGCTGAAACTAATTCTGCTGATTTCCTTGGTTATTCGACCAACTAAAGTTTGGATGATTTCGGTTGTTGGGGTGGTATATATTCTAAAATTGACCTTGGTCTTTCCTGTAGTTTCTCACATACTGCACCGACTCCGAGCTGATGGTACATTGATCTGTGGAATGTGACCCCGCATAAATTTCACAAACGAAGGCAACTGTTTTTGTCCTGCTTTCTGCCAAAGTGTCTATCTTCTTTGCCATAGCTGCCATCTGTGCCGACAACTGCGTAATAACATCTACCTCCAACACACCTTCTACCTTAGGTTGTGGCATCCGTGATGTAGGATTCTGGAAATCATTAGCTGCCATAGTCTCAATAAGTGTATAAGCCTCGTCATAACTTTTTTCCCATAATGCCCCTCCTGCAGCTTCATCTACAATCGGTCTCGACTGCCATCCCAATCCATTGTAAAAGGTGTTGATCACCATCCAATCCGGTATACTGTGATGCATACACTTCCTTAGCATCTCTTTGTATTTCCCCCATGCTTCATATAAGGACTCTCCCTGTTGTTGCTCAGACTGACATATAGCTGTCCTCATCTTTGCAGTCTTAGCCATTAGGAAGAACTTGGCTAAGAATTTCTGCGCTAAGTCCTCCCATGTAGTGATTGACCCTGATGGCAAAGAATGAAGCCAACTCCTCGCCTTATCCCTCAATGAGAATGGGAACAACCACAGTCTGATAGCATCCTCCGTCATATCGTTTATATCGGAATATATCATAAATCTCGATGAAGCTGAATAAATGTTCATTCGGATCATCCGTGGCAGCACCCCCAAACTGAACCGAGTTCTGCACCATCTTAATAGTGCCCAGTTTAATCTCAAAGGTGTTGGATGCTATCGCCGGTTTGACTATGCTAGACTGTAGCCCATTTATATTCGGCATGGAATATTCTCGTAGAGCCCGATGCTATTCTCTTTGCTCAATCCTTTGTTCTTCTGCCATGCTAAATGTTGTACTTTCTAACTGAGCTTGTAAATTTCTCCGCACACTTGCTTTCCAACCTCTTCCGTTAATGTTATCCTGCGCTGGTGTTAATTCCGAATTGGAAGATCTCGTGTGCATAAAAATCTACAAGTACATGAAATCACAAATAAAATAAAAATAGAAATGAGATAAGAATAGCTATGTCTAAGTCATACAAAACAGCTTAAAATTGATGATAATTATTTAAACTAAACGCCTTTCCCCGGCAACAGCGCCAAAAACTTGTTGCCTCTTTTTCAGTTATGACAAAAGAGCTCTAACTCATGCAAGCATACATGCGTCAACAAGTAATATAGAGTAAGTAAAGTATCGATCCCACAGAGAAAGTTGTCAAATTTAAACTGTTATGCATCAATTAAATCACTATATTCATATGCTTAGACTAACGACTATAATTGATGAATTAAACTAATTGCAAATAACAACTAAAATAAGAATATTAATGAAATAAATCAAATCTGGAAATAATGGGATCCTAACTTCATTTAATATTTCATCTAATCACCACTATCATGCAAGAAGTGTTCACATATCACAGGCAAATAGCCAAGAGCACTAATAGAGTCATAGCCATTTTTTAATGCACTAGGACCTACTTACACAACATCCACAGATGATAGATTCTATGTAATCAACAATATGACCAAAATCACTATATGTCTATGTGAAATTGCTATCATACTGAATTGAAGCACAAACCCTTATTCTAGCTCATACGGTGAATAAGCATATGTCTATCTCATTCACGAAATACGCAAACCATATACAACAGTCCCATATACGTATGCTATTATGACTACAATCCATACTCGCATGTTCATTGTCAATTCCATGCAAATACTGAAATGAATGGTGATCAAGCATTTATACGTGTAAAATAACCATAATAGAATTCCCATATGATATGTAAAACAACCCTAGCAATCAAGCATGCAACCAAACTACATATTAAAATCCGTTAGAATCCCATAATGGAGTTTAGTTCATGACTGAACCAAAAACCATTATGGGATCAACGCTAAACATGATTATCAAACAAATAATTGAAAGATGAAAGATAGAACGATCAAACCCAATTGTAGATTGCAAACTAATGTCTACGTTCAAATCCTTATATAAATCCAAAAAAAACAATATTAATAATCCACAATGATGGAGAATCCCAAGAAGAATTAGAGAAGATGGAGTTTTGGCTTCATTCTCCGTTGGAGTCTCTCTCACATGTAAACCCTAGTTACTACGATGATAATACGTTAAAAATTATCAAAGTGTACCAAAAATTATGTCTGACACCAGTCAGATATCGTTTAAAACCCATTACAATCATTTTAATTATAAATTAAAATAAAACAACTCAGCAGCTCCAGCTATCGTGCGCGGTCGCGCGCCCCTCCAAAAGGCTCTACCTGTCCAGCCGACCTTTCGCGTGGGCGCGCGTCCTCTAAGCTTGTTATGCTCGCGGCCGTGCAACTTGCAGTAGGTAACATTGTCTGGTTGGGTGCTCACGCAGGCGCGCGTCTCCAAGCTCATCGTGCCGTGCGGCTTACAATTGGTGAATTATGGTTCTGCTCTTGAGTTTGGTTCTGCATTGTGTGCTGCTGCTACTGAAGTGTCCTATGTCCACCTATGCTTGTCCATGCATGCTCCACTCAATCCTCAACCATGCATATCCCAGCTTTTGCCTTGCCTCATTTGTCCATTAGCTTCGTGCCCTCTAATACCACCAAATTAGGCCGAGTCCTGCACTTATTCACCAAAAAGAGTTTCAAGTACATGCAATGAAAAATAACATGCAATGCAACTAAAACAGACTGAAATGTACTTGATATGGGCACAATTTGCGTAAATTGATATCCAATAAGTAGGTATAAAACCCACTTATCACTGGATTTTTGCTATCCCTTTGTTTCTCTCTCCACTTTCAATTTCCATTCTCTTTCCGATACCTGGATTCTTGATATCCCTTCGTTTCTCTCTCCACTTTCAATTTCCATTTTTAAATCCTCCGGAGTTTTTACAGAAATGGCAGCCTGCTTCAGATCCACGCTTTTAGCTTTGCGATCTTCGCGAAAGAACTGAAATTCATGTTATTCGCATGACCCTTTTCTTCTATTCTATTTACTTTGTTAATATTTGATTCTAAATCCTTTCATGTATTCCTTGAATTCAACCTATGTAATTCCTTTTTTAGATCAATGAAAGTCACTCAAGTGTTTGACCTCTATAAGTGATCCACCAAGAAAATATGTATTCAAAAATATGGGTGTTGGCAAAATCCTAGTTTCTATCCCTATAGAAATTGTAAGTATTCTCCCAACTATTGTAAGTGTGTAACCGTAATTCATAATAAGACTCCTCTTATTTATATATGTATGCAACCCTCCTAAACCATTTAAGAATAGGGTTTAGTTTTAATTAAGCTCTTAATCCAATTAGAAACTTATGAGAGTACTTTTATTAATTAATTTTAAAACTTTTTTAGGAATTAAATAATAATAATAATAATAATAATAATAATAATAATAATAATAATAAGACTCCTCATATTAATTTACACTTAATATTTTAAAATATTAAATAATAAATATTAAGCTATTTTATTTATTTCATTACCATAGATTAAATTAAATATACTTAAATCATTATTACGATTATGCCATATATTTCTTAAATAAATATTTTCTGATATGACCCTTTAGATTCTACATATTAAACCGATTGTGAATAAATCAATTAGAATAATCCTAATCTTATTTAAATAAATAAATTAAATTATTTAATTTATTTAAATAAATAATATTTATTTTACAATAAAGGTATGCCCACTTAGCGATTAACGATTTTCTGGATAATATAAATTTTAACATTAATCATAAAAGAACCTTTCAGTGAATAGTTATCGTACAATTCAATTCTTTTACCATACAGTGTCCCAATTAAATATAAGACATAAAATTACTGTCAAATCTTATTTTATTTAATTCTATATATTTCGATTCTGAAATACAAAATTCTAAACAATAATAATTAGAAACTAATTTATAATTTCATTCTGCCTTGACTAAGGCATACTGAATTGTCATTTATCAAATCACATAGGATATTTTCTTATTTTACTATAAGTGGTAGATTCTTTATAGATTATTCACATATCTCCATGAATAACTTTTTATACCCAAACATACCCTTTAAAGAATATATGATGATCTCAAATTATAACTCACCAGGGACATGTCAAAGTATAACTCATAGTATCTTATAATATTCAATTCCCTAATTCAATCTTATAGTATCTTGTTTGGGTATAACTCATCATACACAAGATACTATGATGATCTCAAGTCCAAGGATCACTTGTATTACTATCACTATAGAAATTCTTATTGACAGACAAATAAAAATCTATTAGGTATTCCTTTAGTGAGCTGTATTCAGTGAACTTATTCTCTAATAAACACCCACATACTTGCTTTAGTGTCTCCATAAAAATAATTACGAGATCAATCATCTTCTTCCTAAGAACAAGGAAAGTATGTACCAATCTATCTGGATTCACTAATCCCCTTTTTAGTAATCCAACAATTGGGAACAATTTTAGTTTTAAGTTATCTAAGAATTTAGATCTCATTAGCATGATCATCATCATGATTGTTAAAGCATTTCTTAAGACTATGAGTTTATCACATATAATATAACAGCACCATGTAGATAAAGTAAAATGCCTTTAATAAATGAATTCTTTTTATTAATAATCGAATAAGATTACAAAGCATATGCTACATCATATCAAATATGATTGACTTGCGCGCATACTACTTTTAATCTCCCACTTGCACTAAAGTCAATCGCTATGGTATCTAATACCCATCTTCTCTAAGTGACGATCAAATTGTTATTGTGTTAAAGTTTTAGTAAATGGATCTGTAATGTTGTCTTGATGTCTTGAGAGTTCGCACGCTCCAATGTGACTTCTCCTATTTTAATGATTTCTCTAATCAAATGAAACCGCCGTAACACGTATTTAGATTTCTAATGAGACTTGGGTTCCTTGGTTTTCACAACAACTCTAGTGTTGTCGCAGAATAAAGGTATTGCTCCTCTAATGCTAGGAACCAAACCAAGTTCAGTCATGAACTTTTTCATCCAAACAGCTTCCTTTGTAGCTTCAATTAAAGCTATGCACTCTGCCTCTGTCATTAAATAAACAACTGTTTATTTCTTTGAACTCTTCCAACTTACCGCGCCACCGTTTAAAGTAAACATGTAACAATCCATAATTTAATTTATAATTTCAAATATTTATTGAATTAAATAAATATTTTTAATTGATGTGTTTGTTGTTTAGTAGATATTTGTTGTATTATTTATTAGTAAGTAAATAATTCATGAGTTATAGAAATTAACTTAATTAAGATAAAAGAGTGATGAATTAAATTTATGAGATAATACTCTAATTTAACTTAATAACTAAATTAGAGAGTTGTTAAGGAGTATATAGTTTGTTAGAATGTTGTTTTAATTTAATTTAGTAATTAAAGTGATATGTTAATTTATGAAGTAAAATTATAATAAAAATTACAATTTTGTGGTAATTGGTTTTGTTTATTTAATTAAGATTGGATATGGAAATCCAAGTAAATAATGTGGAACAATAAACTATAGTATAAATGATTTATTGAATTAAATTAAAGTAGTTTTAAATGGATTTACCAAACAAGGCTTACAGATATTAAGTCTTTATTTTTAAAAGTGTTTTGCCAAACAAAGCCTTATGGCTATTGAATTTGAATTAATAATAATAATAATAATAATAATAATAATAATAATAATAATAATAATAATAATAATATATTAACTATTTTATAAATGATAATTAATTATAAAATTATTAGTACGTCAGTTTTAGACGTTTTGGTTTGGGTTGCGTCTGTTTTATTTTACTTTACGTAAAATAGTTGGCCTAAGCCTGAGAGAAGAGAAGAAATGGAGTTAACAGAGAAAATTTGAGAGAGAGAGTCTGAGAAAGAGTCTTGTGATTTCAAGTAATTCTTTGTGTTCTATCAAGAATTATCTCCAAGCAATTGAAGGTATAACTTCCAAAACCTTAATTTACGTATATAAATGTTGTGTATTTTGAACTTCGAATTCTCTATAAATTCAAATTGGATGATTTGTTGATATACCAACTGATTAATTGTGTTTAGTAGTAATTTTTTGATGTTAGAATTAGCATCTAGACAAGGAATTAGTGTGCTAATTATGTTCAAAATGAAAGAAAATCATTTACAGTGTATATGGTTATGTATATGGCTTGTGAAAGTACAAAAAATTGGTAGTTAGTTTGTGAACTAAATTGTAAATTGAGTCTAGAATATGTTAATACGATAAGAAACAAAAAGAACGCAAGTTGAAAGAATCAATTTGGTTAAGAAATGAATTCGTAGTGAATGAATTCGCTAAACATGTTAAAACATAAAAGTTTATTATGAACATAAGTTTTGAGTCAAGATTTAGGCTTGTTTGTGTTTCTATAAATTGTTATAATTCTAGTATGTTGTAGTTCTATAAATTACGAATCCATAAAATCAAAAATGGACTAATTTGGATGTGTACAACTTAAGTTATGAAGATTAGTAGGAGAAAAGGTTCAAAAATCGCGAGAACAGTGAATTTCAGAGTTTCGTTTCTGCTAACGGGCGCAGCTGCGCTATGCCCAAGGCTTAATTAGGCGCAGCTGCGCCCAAAGTGTGTCAGGTGTGACTATTTTGACCTGTTTTAGTAAAATAGGCATAAAGATTTCATACAAACTCCGATTGAGGCTATTAAAGATGATTCGGAACGAAGACGAATAGACTTACAACGTTTATTATTTAAGTTTATAAATTTGAGGTCGGGAATAGGGGTCAAAATGATCATCTTTTGGACTATTGTATTTTTAGGGACAATCGAAGGGCGTCGGGAATGCACGTATGCAAGTGTAGTGCTTTTAACGATAAAAGATGTTGTTCTAAGTTATAAAACATGAATGTTAGTAAACATAATGATGCTTAACATTAATAAATGATGTATTGCATAAGTTGTATAAGCATACTAAGCATACACAAGAGAGACAAATCGGGTATGTGACGAATGAACGTCGAAACGCCACAACAAATGTTAATGAATGTAAAAAGTGTTTTAAAGTCAAATGAAATGAATATTATAAGATATGAAATGGGGTTAATATAAATCCAATAAGAATTCCTAGCAGGACATAAACACTTAAATGAATTTTGAGTATTGTTAAAATGAAATATAGTGAGATATAAGTTGAAAGTTAACACAATAAAATTTAATATTGTGTATTGATAATAGGAATGATTATGAGATGTAGAGCAAAAATTACATTAAAAATACTATGTGACTAATAGTTAATGTGAATGATTATATAATTGTGCAGGGCACGCGAAGTATAGATATGTGTAAGCTGTTAAACTGTTATTGGTAACCAACGATCAAAGCAAGTCTTTCAGTTCCTATTTGCTATGTGAACTTGATGATTAATTATTTTAAATCTTTATTGAAAAGAGAATGATGTGATATATATATGTTGAAAGTATGAAACGTTAAAGTCAATTTATGACTACATTGATTGAGTAATAAATGCTGATTGTGTTAGTAACTCAATCTTTATACTTGTTATGTGAACTACACCATGTATGTTATGTTAGTCCAATGATTATGAGATATATGTTGAGCATGTTATTATGTGCTACGTGATGCATAAAAACTGTTAGATTTGCTAGGCTGTCGAGCTCAACCTTGCAAATAATCACTTTTATAGGTTAAGGATTCAAGGTAAAGTTTTGTGCTACTTGAAAAACATGAATCAAATGTGATACTTGAAGATTTATTTTAAACTTTGTCTGAATTATTCTATTTGAACCATGTTTAAGGTTCTGAATAATGTATGATGTTTAATAAATGTTGAGTTATAAAGTTTAAGTTTTGTTTGTTGTATAAAAGAGTATTGAACTTGGATGTAAGTTTTATTTATTAACTCTAATAAGGTGAGTAATAAGCTAAGTATGGTTCAAAGGTGGGTAAAGGTAAAGGTTTTGAGAAATATACTTGATAAATCACAAAAATTATGTAATAATAAATTATAAAGTTTGAGTTATCTGATATGTAAAAGTTATCGAATTGAAATGTAAGATTCTATATGTGACGCCCCCAAAAGAGGTATACACCTTCCATCTTGAGTCGCCAGAAAATACACTACTGACAACTTCATTTATACAACTGTCGTGCAAAATACGATGACATATATACTGTGAGTTTCAATACAAATATATATACCAATTCTGACTCATGTCACAATTTCACCTTACATAAAGGTGCAATCAATAACTGTTTTAGAAATTAAAATCTTTGGGAAGTGCTCAAGAAAACCTTCATACATGGGAGGCCATGCGTCTAGGTTATGATAGATATCATATATCCACAAAATTATCCTTGGTTGACCTAATAGTCCCCAAAGAAAAATAAGAAGATTGCTATCATCTTCTTTCCAATGGTGAGTCTTCTATTGACATATAATTATCTCCGTTATCTTCAATTGAGAATTATATTTCAAACAAACTCCAAGATTATATAGGTAGTGCTCGTAGATATACTCAACAAGTGGATGTGCACAACCCTGTCTTATGATAACACGAGGTTGTATGTCATTAGACATCTTGTATAATAGTAGCAAAACACCCTTCCAAAGTTGGGTTCACCTCACCCTATTCGGTTCACCAAAATTAAATATCAAATGACGTATACAATACGACACACTTATCTAAAGTTCTCAATAAAATTATTTTTATACTATTTAGGGAGAACCTCAACAGCTATAGACCACCGTTCTATTCCCCTGTTATCCCCGCTCGACCCGGCAACACTCTTATTACCTAAAAAGAATTGTGAAGCAAAAAGTGTGAGCACAAATAGCCCAGTAAATAATATCATGACTAAAGATAATTTACATCATCAATAGCTTTCATCAGTAATAAATCAGAGATTTAGAACATATGGTAGATGATAAAACTTTTCAACCATAGTTGCAGCGGAACAAGCAATTCATTAGAAGAGTCAAATAGACCATCTGGTCTATTATCTTCTATATGTTAAAAGTCCACCAATAATGTTTTATCCCTGTAACATCAATAAACAATTCATGTCCACAATCATATGAATAACTCGTAATCATAATTGTGATTCTATATTCCTCTTTTCACCCAAGACGAAGATAATTTTCATCACCTATCTTCACCTGAAACATAAAAAATCATGGTTATACCAAATCACAATTCCTGCTCATAAACATACTAATAATTTCATCTTTGCACTATTGCCAAAGATATTCATTAACAATTCATCTTTGCACTACAGACCAAAGACATGCAACTGTATTTTAGAAGAGTCAAGTAGAGCATGATATCTACTATCTTCTATGAATTTAAAAGTTTATTATCAATATTTTATCGATGAGACTCAGCTTAATAAATAATCCACATCATCGAATCACCCCTGCACTACGACCAAGGATATTCGTTAATATCACATCCATGAATATCATGACTAAAGATAATTTACATCATCAATAGCTTTCATCAGTAATAAATCAGAGATTTAGAACATATGGTAGATGATAAAACTTTTCAACCATAGTTGCAGCGGAACGAGCAATCCATTAGAAGAGTCAAATAGATCATCTGGTCTATTATCTTCTATATGTTAAAAGTACACCAATAATGTTTTATCCCTGTAACATCAATAAACAATTCATGTCCACAATCATATGAATAACTCGTAATCATAATTGTGATTCTAAATTCCTCTTTGCACCCAAGACGAAGATAATTTTCATCACCTATTTCACCTGAAACATCAAAATCATGGTTATACCAAATCACAATTCATGCTCATAATCATACTAATAAATTCATCTTTGCACTACGGCCAAAGATATTCATTAACAATTCATCTTTTCACTATAGGCCAAAGATATACAACTGTATTTTAGAAGAGTCAAGTAGAGCATGATATCTACTATCTTTTACAAATTAAAACTGTATAATCAATATTTTATCGCTGAGACTCAGCTTAATAAATAATCCACATCATCGAATCATCCCTGCACACGGCCAAGGATATTCATGTAATCATCAATGGTCATGATTATACTGAATAATCCCTGGTTATAATCATACCAATAACTGTCCATCAATGCACTGCGGGCCAATGAGGACCTTTACCACATCATCTATAACATTACGGGTCATGATTATACCGAATGATCCCTGGTCATAATCATACCAATAAATAGTTCATCTATGCACATAAGCCAAAGATACTCATCAATCAATAGTTTATCTTTGTGCGTAAGCCAAAGATATACAACTATAAAACCAGTAATCAACAGTCGTTCTTTGTACTAAGCCAAAGATATACAACTGTAAAACCAATAATCAACAGTCCATCTTTGCACGTTAGCCAAAGATATACAACTGAAAACCAATAATCAATAGTTCATCTTTGTACGTAAGCCAAATATATACAATTGTAAAACCAATAATCAACAGTCCATCTATGCACGTAAGCCAAAGATGACTTTAATCACAATATAAGCATGAGGATGATGACAATATTATAAGCATTAATCAAATGAAATCAAGGATAAATATTAAAGACTTTAAATTTATCCAGAGTTTAAAAATATCCAAATTGTCAACATGATACTGCTTTGTGGAGTAAAATTCAAGAATAATATTCATGTACCAAAAATAATTTGGACGGAAAAGAAATATATTTTTTGGGTAAATAGTACCCCGTGAATAGTACCTTGTGAATAGTACTTCGGAAATAGTACCTCATGAATAGTAACTTGTGAGTAATACTCTGGCACGAAAAGTGCCCCGAATACCCGAGTGAATAATACCAGAGTGAATAGTAATCGGGTGAATAGTAACTCATAAAAGAAAAAATACCAAAGAAAATGATATTTAATGACGAGTATAAAAGAAATGATATTCCATACCATTATAATAGAATATACGAAACTGCAAATGGATTTTCACCCACCATGCGGTAATCCACGTAGACAAATCATTTCCACAATTTAATAAGGAATGAATACGCATGATCTTTCACCATGCATGCTGTAGTCCACACAGACATGTTATTCCAACAGAATAATAAAGAATGGAATAACAAAAGAATTCACCAGGCATGCGATAGACCGCACAGACAGGTTTTTCCAACAGAATAATAAAGAGTGGAATAACAGAAGAATTTCATCATGTATGCGGTACTTCACATAGACAGGTTATTCCAGCATAATAATAAAGAATGGAATAACAACCCTTATGAGTATTGAAAGAAAATATTTCTCTTAATGAATACGAAAGAATAATACCCCTTACTATAATAATAATATCCCTTACGAATATTAAACGAATATAATGAATATTGAACGATAATAATATTCATACGAATACGAAAAATAATATCTCTTCAGAATATATAAAATAATAACCCTTACCTTTGAAGAAAACTGGATACTGGAATAGTGAGGTAGCAGACTTCTCTTCTTCTTTCTCTCTATAATAATTTCTCTATAGCTTTAGTGAATTGGTGAAAAATAATGAAGGAATGAGCTTGTATTTATAGGAAAATATAGTTTTGATAATTGCATGTTTTGGGGCTCGAAATATTACAATATAATACCTCCCTCTTTTTTTTCATTTTTCATTTAGTCCTGCAAGTATTATCAAACTTGCACCACCTCCCTTAACAGAAAATCATGTGAATCAATAGTAAATCATGTGACTCAATAGTTCTAATAATGTGAAAAAAATAATTACAGTATAGTACCTTCATCTATACCTCCATTTTTAATTTAGTCATGGAAGTATTATCAATCTTGCACCAACTCCCCTAATAGTATATCATGTGAATCAATAGTACACATATGTGAACACATAGTTATAAGCATTAACTGCTCATTTATCCAATTAATTACCCGATTGATCAATATAACCTCCAGACATCAATTATTATCGAAATAAATGTCGATTTTCACTAACATTAATAATTCCAACATAATGGAACTATCAATTTCATCTTTAATCAACACAAAATTATTCATCATTAATATTATAATTCACAATATTTAGCAACCAGGTCGTTCCCAGGGAAGAGGGGGCTTTCCAATAAAGATTTCTCCTTATTGGCGCGCAATTAGGTGACCAAACCTCTCCTTGACAGAACTTCTAGACATTGTCAATATTGTAAATAATAATATGAATAACTTTGTCGTCTCAATTATTGATTTAATAATATAACATATTCTGCAGATGCTACTGTGACAACAATTGAATCAATAATATGAGAGATATGCAGTAATTACTGTAGCAATAGTTGAGTATAACTGAGTGACTTCTTACGTAAGCATCAATAATCAATACCGTGTGCTACTATGAAACCACGCGTATTACTGTACTTTTACTACCGGGTAGTTCAACAGTTTTAACGGTAACACTTTCGCCATTATTTTTATAAAAAGATAATTCTGTCGTTTTCTAACTACGATAATACTTTCGTTGTGGGGTCCACCAATGATTATGCCATCGTACGAATATTCCCTGATAAAAAGAATATTACCTGACCAAACGAATAACAACTTGTTTACTTTGTAAAATTTTCAAATATCACCCTTAACTTTAACCCTTTCTCAATTTAACCATTTACTAAATAAAATAATAATAAGAAAATTGAATAATTTCATTTCATAAAATTCGGGGTCTCACAATCTCCCCTCCTTATGAAATTTCGCCCTCAAAATTTACGTACCTGGTAGTTCGAAAAGATGAAAATACCTTGCTTAATTTTCGGATTGTACCTTCCCGGTTATTTCCTCTGTATCATGATTTCCCATTGCTCATCTCTTGTATTTCAGATATCATTCTAGAATATATCTTCAAAACAAAGGTTAATTGACATATCACAATTTGTCAACTTATCAAGTAAAAAATTTCAGCTTAGGTAAGTCACACACTACCGAAGTATATAACTCGTCTCTCCCTTCCTAGTTTTAGACCTTATCTCCACCAACGACCATATCCCTAAGCTTTGATACCATTTGTGCTGCCCCAAAATAGGTCCACATGACCCATTCTGAGTTGCCATATATCACACTATAAAAATCAAATACAAACTTCATTTATACAACTGTTGAACTGTCGTGCAGAATACGACCACAGTTAAACTGTGAGTTTTAATACAAATGTATGTAACTCTCATGGTGCCTCGACCACAACCTTATAATGGTACTTTACATAAAAGTACAGTCAAAATCTGTTTTAGAAATTAAAATCTTTGGAAAATACTCAAGTAAACCTTCGTACATGGGAGGCCATGCGTCTAGGTTATGATAGATATCATATGTCCATAGAATTGTCCTTGGTTGACCCAATAGTCCCTAAAGAAAAACAAGAAGATTGCTATCATCTTCTTTCCAATGGTGAGTCTTCTCTAAACTTATAATTATCTTCGTTTTCTCCAATTGAGAATTATATTTCAAACAAACTCCAAGATTATATAGGTAGTGCTCGTAGATATACTCAGCAAGTGGATGTGCACAACTCTGTCTTATGATAACACAAGGTTGTATGTCATTAGACATCTTGTATGATAGTAGCAAAACACCCTTCCAAAGTTGGGTTCACCTCACCCTATTCGGTTCACCAAAATTAAATATCAAATGACGTATACAATACGACACACTTATCTAAAGTTCTCAATAAAATTATTTCCATACTATTTAGGGAGAACCTCAACAGCTATAGACCACCGTTCTATTCCCCTGTTATCCCCGCTCGACCCGGCAACACTCTTATTACCTGAAAGGAAATGTGAAGCAAAAAGAGTGAGCACAACTAGCCCAGTAAAGAATATCATGACTAAAGATAATTTACATCATCAATAGCCTTCATCAGTAATAAATCATAGATTTAGAACATATGGTAGATGATAAAACTTTTCAACCATAGTTGCAGTGGAACGAGCAGTCCATTAGAAGAGTCAAATAGACCATCATATCTATTATCTTCTCCATGTTAAAAGTCCAACAATAATATTTTATCCCTGTAACATCAATCATCAATTCCTGTCCATAATCATATGAATAACTCATAATCATAATTGTGATTCTAAATTCCTCTTCGCACCCAGGACGAAGATAATTTTCATCACCTATCTTCACCTGAAACATAAAAAACCATGGTTATACCAAATCACAATTCATGCTCATAATCATACTAATAAATTCATATTTGCATTATGGCCAAAGATATTCATTAACAATTCATCTTTGCACTACAGGCCAAAGACATACAATTATATTTTAGAAGAGTCAAGTAGAGCATGATATCTACTATCTTTTACGAATTAAAAGTGTATAATCAATATTTTATCGCTGAGACTCAGCTTAATAAATAATCCACATCATCGAATCATCCCTGCACTACGGCCAAGGATATTCATGTAATCATCAATGGTCATGATTATACCGAATAATCCCTGGTTATAATCATACCAATAATTGTCCATCAACGCACTACGGGCCAATGAGAACTTTTACCACATCATCTATAACATTACGGGTCATGATTATACTGAATGATCCCTGGTCATAATCATACCAATAAACAGTTTATCTATGCACATAAGCCAAAGATACTCATCAATCAATAGTTCATCTTTGCACGTAAGCCAAAGACATCCAACTATAAAACCAGTAATCAATAGTCCATCTTTGTACTAAGCCAAAGATATAAAACTATAAAACCAATAATCAACAGTCCATCTTTGCACGTTAGCCAAAGATATACAACTAAAAACCAATAATCAATAGTTCATCTTTGTACATAAGCCAAAGATATACAACTGAAAACCAATAATCAATAGTCCATCTATGCACGTAAGCCGAAGATGACTTTAATCACAACATAAGCATGAGGATGATGACAATGATATAAGCAATAATCAAACGAAATCAAGGATAAATATTAAAGACTTTAAATTTATCCAGAGTTTAAAAATATCCAAATTGTCAACATGATACTGCTTTGTGGAGTAAAATTCAAGAATAATATTCATGTACCAAAAATAATTTGGACGGAAATGAAATATATTTTTCGGGTAAATAGTACCCCGTGAATAGTACCTTATGAATAGTACTTTGGGAATAGTACCTCATGAATAGTAACTCGTGAATAGTACTCCGGCACGAAAAGTGTCCCGAATACCCGAGTGAATAATACTAGAATGAATAGTAATCGGGTGAATAGTAATTCATGAATAGTAACTCGTAAAAGAAAAAATTCCATAGAAAATGATATTTCATGACGAGTATAAAAGAAATGATATTCCATACCAGTACAATAGAATATACGAAACTGCAAATGGATTTTCATCCGCCATGCGGTAATTCACGTAGACAAATCATTTCCACAATTTAATAAGGAATGAATACGCATGATCTTTCACCATGCATGCGGTAGTCCACACAGACAGGTTATTTCAACAGAATAATAAAGAACGAAATAATAACAGAATTCACTAGGCATGCGATAGACCGCACAGACAGGTTATTCCAACAGAATAATAAAGAGTGGAATAACAGAAGAATTTCATCATGTATGCGGTACTTTACATAGACAGGTTATTCCAACATAATAATAAAGAATGGAATAACAACCCTTATGAGTATTGAAAGAAAATATTTCTCTTAATGAATACGAAAGAATAATACCCCTTACTATTATAATAATATCCCTTACGAATATTAAACGAATATAATGAATATTGAACGATAATAATATTCATACAAATACGAAAAATAAAATATCTCTTCAGAATAAAAAAAAATAATAACCCTTACCTTTGAAGAAAACTGGATACTGGAATAGTGAGGTAGCAGACTTCTCTTCTTCTTTCTCTCTATAATTTCTCTCTATAATAATTTCTCTATAGCTTTAGTGAATTGGTGAAAAATAATAAAGGTAACACATTCGTCGTTATTTTTATAAAAAGATAATCCTGTCATTTTCTAACAACGACAATACTTTTGTTGTGGGGTCCACCAATGATTATGCCATCGTACGAATATTTCCTGATAAAAAGAATATTCCTTGACCAAACGAATAACAACTTACTTACTTTGTAAAATTTTCAAATATCACCCTTAACTTTAAACCGTTACTAAATAAAATAATAATAAGAAAATTGAATACTTTCATTTCATAAAATTTGGGGTCTCACATGTAATATCGACGATTTAACTTTAAGAGTCGCCAGTTGGTGTTTTTAACTGGTTGCACCAACGCAACCAAAAAAGGTTTGCACATTGACCCAGTGATGTGACACTGCTAAACAGGTCTGTGAAACCGAGATTCATTTTGGGTTTGGGGGCTTGATTATGCGGAGGAAAGGTGTTAGGCACCCCCCGACATCCGTGGTGCCACGGTGACGGTCACTTTTCAAGAAACTGTTATATGAATGTGTGTGTGTGTGTGTGTGGATCAATGTGCAATTATTTAAAAGTAGTGCGAGGCCTCGTTCGCGCCTATATACAAAGGGTTTGAATTTTATAGAAAAATTCAGTTTTAAACAAGATATAACAATGAATTTTTGTAAAAGAGGTTTTTCAAACCCTGTGCTCAATAAGAATTGAGGACTTTTCATAATTCCATTTTATTATTAAATGTTCGGCTTGTTTGCTTTTATTTTCGAGATGCGAGACATCTTCGAGAAAATAATATACAGCAGTGTCGACCTCCTCATGGGCATGACAGCCATCCAAGGAAATTCAGACACCGTAAATAATGTACAAGCTGCTTACAGCTGAAAATGTCCATCACGGGAACCGAATCTAGATTCAGTAGACTGAATCTGTGATCACATGATTCCTAGGCTTACATGATACCACAGTTTATATGAAAAATAGTAAGCAGTTATATATATAAAAGCTGTAAATATATATATACAGACATGATCAACCACCACGAAGCAACTCCACGTGAGATCAGAAATGTAAATATATATAAGCGATATATATATATATATATATATATGGACATGATCAACCACCACGAAGCAACTCCATGGGGGATCATAAAAGTAAATAAAGCATTAAATGCGATCAACCGCCACGAAGTAAACTCCAGGCTGGACTAAATGTAAATAAAACAATAAATACGATCAACCGCCACGAAGTAAACTCCAGACGGGACTAAATGTAAATAAAGCAGTAAAAAGGCCTTGAAGTAAACTCCAGGCCTGACAAAAATGTATATATATATATATCTGGAGCGTTTACCTGCTTATATATATATATATATATATATATATATATATATATATATATATATATATATATATATATATATATATATATATATATAAAAGCAGGTAAACGCTCCAGATGTAAAATCCAGGCTCATCAGACAGAGTCTGACAACAATTTATATCCGGAGCGTTTACCTGCTTTATATATATATATATATATATATATATATATATATATATATATATATATATATATATATACAAAAGCAAGTAAACGTTCCAGACATAAGTCTAGGCTCAATCGAGGCATAACTCGATAATGTTTAGTCCATATATAAATATATACATATATAAGTATATATATACAGATAGAAATGAAAACCACGGACCGAAATTCGGGCATACGCACACACACGACTCTCAATGTGTAGAATAATGTGTGCAAAGATGAAGAGAAAGGCTTTATAGAGTGTGAGAATTCTTACAGTGGGTTGCCAATGTAGGCTTCTATGACTCTATATGGATAAACACTTAGCTCCCGTCGATAAATGTATAACTATATGTGGGCTAACATGTGTTTAAAATGAGGAAACACTCAATATGGGGTGTGTACAGAACAAATTGGACAGGGCTTCCTCGCCTTTTTTCTCTTTCCAAATGGCCACCCCAAGCCCTCTATTTATAGAGAGGGGGGGGGGGGGGGAGCCGCAGGTGTACTTGCGGCAGCCACAGATGCACCTACCTGGGGTGCCCCGGGCATTACAGGTCCCGTCGTCTTGAAGTACGTGCACCCATGCACTGTAATGTCCGTTCGAACTTGCAGAACTTCAATCCGAGCATTCGAACGAGGTATATAAGACCTTCTTCGAACTGCTTATGTTGAGAGTTATGCAATGACATGGATTAGAGGTTGTATGAAGTCAGGAAGAGGGGACCATGCCCATGGTCTTCAAGCTTCAAATTCTATCCGGTGTGTTGCCACGCGTAATAGTCACTCAGGATTGGAACTCATTAGTTCTTATAGGACATGCTGTATGTATGTATGAAGTGTTGAGACGACGCGCACGTGTTGTGGTGGCAAGATGACGTTTGACTCCTCACCGGGGTTATCTCCGGGTTGAGTTGAAACCAGACGTTGCTCAGGGTTACATCTGAGATTGGACTGCTGCAGGTGTTTGAATGCCGCAAGGTCATCTGTAAATGTGTCTGTCTACCTGGTGTTAGCTCCGGGTTTGAGGTATGAGTGCCTCGGCAAGAGGTCTGAGATTGAAGCTGATCGCATGTACTTGAAACAAGCATTTTCGGAGTTATCACTGGAACTGCAAAAACATTCCTTGGGGTTATTGCCAAGGACAAAACTTGGGGTTATCTCCGAGGTTGGAAATGATCCTCTCGGTGTGTGTTTCGGGGTTGTAAATTATACTCCCGGTGTGTGTTCTAGGGTTGAGACAAAACTTCCTATAGTATCCGGAATGGATGTGAGTCGTCTTCCAGGGTTATCTCCGAAAGACAATTCTGCCCTCCTGCAATGTTAGTAACAGGCATGTAGAAAATTTCAAGTGTCTACAGATGCCCCTCTTTATCACATTCATGCAATGGAAGGCATGGATAGGATAAAAAATCACAGACACTTGAAATGCAACAAGATAAACATGATGCTATGTGCAGCAACAAGATATAAATGTATGATGCATGAATGAGATGATTGCTAGTTCCCTGTTAATCCTGCTAGGATGACAATCAGTGATGTCTTAGACATGCGATCCAAGTCTTCAAGGATGTTGACGTTGGGGCTATCACCAAAGCCTTGAATCCTAGACACAGACTTCTACTCCATAGAGGTGCCTCTTGTGTACAAGAGATCTATGGGGAGAAAGTATTGTCTGTTTGAGGACGTGTATAACATATCCCACCATCCTGTCAGAGTTAATGCCAATAGTATGTACTTGTCAGGGTTGCCTGACCTTTAATGATGTGTATATCATCGGATAGATCTCTGATGGGTGCATTGTCAAGGCTGCTTGACCTTCATTGATGTTTGTATCAATGGTTGTATCGTGTTGTGATCCCCACCGGGGTTACTTTTATATGGATAAGTTGCTTCGATGGGTTTACTTGCCATCGGCTAAAATAACGTCAAGGTTGCTTGACCTTCATTGATGTGTGTATCAATGGTTGAATTGCGTTGTAACCCCTGTCGGGGATACGTAGATGTTTGAAAATTTTGCGTGGTGACCCCCACTGGGGATACTTCATTAATTCGTAGCTTCGGTGTTGTAACCCCCGCCGGGGATACTTCATTATTTCATAACTTTGGCATTGTAACCCCCGCCGGGAATACGTCTTTAATTCATAATGTCGGCATTGTAACCCCCGTCGGGGATACGTCTAGGGTTGTGACCCTACACTGACGACATCGGACCTTTATGAGGTATTGCCGAGCATGATTTGTAAAAGCTAAGGCCATTGGTATAGTATACCTTGTATGCAGGTGAATACTAATGAGTGAGATGTGGGGTCAGAGTGTGGCCCGTGAAAACCAGGATTTTAGGCTATTCCGCTCAATTGCGTAGCATTTTAACTCCTGATTTGGCCTTTTGAGCTTGTGAAACCTCCTTTGCAACTCTAACTGGAGTGAGCCAGAGCTGTGGGACCCATGTAAGGATGCCACAGGTACACCTACAGTAGCCACGTGTACACCTGCAGCAGCCGCAGGTGGATCTGCGGCCAACCGTGGCTATGTAAAGCCTGCATGTTGCTTTCATAAGTCATTTTCAAGCTGCGCCGAGAAGGAAATCTGAGAGCTCTTCTTTAGACCTACTGAGTTCGGGCAACTTTCTACATATTCTACCACCGTACAAGCATTCTTCACTATTCTGGTAACATATGCATGTATTTTTTTCCAGTTTCTATCCGTTGGAAAATGACTTATCACAATAAATGCATTTAGACACATAGTAGTGAATATGCATGCTGATATGACTTTACAAAAAAATATTCAACACAGTAAATGTTAGTATTAAAACATGCTGAACATAATGATGTGAAAAAATTTGACTTTTAAAACAGTCAAATTGCCACCTCTTACTGTCATTTCTTATCCTATTTGAGGACAAATGAGTAAAGGTGGAGAAGTAAAATAACCTTGGTAATTAGACTACACTTACATATTTTTACTGTGATGTATTAAATGAATTTAGGATGTATATGACTGTTGATAGGTGTGCTACTAAATGGCCACCTAGTCATGTCTATGTACATGTGGATAGTCCCATTTACAAAGGGGGCTATGGAATTTTTTTCCAAAATGTAGGCATTAGGTAGTCATGCATTTTAACTCTACTATAGATGTATGTTAAAACAATGCATGCATGCATGTAATCATAATATGCATTTTGAAAAGCTCTAGGTAAGAATTTACCACACCTTTTCTGAGGTGATTTGGAGACTTGTTGTCCAGATATTATGGATCCGGATCAGCCGAGTAGTTCCCGTAGGACTACTTCTGGTGTACGAAGGAGGGCTTTTGAAGTGCCTCGACCTTTTTTTATTAGGCAGCCTCGTCGTTTGGTGGAGGCGGTGATACGTCCTATCCGGGTTGAAGTGCCGGATGTCGAGGACGAGGAGGAGGATGTACCGATTGAGGTTCCTACTCCTGCTGTACGTGTTCCCTATAGGGATTTGCCAGGTATTCAAGTGGCGAACCCAGATCTTCTAGGTTACTTGAGTCGACATCCTTCAGTCTACCTGCACGCAAACGAGGTATGAAGTTAGATCTTAATCTTCCTTGTTTCCTATTGATGAGGAGTAAAGGGTTCTGATGTTGATCTATATTTGATGTAGGTTCCCGGCTTTACACAGCCTCAAGGGAACTGGTTCAACATCCACTCTATGTATCAGGCTTTGCATGATGACTATAGAGCGATTGTAGATGGCTGGGGATTCAGGACGTTCTTTTCCATTCTTCCCCGTCGCTGTCCTTGTGGTTATCTTCAGGGCATTGTCTGAGCGGTGGTTTCACCAGATTGAGTAACTCCATTTCCTGAACTATGAGGTGATGATGACACCGATGGATTGTCAGTTAATCATAGGTATGGAGTTTGGAGGGGATCCAGTGCCTTGTACGGCGGATATAACCCCTACTACCGTCAGATCCTTGTTGGGAGTTCCGGCAGAAGCGCTCAAGGACAGGACTGTACGTACAGGTCCTTTGAGCGTAGATGCTATGAGCGAATTGTTGAGTGAGCCTATACTTGATGATGTGAGAGTCAGGGATTGCATTCTTCGCCAATTTTTCCTGATGATCATTAGGGGCTGCTTCATATCAGATAACTCTTCTATGGTGTCCTTCGCTTTGATCAGCGCCACTCAACATGTGGACCATATAGGAGACTATGATTGGGGTTCCTACACCTTTGCCTACTTCCTCAGGGGAATGCACATGCAATCGCAGGGCTTGACCGAGGCTTGGTTAAGATTTTACCCATTTTTGCTGGTGAGTATTTCTCTTGTCTTTTCCAATGTACAGGTTAAAGAGTGTTGAGTGACAGCAAATGCTTGCCTTTGTGTTGGCAGTTTTGGGCCTATGAGAGGCTTCCATGTTTGCGTGCTGTAAGCGTGTTAGGTTTAGACACCTATCCACAAGGACGGAGATGGCATCATTCCATACTGGAGGAGGTCCCTATTGCTGAGGGTTTCACTCATTACTGCCTACATCTGGAGTTGTTGACAGTGGATGTCATCACATGGGTTCCCTATTCTGGGGAGCACAGGATTTGAGGATGGGTACCCTACTGGAGTTGAGTACGTTATTTCCACTCGTAGGATTCCTCACTTCACAGATGGAGGTTGGGAGCTCTATTTAGGAGAGAGTGCTATCAGGAGCAGTACAGGAGAGATTCATATGCTGATCTTGCCTCCTGCCAGGTGTTATTGGCTTGTTTCGCAGTCACCCATCATTGATATCCCATTGTTGGGGATTGGCAGTTTCACACTGTTAGAGGGTCCCCGTACTTAGGAGATGTTCCATCATTGGTGGTTCCCTCGTACCATTGGAGCTCAGACCCGCGCCACACAGTTTATGGGGGATATGGTTCCAGGATCCGTGATGATGATGGATTGGCTAACCTGTGTCAGAAATCTGACTCATGTGACACATATTGATAGTTTGACCCGGCAGTTGGACCGGGCACATTTCTTTATCCGGCACTTGGGTAGAGATCCTTCAGAGGCAGATTATTTTGATCCTTCCAGCTCTGGCGCTGGCCCCTCAGGTGACCCATATGGCTTTGCCGGCACAGATCCTCCCTTGTATAGGCCTGACATCCCTGTAGATAGAGATCCAGTGACTCAGGAGGAGTTACATCAGGAGGGCGGGATTGATGATGTAGACATCGATACAATTGACTTCTTCTGATGTATATTTTTCGTTATCTCTTTTGATAGGCCTCTGTTAGATGCTGGGTAGCTTCGCCCCATTCTCGCTATAACTTTTTATAGGCCTCTGTTAAATGTTCGGTAGCTTCCCCCATTTCCCTGTATTTTAGCTATATAGAGATGTATTAGATGATGATATACTTAGGAATGTATGTACAATTTTCCATTCCCTATATCATATTGCCATCTGTTATATCATGCATGTTATTATGTTATGCATATGTATGTATATCCAGAGATATTCAGCATTGACCTTTGGATGGTCTTATGACACGGCCCGTACAGATGTCTTCTTCGACAGTTAGCCGTATTGATCATACCCCACCATTTTTGGTGGCATCTGGTATGCGTTCGTGGTATGATAGTATGTCACTACCAGACAGGGTGACTGTAGATTATTTGTTGTAGCATACTATGACCCTGTTGATGTTTCAGGTTCCCACATGATTCGTGGAGGGTATGCTAGAGCATTGGGTACCGCAGAGACAGGTTTTCTAATTCGGGACCCAGAAGTTGACTCCTACTCTGGAGGAGTATGCACGGTTGACGATGCTGTCGTTGGACTGACCTTGCGTGCACATGGCGATCGAAGACTTGAGTAGGCAGTTCATGACCCTCACCTAATTGAGGCGCAGAGTGGTACAGGATGAGATTACATCCGGTCACGTGATATCCTAGCATTTTTTGTTTGACAAATTGGCTCTGAGGATAGTTATGCATGGTATTCTGGGGATTTTACCACACAGTAGGATCATTGGCGTTTGGCTAGAGTGGATGTACTGTTACTATGCGTATTGTCATACGTCTACATGCCACGGTACATGGATGAGTTAGACATTGGCGACATTATGGAAGTGAGAGCTCTTAGGGAGGGTCACACCATCATACCGATGATTATGGCAGAGACTCTGAGGTCGGCCACATATTGCTGCATTTATCCGGCATGAGTCTTTATAAGAAGCTCGGTCATGCTGTTCGTGTGGTTTGTGTCACACTTGAGATCGATTGGCACATTCAGACGGCATAGGTATTGCTTCACCCATGATATAGCTATGTCGTACTCCTTTCAGCCTGCGGAGTGTACAGATGCTGAATCTTGGTTAGCTTTCCTAACAGGGATTGGAGATCCATTCACTATAATGTCGTGTACATGACTTAGTTCACCCTACAGCTTCATTACTCATGCTTCGGGCATGTATTATCTCCTTCAAGCTAGTTTGAGAGGGATGATCACCTTCCACCCACTGGCCGTGATGTGTCAATTTGACCAGTTTTAGGATTTCTATCCATTTGAGGGGGTAGTGAGTCAGCGCTTCGCTTTTCACCACTTATCATCAGTGGACAGATCCAGGTTGTATGCCTATTGGGATCAATGAGAGCTAACTGAGTTTTCTGTTAGTCATCCAGGTTATTCTGTAGAGTATTCAACATGGATGGAGACAGAGACTGCATCGACTATGGTAGTATCCACAGTGCGGGATATTACTTTCGACGATGAGGAGCCTATGGAGGAGGCTGACATTCCCATTAATGGGGACTTGACTGCTGGGCTGTCAGCATTTATGATGGATTCTCCCACCCTGAGTGCCACTGTTATTCAATATTCAGCACAATATTTGGAGCAGAGCCTACATCTGATGACCTATAAGAGAGATCAGGCTAGGGCCTCGATGTTGACAGCTCTTGATGGGAGAGACGCCTCTCTATTAGAGAGGGATGAGGCTAGATCAGCTAGGGATGCATTGATTGTGGAGCGGGATGCCGCCCTATCTGCTAGGGATGTGGCCATTGTAGATAGTACTTCAGTTAGATCCCATACGACTGACATCCTTGCTGATATGAGTGCATACATTGATGATCATCATGTCACCATGCAGTTAGCCTCGGATCTGCTAGCTCGTGTAGATACCATTGGGCAGGAGCTTGCAGCGTTACCTCCTTCTTCAGAGAGGGATGCTATGTTAGATCTGATAGTCCACATACACACAGATTCGTAGATAGCTTTGTATCTTCCTGCACAAACTAGCTTAGCTATTTTGTTATGTATAACACAGATGTATATATCAAACATTATTATATATGGCAGATAAATATATTTTGCTTTACTTCCCTTTTAGTTGCACCTTGATACTTGCTTGATATTTGCCTGTTTCTTCAGGACTTGTGATCTTGATGCATTCTGAACTTATCCTTGATATGTGGACATTGAGTCATCGCAAGATATCTCAGAACTGATCGTTGATCTGTATGTATCCCTACCATCTTTGGTGTCTTGGGACTGGTTTCTGTATGGAAATGTAGAGAGGAGTGTGGATTTTTCTCTCTGAGATTGACCGTAACACAGATGGTTTCCAGTACTTCTATTTATGAGAAGCCTAGTTAATTCCATCTCTTATGGATTGGTGTTGCTCTTTGAGGCACAACCGTAGCTTAGATGGTCACCGAATCTCTTATTTGTGAGGAGAGGTTGGATAATTCCATCCCTTTGGTCTGAATCCGATGAAATGTGGTGGATTGAAGGTTGATCCCAGTACCGTGTGACAAAGATTTTTGTTCTGGTAGGGGTTAGATTGAACCACAAATGGCTGCCTACGTACTCTGTAGCAGCCCCGAATCCGGGCCCCAAATCGCCACGGATCCGGTATACTATTTCTATAACTATTTGCGGAAGATATAAATATAAATTGTTTATACAATACATTACACACCATTCCCCAAGGTCGAGTAACCTTAACTTATACACAATTCATAAACTTTCTAACATATAACATATTTATTAAACTATACTATTACATAATAGCCGCATATTTTATCCCAAGCTGAACTTGGCCTTAACCTTTTCCTGTATCCGAATTCATTCGCCTTATCTACAATGTTTTATCATGATATAGCAAGGGTGAGCATGAAAGTTGCCCAGCAAGTTTAAATACAACAATATAACGACATATCATGATTGAAGAGTATGAATAATAAGCTGACTATAATTCATCAATATAATTTAGAACTAGCACGAACAAACTTTAGACTGAACAAGTTTTATACATGAACAAACATTTCTAAACCAACTGGTAATGAAGGTGATCAGCCTTTCATACCTGACTTATACATGCAAGATGTACATAGTACAATTTTCATGGAAATCAGTAATGATTAACCATAAGCTTGAATAAAACACTCTTATTAGAGTTAAGTAAAAGAAACTTGCCTGAACCGTTGATTACCGCAACGCAATTTATAACGCTTTACCCGAAGACCTAATATTAGTAATATAGATCTCCAATATTAGAATAATATCATCACAGTATAATACTGTTATATTTAAATACACAAAATAACCTAAACACATAGCACATAACCCTATCAGTCTATAACACACATAAAACTAGGTATCAAGTCAAACTATTGCAGTCTGAGTTGAACCCGACACAATTCTAACATCCCAACGGTCTAGTCGGTCAACAATCGAGTTTAAGTTCAATTAAACTCTACCTAAATACTTAACAATTATCGCAGATAATTATCTAAGTAGTCAAAATAATTTTCATGGACTTGTAATAATTTACAGATAATTATGATCATTTATCAACATTTTTCAATCATTAAAACCGTATTTAAATGAATTAAATACCACATAATTCCTGAATCATTAATATTCATTTAATAAAAAATATTAATAAAAATCATTACATAATATTATAATATAATTATAATATCACAAAGTATTTTTAATACCTTAAAATCATAATTATATGATTTTTAAACCATTAAATCCATTATTCGATAATTAATATTAATATTAAAATATTAATATTTTCATGACTAAATATCAAAAGTTATAATTTCTAACTTAAAATATTTTTAGATCACTTAAATCATTTTTATATAATTTATAAAGCATTATTTCTATTTTTCCTTAATTTATTTAATATATTCATAAAATAAAATAATTACCATTAATAATAAATTATTAATGAAATTCATCACAAAATATCAAAAGTCATCAAAAATAACTTAAAATATTTTTCTTATACCATAATATTATTTTTCATGATTTTTCATGAATTAAAACCATTTTTAAATAATTTATTTAATATTATAATTAAATAAATAAATACCATTTATATTCCAAAAATAATAAATATTTTTGAAATATACTCAAAATAATTTAAAACTATTTTTCAGACTTTAAAATAATTTTTCAGAATTTATTATGTATTTTTAATAATTAAAAACCATTTTTTTTCTATTTATTAATCATTTTTCAGAAAATAAAATAATAAATTGTTGCTAAAGGGACCCTATAGCGACAGAACTGCGCTATAGGTGTTCTTGGTGTTCTTGAGCTGCCCAGAAAACGCATGTTAGACTTCGAGGTGCCTCGTTTGACCAGGTTTTATTCTATGTTCTTAATGTTTTCTGGGCTGGATATTGTTTTAAGGTTGTAGTATTTATGTAATACTACCACTACATATCAAGTTCATGATCATCACATATCATAACAGAGAGATCAAAGCTCTCAAAAGTGTCGACAGACCTGTTCTTCAAATTCTGGGTTTTCCAGATCTGAAGAACATCCTTAGGCGCCTTCTATTGATCCTTGTAACTTGCAGTTCAGGTTTTGATTATGAGATCTAATAGTTGTATCGTGTAGAAAACATGTCAGACTACAACTACATAGCATCATAACATAATAACATCATCACATGAGCAAGATCTGGCATGGTCAAACCATGTCAGAAAACTTGTTCTTTAACTTTCTGGGTTTTCCAGAAAGTTACCCAAAACAGATGGTCAAAACTACTTTGACCGTGATTTTCTTCCACTCCAGTTATGATCTAAAGGATCTGGTGACTTTAACATGTAGTCTACATACTTGAATACAATATAACATCAACATCTTAGCCAAATGAGCAAATAATAGCAAGATCAAGAGCCTAAAAAAACTTGTCAGAGTATTCTGGAAATCTGGGCTGCCCAGATTTTCAGTTTCCGTGAGTGGTCAACGATGTTTGACCGATCATAACATTTGATTTACACATGATCTGGACTTGATTCAAGTTCCAGATCACAGCCCTTACTACATACTATAAGTTTATAACTTAAAACACAACAAACAATTATTATCTAGAGATCTAGAAGCCCTGGCATATGGCTGTCAGGCCCTATTTCAACATTTTTCCAGATTTCAAAAATCATCAAATCCGAGCATCAAAATGATATGGATCTAGGTTTTTGACCACCCAGATCATCAAATGACACCCTCTAGCACATATCTATCCAACAAATTACAACATTAACACAAAATTTAAGGATTTCTAGAATTAGGGTTTATACCTCTTTCTAACTTGATTTTTGATTTCTGAACCTTTGAATCTGTTCTTGGTAAGCTGGGATATGGTCATGGCTTATCTTATCAGTCTATATCAGTCTTGCTCCTGAATTTTTAGAGAGAGAAGGAAGTTGGCAAGTATGTCAAGTAAAGTAAGAGACTTTCTCTTATTTTATTTGGTTTATGGATTTGATTCAATGCATGGAGCTGATATAGCTACTGAGTATTGGACAACAAGTCATAAGCTAGGGCTAGGAGTGGTTGAACAACTCACCATAGGTCTAGATTTGCAAGAAATCTCCAATTATGCAATAAGGGTAAAATAGTCATTTAGCAATTAATTTTAATGGCATTTTGGACATTGGCTAAACCCTTAGGGTTTAGGGTTTAGCTGATTTAGGGTTTAGAGTTTAACCCTTTAGGGTTTAGGGTTTGACCCTTAAAAAATTTAGCAAATTAGTTTCTAACATTTTCCAAATTTAGATTTTCAAAAATAGAAATTTAATATTTCTAAATTATAATTAGGATTCTATAATTATAATTAAGATTTCCTAATCATAAATTCAATCTTGCTAATTAGGATTAGCATTTCATAATTACAATCGCTAATTAAGCAATTAGGGTCAAAATGGTCATTAGGGTTTATAAACCACTAATTAGGGTTTCTAATAGAAAAATAATTTTCTAATATAGAAATTAAATATTCGTAATTAGATTAGGGTTTTCTAATTACTCATAAATTGAAATAATTAGGATTAGAGTTTCCTAATTAGCACTGCCAATTTTAGTAATTAAATCCATAATTGAGCATTAGGGTTTCTGACGGAACAATTTGGGTTCCAAAAATTGGAAATTAGGGTTTGCTAACTAATTAAGCTTTACCCTAATTAGACTTATAATTTAAATCACTTGAGCATTATAATTCTCCGTTATATTCCCAGATTAGGGCTTCCGTTTATCAGAATCTGAAACTAAGGTTTTCAGATCTGGTATTAGGGTTTTCAAATAATCAATTAAGATTTTAGATAATTCATTAGGGTTTTCCCTAATTAATAGAATATTAATGACGTTTAACCTTGTACATACATTGCATTCCCAATCTAGGGTTTTCAATATCCGATTTAGGATTTCGGATTTCCTGGAACTGAAACTAGGGTTTCCAGAACCGATTTCTAGGGTTTGTTATTAGACGTTAGGGTTTTCTAACTGAACGTTAAAGTTCTTAATATACGAATAGGGTTTGACACATATATAATTAATCTGGTCAACCCTTGACCCTTAACCACATTCAGCACACATACATAACCATGTTCACAGAACTTAATCACATAAATCCTTAATCCTGAATAATTCACCTATATCCTTCACAAAATTTTGAAATCACCAAAATTTCACCCTAATAATATCAAACACATACACTTATTTTCTGTCTAGGTCTATTATTTGACCTTAAATCAATCATTTAAGATTTTAATAAATTGTCCAAATTCTCGGGTTATCACATTCACCCCTCCTTATAAGAATTTCGTCCCCGAAATTCACCTTACACCTTACACCTTTCACACATGTCACATGCTACCCAATACACCACTCACAAGAGAAAAAGTTTTGAAATTGTGCTGAGGGGTCATATAGACCATGCATACATTTAGTTTTAACGGTAGTGATCATACCGTAAAACAATACATTACTTGGTATGTTTACAATCACAAAGAAGGTAAACTACCGTTGCTAGTACTTTTTGGTGATTAACCCATCGTACAGTTACGTCATGCAAAACGTATTAATCATTTTTAACGAATATTTACGCTACTAGATTGGATTATTTATCCAAACATTATCGTTCACCTCAGTCTTATCATAGGATTCCGCACCAAAGCAATTTGGTACGGGAAATTCTTTCAATAAACACTTGGAGTTTTTATAACATTAGTCTAGCTAAATCAAATAGCATAGACTCATATCAATAATTCAATTCAATCGAATTATTTAGGTGTAGCCAAACCCCGTTGGCAAATTAAAATTTTTGAAAACATTTTCGAGAATGACGTCATGATGCCGCACTGTATTAACAGTCCGTTGAGGATTTCGTCATTTGGTGATTTTGTCATGCTACATCATACCATAGTGGAATAGTGACTTTATGTCAAATTCACACTAAGTAATACTGCATTGATGACTCCATCATTTTTATCATCTCTGCACCAGGTTACAGGGTACATAAGTGATAAATAAAATAATTTTTGATATTTCAAATCATTTGCGTCTAGCCAAAATAAGTAGCATAGACTGTACTTTAAACCGTTTCAAAAATGATTACGAGTCTATATTTTTTTTAAAAGGCACATAGTGCGTATTTAGCTTGATGTCAAAAATTTGAAGTTTAGCATAGCTAGGAGTTTAGGAAAACCTAAGTCTCCACTAATGATCATTTGCTTAATAATCTATCTGTTCCTATAATCCTTAACACTCCATTCACACACAACTATACCCAATTCATAAAACCACACTTATGAGTTCATAACCTGGCCACAATTATATGAGTTTACAAACTTACCCTAGTCTGATCGTTGGCGTCCATTCGCTGAGAGGCTCATAAACATTTCATATAACTATGAGTCAAGAATGTCACATAAGTATGAGTTCTAAGAACTCGCACTTAATCCTATATTCTCTACCTATGACCTTTTTATCTATATATAACAACTAGCGTGACACAACATTTCAATGGTTACCAATGCCACCAACTAAGTAGTTTTTACACCAAGTACAATTCCCCGCCCATACAAGAAATCATACAACTCAGTTGCTAACACGAGTCCTCATTGAAATCCCCACCTAATCTTAACCCTCTTTTTCCATACGAATTTCATTTAATCCATATCCATAATCCATAACTCTTTCATGAGTTTTCATAGTACCATTTCATAGTACAATTTATACACAGCATCTTGCTGTAAACTTTTCAATCATAAGATTGATTCATTTCCCATATCATAACCTTTATCAGATCACGGGGTGATCTCATCGTATATATTACGATTCAATTCTATGACTTGATCGTTTTGTTTTACGATCTCATATTCCTGCACTTTCAGTCTTTTAGACTCGATCTATTTACCGTTACTGTTCAACTTTATTATCAGAGTTAGGGAACTCTGTGTCTTTACACACGCCGAGATTCATCTTTGAATCTTACCGACCAACTAACTCTATGTGAGTTAGTCTTATCCTAATCACTGCGGTTATTGGTCTCAGGTATTCCTACCTAAGCTTCATAACCAACAGCTCTGATACCAACTGTAGCAGCCCCGAATCCGGGCCCCAAATCGCCGCGGATCTGGTATAATATTTTTATAACTATTTGCGGAAGATATAAATATAAATTGTTTATACAATACATTACACACCATTCCCCAAGGTCGAGTAACCTTAATTTATACACAATTCATAAACTTTCTAACATATAACACATTTATTAAACTATACTATTACATAATAGCCGCATATTTTATCCCAAGCTGAACTTGGCCTTAACCTTTTCCTGTATCCAAATGCATTCGCCTTATCTGCAATGTTTTATCATGATATAGCAAGGGTGAGCATGAAAGTTGCCCAGCAAGTTTAAATACAACAATATAACGATATATCATGATTGAAGAGTATGAATAATAAGCTGGCTATAATTCATAAATATAATTGAGAACTAGCACGAACAAACTTTAGACTGAACAAGTTTTATACATGAACAAACATTTCTGAACCAACTGGTAATGAAGGTGATCAGCCTTTCATACCTGACTTATACATGCAAGATGTACAGAGTACAATTTTCATGGAAATCAGCAATGATTAACCATAAGCTTGAATAAAACACTCTTATTAGAGTTAAGTAAAAGAAACTTGCCTGAACCGTTGATTACCGCAACGCAATTTATAACGCTTTACCCGAAGACCTAATATTAGTAATATAGATCTCTAATATTAGAATAATATCATCACAGTATAATACTGTTATATTTAAATACACAGAATAACCTAAACACATAGCACATAACCCTATCAGTCTATAACACACATAAAACTAGGTATCAAGTCAAACTATTGCAGTCTGAGTTGAACCCGACACAATTCTAACATCCCGACGGTCTAGTCGGTCAACAATCGAGTTTAAGTTCAATTAAACTCTGCCTAAATACTTAACAATTATCGCAGATAATTATCTAAGTAGTCAAAATAATTTTCATGGACTTGTAATAATTTACAAATAATTATGATCATTTATCAACATTTTTCAATCATTAAAACCGTATTTAAATGAATTAAATACCACATAATTCCTAAATCATTAATATTTATTTAATATAAAATATTAATGAAAATCATTACATAATATTATAATATAATTATAATATCACAAAGTATTTTTAATACCTTAAAATCATAATTATATGATTTTTTAACCATTAAATCCATTATCCGATAATTAATATTAATATTAAAATATTAATATTTTCATGACTAAATATCAAAAGTTATAATTTCTAACTTAAAATATTTTTAGATCACTTAAATCATTTTTATATAATTTATAAAGCATTAATTCCATTTTTCCTTAATTTATTTAATATATTCATTAAATAAATAATTACCATTAATAATAAATTATTAATGAAATTCATCACAAAATATCAAAAGTCATCAAAAATAACTTAAAATATTTTTCTTATACCATAATATTATTTTTCATAATTTTTAATGAATTAAAACCATTTTTAAATAATTTATTTAATATTATAATTAAATAAATAAATACCATTTATATTCCAAAAATAATAAATATTTTTGAAATATACTCAAAATAATTTAAAACTATTTTTCAAACTTTAAAATAATTTTTCAGAATTTATTATGTATTTTTAATAATTAAAAACTATTTTTTTTTATTTATTAATCATTTTCTGGAAAATAAAATAATAAACTGTCGCTAAAGGGACCCTATAGCGACAGAACCGTCGCTATAGGTGTTCTTGGTGTTCTTGAGCTGCCCAGAAAACGCATCTCAGACTTCGAAGTGCCTCGTTTGACCAGGTTTTATTCTATGTTGCTAATGTTTTCTGGGCTGGATATTGTTTTAAGGTTGTAGTATTTATGTAATACTACCACTACATATCAAGTTCATGATCATCACATATCATAACAGAGAGATCAAAGCTCTCAAAAGTGTCGACAGACCTGTTCTTCAAATTCAGGGTTTTCCAGATTTGAAGAACAGCCTTAGGCGCCTTCTATTGATCCTTGTAACTTGCAGTTCAGGTTTTGATTATGAGATCTAATAGTTGTATCGTGTAGAAAACATGTCAGACTACAACTACATAGCATCATAACATAATAACATCATCACATGAGCAAGATCTGGCATGGTCAAACCATGTCAGAAAACTTGCTCTTTAACTTTCTGGGTTTTCCAGAAAGTTACCCAAAACAGATGGTCAAAGCTACTTTGACCGTGATTTTCTTCCACTCCAGTTATGATCTAAAGGATCTTGTGACTTTAACATGTAGTCTACATACCCGAATACAATATAACATCAACATCTTAGCCAAATGAGCAAATAATAGCAAGATCAAGAGCCTAAAAAAACTTGTCAGAGTAGTCTGGAAATCTGGGCTGCCCAGATTTTCAGTTTCCGTGAGTGGTCAACGATGTTTGACCGATCATAACATTTGATTTACACATGATCTGGACTTGATTCAAGTTCCAGATCACAGCCCTTACTACATACTATAAGTTTATAACTTAAAACACAACAAACAATTATTATCTAGAGATCTAGAAGCTCTGACATATGGATGTCAGGCCCTATTTCAACATTTTTCCAGATTTCAAAAATCATCAAATCCGAGCATCAAAATGATATGGATCTAGGTTTTGACCACCCAGATCATCAAATGACACCCTCTAGCACATATCTATCCAACAAATTACAACATTAACACAAAATTTAAGGATTTCTAGAATTAGGGTTTATACCTCTTTCTAACTTGATTTTTGATTTCTGTTCCTTTGAATCTGTTCTTGGTAAGCTGGGATATGGTCATGGCTTATCTTATCAGTCTATATCAAACTTGCTCCCAAATTTTTAGAGAGAGAAGGAAGTTGGCAAGTATGTCAAGTAAAGTAAGAGACTTTCTCTTATTTTATTTGGTTTATGGATTTTATTCAATGCATGGAGCTGATATAGCTACTGAATATTGGACAACAAGTCATAAGCTAGGGCTAGGAGTGGTTGAACAACTCACCATAGGTCTAGATTTGCAAGAAATCTCCAATTATGCAATAAGGGTAAAATAGTCATTTAGCAATTAATTTTAATGGCATTTTGGACATTGGCTAAACCCTTAGGGTTTAGGGTTTGGCTGATTTAGGGTTTAGAGTTTAACCCTTTAGGGTTTAGGGTTTGACCCTTAAAAAATTTAGCAAATTAGTTTCTAACATTTTCCAAATTTAGATTTTCAAAATTAGAAATTTAATATTTCTAAATTATAATTAGGATTCTATAATTATAATTAAGATTTCCTAATCATAAATTCAATCTTGCTAATTAGGATTAGCATTTCATAATTACAATCGCTAATTAAGCAATTAGGATCAAAATGGTCATTAGGGTTTATAAACCACTAATTAGGGTTTCTAATAGAAAAATAATTTTCTAATATAGAAATTAAATATTCGTAATTAGATTAGGGTTTTCTAATTACTCATAAATTGAAATAATTAGGATTAGAGTTTCCTAATTAGCACTGCCAATTTTAGCAATTAAATCCACAATTGAGCATTAGGGTTTCTGACGGAACAATTTGGGTTCCAAAAATTGGAAATTAGGGTTTGCTAACTAATTAAGCTTTACCCTAATTAGACTTATAATTTAAATCACTTGAGCATTATAATTCTCCGTTATATTCCCAGATTAGGGCTTCCGTTTATCAGAATCTGAAACTAAGGTTTTCAGATATGGTATTAGGGTTTTCAAATAATCAATTAAGATTTTAGATAATTCATTAGGTTTTTCCCTAATTAATTTAATATTAATGACGTTTAACCTTGTACACACATTGCATTCCCAATCTAGGGTTTTCAATATCCGATTTAGGATTTCGGATTTCCCGGAATTGAAACTAGGGTTTCCAGAACCTATTTCTAGGGTTTCTTATTAGACGTTAGGGTTTTCTAACTGAACGTTAAAGTTCTTAATATACGAATAGGGTTTAACACATATATAATTAATCTGGTCAACACTTGACCCTTAACCACATTCAGCACACATACATAACCATATTCACAGAACTTAATCACATAAATCCTTAATCCTGAATAATTCACCTATATCCTTCACAAAATTTTGAAATCACCAAAATTTCACCCTAATAATATCAAACACATACACTTATTTTCTGTCTAGGTCTATTATTTGACCTTAAATCAATCATTTAAGATTTTAATAAATTGTCCAAATTCTCGGGTTATCACATTCACCCCTCCTTATAAGAATTTCGTCCCCGAAATTCACCTTACACCTTACACCTTTCACACATGTCACATGCTACCCAATACACCACTCACAAGAGAAAAAGTTTTGAAATGGTGTCCGAGTTGATAAGCTGTGGAAATTCATTGCCATCCATTTCTTGTAGTCTAAGAGCGCCTCCTGTCAATACCTCCTTAACAACAAACGGGACTTCCCAATTAGGAGCGAATTTTCCCTCAGATTGATCTTGGTTGTCAATGATTTTTTTCAAAACCAAGCCATGTTGTTTGATTTGCCGTAGCCAGAATTTTCTGTTGTAGGATCGTGCGATCCTTTGCTGATATAATAGACCATGGAAGATAGCCGCGGTTTGCCTTTCGTCTATTAGAGACAATTAATGATACCTGTCTTGTACCCATTAATCTTCATCCAACTGAGCATCCATCAACACTCTGAGGGATTCCATTTCCACCTCTATGGGGAGCACTACTTCCATCCCATAGCCTAATGAGTAGGGGGTTGCCCCAGTGGAAGTACGCATCGAAGTTCTGTAGGCTAATAAAATCAGAGGCAAGAGGTCAGGCCATCCTTTGTGATTGGCGGACATTTTCTGCATGATTTTCTTGATATTTTTATTAGCCGCTTCAAAAACACCATTCATCTTTGAACGGTAGATGACGAAGTTAAGGTGTTTGATGTGGAATTTACTGCATAACTCCTCAATCATTTTGTTGATGAGGTTCTTAGCATTGTCTGACACAATGACCTCTGGTTGTCCATATTGACAGATGACATTGTTTCTGATGAAAGCAATGATGACTTCTTTATTAACTCTGGGGAAGGAGGCTGCTTCTACCCATTTGGTGAAGTAGTCGATCATGGTGAATATGAACCGATGTCCATTACTGGCTTTGGGCTCGATGGGCCCGATCACGTCCATTCCCCACATTGAAAAGGGCCATGGAGAACTCATATTGTGGAGTTCCCTTGGAGGGACGTGGATAGCATTCCCATGAATTTGGCATTGATAGCATCTCTTGACGTGATCATCACAGTCAGCTTTGAGCGTAAGCCAATAATGCCCTGTTCTGAGAATTTTCTTGACAAGTAAGGGTCCTCTCATGTGGGGGCCACATACTCCACCATGGATCTCATCCATGAGTCTCTGAGCTTGGTCTTTATCCAGACATCTTAGGAGACCTAATCCTGCATCTCTTTTGTAGAGTGCATCTCTACTCAGGTAGAATTTCATAGCAAGTCGATGGATCCGCCTCTTTTTAGTCAGGCTCGCCTCAGCGGGTGTAGATCCATCTCGCAGATACTCCTTGATATGCTGATACCAAGGGTTATAGACGGGAGGTAGCTCATCCGATACTTCTCCAACATAGTTCCCATAAGCTGGGGCCTTTTGCAGGGAAAATGTGATGCTTGACATGTTTTCCTTGTCAGATATGTGAATCAAGAAGGCCAACGTTGCCAGTGCATCCGTAAAATTAATCGTATTACGAGGAATATGTAGAAAGGAGATTTCTTCGATCTCTAAAGCCATCTGTAAAACTTACCGATGGTAAAGCAACAAATGTAATTCTTTGGTTTGATAGATTCCTGTGGATTGTTTGATTACCAATTTGGAATCCCCAAAGACAGTTAACCGCCCGATGCCCATTAAACGGGCAAATTTTAGCCCCATGATACAGCCTTCATACTCAGCTGTGTTGTTGGTGCTGACAAACTACAATTTAACGGCGACGGGATACTGCTCCCCCGTACCGGATATTAGAACTGCTCTAGCTCCAGAGCCTTCTGTGTTAACAGCTCCATCAAAATATATTTTCCATGTATGGCATGCATCGTAATGATGGTGTTGTTGAACTATCATTACCCCTTCATCGGGGAAATATGTTTCTAAGGGTTTATAATCCCCTGCAGGTGCGGCGGCCAGTTGATCCGCAATTCCTCGACCTTTGACAGACTTTTGCGTCACATAGACGATGTCAAATTGCTGTAGGATCAACTGCCATCTGGACAGTTGACAATTCAGTATGGGCTTACTAAACACATACTTGAGAGGATCCACGCGTGATATTAGATGGGTTGTGTGACCATGGAGGTAATGCTGTAACCTCATGAAAGCCCATGCTAAAGCACAACAAGTCTTCTCAATTAGAGTGTACTTGTGTTCACTAATGCTGAATCTTTTGCAGAGGTAATAGATAGCTCGTTCTTTGCCTCTATCGTTTTTTTGCCCCAGCATACAGCCCATGGCATTGCCATTAATGGACAGGTACATGAACAGGGGAACATCATCCCTAGGTGGTACCAAAACAGGAGCGTTAACCAGCTACTCTTTAATGATAAGGAAGGCTTTCTGACACTCATCGTTCCATTTCATGGAGGAGTTCTTCCTTAATAACTTGAAGATGGGCTCACATGTTGCTGTGAGTTGAGAGATAAACCTGCTAATGAAGTTGATTCTTCCCAAAAATCCCTGTATTTCCTTCTCTGTCTGAGGAATGGGAATTTCCTTGATGGCCTGGATTTTGGTGGGATCCAGCTCAATCCCTTTGTGGCTGACTAGAAAACCTAGCAACATGCCTGATTTGACACCAAAGGCTCACTTGGCTGGATTCAACTTCAAGTTATACTTACACAACCTGTTGAAAAGCTTTTTGAGATGGTCTAAGTGGTCTTCCTCCTTTCGAAATTTGACAATGATGTCATCCACATAGATCTCTATCTCCTTATGTATTAAATCGTGGAAAAGAGCCATCATAGATCGCTGATAGGTTGCCCCGGCATTAATAAGGCCGAATAACAACCGTCTGTAGCAAAAGGTTCCAAAAAGCTTGATGAAAGTAGTTTTCTCACGGCCTTTCTCAGCGACCATAATCTGATGGTACCCCGCAACGCAATCCGCAAAGGAGTACATGTCGTATTGAGCGGTATTATCAATGAGAACGTGGATAAAGGGTACATGAAAGCTATCTTTAAGGCAAGCTTTATTCAAATCCCGGTAATCCATGCAAACACGCACCTTTCCTCTTGGTTTAGGCACGAGAACAATGTTGGATATCCACTTCGGATATATAGACACCATGATAATGCCAGCTTGAAATTGTTTCACAATTTATTCTTTAACCTTTAAACTCCACTCAGGTTTCAATCGCCTAAGTTTCTGTCTGATTGGCTTGAATCCTTCTTTAATGGGAAGACGATGAAGAACAATGTCAGTGGACAAACCCACCATGTCTTTATGAGACCATGCAAACACATCCTAAAATTGGGTTAATAGCACAACCATGTCATTCCATTGGTTTGGGGTGAGGTCTGAACCAATCTGGATTAACTTAGGGCTTTCTAAGGTTCCAAGATTGACAGAAGTGGTTTGGTCAAGGTTGGGTTTAGGTTTGTCTGCGACCCATTCCTTAATCTCCTGAGGTGTCTCAATGTCCTCTTGTATTTCCATCAAGTCTGAGTCCAACTTTGCATCAAAGTCACAACCCTTGTGGAGAGAAGGCACCTCATCAACAAGTACATGCACATCAAAATTCAGAGTCCTGAAACAAAATATGCTTTCACTTAATATATGAAACTTTTAAATCATACACAAGTGTTAGCATGTACTGATAAAATAACTGCTAATACTGTATAGAAAAGTAAGCAATTAAAGTTATCTACAGGGCAGAGTGATTTTTTGCCCGTTTTACCCTCGCCGACTAATGCATAGAGTGCTGCTCCAATTGTCGAGGGCAAAGTCCTGATGGACTACAGTGATGAAGGGATTTTCATTGTCCTTCTTATCCCAAATGATAACCATGACATCTAGGCAATCATCGTCTGGGGTATATATGCTCATCAGGAAAAAAGGCATAACCATAATATGGGCTAACACCTTTACTGGAGACTGTATCAGCTCATACGGTGCAGATGGAAAAGATCGTCGTGTGGTGGAAGCTTGAGGAAATTTCTTGTGCTTATGAGTATTCCTGTGATTGGAACTGGCAGAATAGCCTAGTTCGGCTGTCCTAATTTGACTGAACATTTGAATAGGGTGCTTAATGCTCTGCTGATTTTTACCAAGCCCTTGTCCAGGCTGATGACCTAATGACATCATTTCTTGAGTGGCCGGCATAACCTCGGCAGAAATCTTGGGCCTAGGAAATGGTGCTCCGATAGGTTGGTATTGTATATTACTCACTTCCAAGGTATGAAAACTGGACGACTCAACTTTTGAGTTGAAGTTGATGATTGGAAGATCTCCTTGTTCAGGACATTCCGGTTCAGCATTGTTAGTGACTAGACTGTTGTTGACATTGTATTTGAGTTGTTAATGTAGTGTGGAGGGAATGACTCCAGCCATGTGTATCCATGGTCTCTCCAATAGCAGGTTTTCTGAGTCTATTCTAAGAACATGAAAGGATACATTGAATATATTTGGACCAATCTCAATTAGCAGCTCAATCTTTTCGACAAAATTTTATCGGGATGCATCAAAATCTTTGATAACCGTATGGCTGCTTTGGATCCATTTGAGATTGACGTTCATCTTCACCAAGGTGGCATAAGGACAGATATTTAGAGATGAGCCTCCATCTATCAAAACTCTAGCTAGCATATATCCAGAGGATAAAACTGTAATGTGCAATGGCTTGCAATGACCGGTCCCTTTTGGTGGTATGTCGTCATCAGTGAAGGATATCATATTATTGTTGAAAATGTGATCAACCATATGTTGAAATTTTTCCACATCCACTTATTTCAGTAAGTAGGCTTCTTCCAAAGCCTTCGATAAGATCTTACGATGATCCTCGAAAGAGAAAACCAAGTTCAGTATTTATATCTGATGTGGAGATTCTCTTAAGCTTAAAATCACCTTGGCTTCATTATGGCCCATAGTGCGGAGGAATTTTTCAATCTTCTCCATGGGAATCTTCCCCTTTGCTTTGATGGCAGGCTTCATCACCCTCTGAGGAAGATACAGTGGATTTTCTTTCAACACTGTAGCAGTAGTATGAGATGTGGATCCTTCAGCTTCTCCATAATTCTATAGAACTTTGTGTAAGCTGACAACAGGATATTGTGGTCTAAAAGGTAAAGAAATGGGCTTTGGTGTAGCCACTTTCAAAGGATTGTTAGCTTCTTTGAGTTGAATTGCTTGTATGGGAAATGCTTTGATAGTCTCATCATCCTCAATGGATATAACTTCTACTGATCCCTACCATTTAGTAGGACATCTATTCCTACTCTTGAGTTGCACAGTGTCTTGTCTGCCAGTAGTAGGACACCGCTATCAATGAGATTTTAAATGAGTTGGCGGAGTGCCCAACATTCTTCTATGCTGTGATCGCGAGAATGTGAATTATATTGACATACTCCATCGGAGTTGAACCGTCTTGAACGGGGATTGATTGGAGGTAGAAGGGAGGTAATTCTTCCTTCATTGATCATCATTTGAAATATCTCCTCCATAGATTGGCCCAGATAGGTGAATTCCCCCTGATTGGCAAAATCCCGATGGGCTTTAGCATTTGCTCTCTTTGCAACCTTATCCTCCATAACTTCGCTTTCTGAAGGTGATGGTGGAACATTCATAACAAAAGGAAGGAGATAGGCATGATCCTGGCTGATTAATTGGCGTGTGACTTGATGATGGTGGATCACCAGTTCTGCTAATTGCTCAATTTGCTTGCAAAGAGCTTTCATCTTTTGTTCCATAGCAAATTGGAACTTTACATAATTCCATCTATTAACACCGTCTTTGATGGTCTGGGATGATTCACCATTAAAACTGGAACTATGTCAAATGCTCCAACTAATCATGTTGACTTCTTCTTGTTTGTGTTGAGGAATAGGGTTGTCTTGCACATGAGGTTGATCTGGTTTGGTGACCACGATCTCACTGTTGTCTATTAAATCTGGGATCTTGTGTTTCAAGGCCTAACAATCTTGAGTATTATGTACAGGTGCTCTGGCTTGATAAACACACTTCTGAGTAGCATTAAAACCACTGCCATTAGGGTTGGCTAGTGGAAGAAGATGTGTGATTTTCTTCTGAGTAGTCAGAAGAGCAAGAATATTCTCGAGCGAGTCCCCTGAGGGTGTGAACGTTCGAGGGCGCTTTTGTGAGACCCCAAATTTTATGAATAAAGATTTAAATTTCTCGAAATATTTTTTTTAAATATTATGGTGTGAATTTTATATAATGTTATAGTTGTGGGTAATATTTACAAATTTTGCAAAGTAAGCAAGTGGTTATATAATATTCGATTGGTCGGGGAATATTCTTTTTGTCAGGGAATATCCGTACGACGGCACAATCATTGGTGGACCCCACAACGGAAGTATTATCGTAGTTAGAAAATGATAAAATTATCTTTTTATAAAAATAATGGCGAAAGTGTTACCGTTAAAACTGTTGAACAACCCAGTAGTAAAAGTACAGTAATACGCGTGGTTGCATAGTAGCACACGGTATTGATTAGTGATGATTACGTAAGAAGTCACTCAGTTATACTCAATTATTGCTACAGTAATTGTTGCATCATATCTCTCATATTATTGATCCAATTATTGTCACAGTATCATCTGCATAATATGTTATATTATTAAATCAATAATTGAGACAACAAAGTTATTTATATTATTAAATTGCAATATTTACAATGTCTAGAAGTTCTGTCAAGGAGAGGTTTGGTCATCTAATTGCGCACCAATAAGGAGAAATCCTTATCGAAAATCCCACTCTTTCTTGGGAACGATCTGGTTGTTAAATATTGTGAGTTATAATATTAATGATGAATAAGTTTGTGTTGATTAAAGATGAATTTGATAGTTCTATTGTGTTGGGATTATTAGTGTTAGTGAAAATCGACATCTATTCCGATGATAATTGATGTCTGGGGGTTATATTGATAAATCGAGTAAGTTATCGGATAAATGAACAATTAATTGCTACTAATTCACATGCTTATATAACTATTTGTTCACATATGTGTACTATTGAATCACATTCTTGTACTATTAGGGGAGTTGGTGCAAGATTGATAATACTTGCATGACTAAGTTAAAAATGGAGGTACTATACTGTAATTCGTATTTTTACATGATTATAACTATTGATTCACATGATTGAACTATTGATTCACATTATTTACTATTAGGGGAGGTGGTGCAAGTTTGATAATACTTGCAGGACTAAATTAAAAATGAAAGAAAAGTTAGAGGTATTGTACTGTAATATTTCGAGTCCCAAAATGTGCAATTATCGAAACTATATTTTCCTATAAATAGAAGCTCATTCTTCCTTCATTTCTCACCAATTCACTAAAGCTTTAAAGCAATTATTATAGAGAGAAATTATAGAGAGAAAGAAGAAGAGAAGTCTTCTAACTCACTATTCCAGTATCTAGTCTTCTTTTGAGGTAAGAGGTATTATTTCTTTCGTATTCATGAAGAGAGCTATTGTTATTCAATTTCTTATTATTATATTGGAATAACCTGTCCATGCAAAGTACTGCATACACGGTGAAATTCTTCTATTATTCTATTCTTTATTATTCTGTTCGAATAATTTGTCTGTGCGGTCTATCGCATGCCTGGTGTATTCAGTTGTTATTCCATTCTTTATTATTCTGTTGGAATATTCTGTCTGTGCGGTTTACACATGACCTGGTTCCATTCTTTATTATTCAGTTGGAATATCTCGTCTGTGCGGTTTACGCATGACCTAGTTCCATTCTTTATTATTCTGTTAGAGTATCCTGTCTGTGCGGTTTACGCATGACCTGGTTTCATTCTTTATTATTCTGTTGAGAATAACCTGTCTATGCGGTCTATCGCATGCATGGTGAATTCTTCTGTTATTCCATTCTTTATTATTCTGTTGGAATAACCTGTCTATGTGGATTACCGCATGCATGGTGAATGATCCTTTGTATTAATATGAATAGTATTTTCATTCAAAAGGGGTTTCTACCAGGGGCAGTTTCGTAATTTTTTGGACCCTCAAAAATTCTGTAAAAATTGAAATGATAATTTGATGAGTTTTCTAGATTGTGTCCAAAAATGACGATTTTTGGATGTAAAGATTAAGAGTTATGGATTTTATGGGGAAAACCATTTTAAAAGTAAACTCTTATAACTCTTTGTGGTTAACTCTAAAATTGGTGAAATTTTTATTGGGCGTACATGTATATAACAGGAGTATATTCTTTAAATTTCAGAAATTTTGGACAAAAGTACAATTTATGATAAATGTCTAAATATTCGGCAGTTTTTGCCATATGAAAAATAGTAAATGAATTTTAAAAATTTCGAGAAAAATATATGTTCAATATGGGACTATATTCTGCTAAATTCCAAAAAAGAAATATTTTTGGAACTGATTTAATATTTTTCATGAAAATGAACTAGTTATGAGTAAATGAATTAAATATGTTATGTGAAGTAACAAAATTAGAAAATAGGATTTTATGGCTTGGAAATCCTTTATAGGGTATATGCAGATTTTTGATGAGAGATTTGATCATTGGTGATGAAATCTTATGAGTATGGCATTTTTGAATGATTAAATGCATTATTTGGTAATGTGTAAATAATTGAAATAAATTGTTTATAAGTTTATGAAGTGATTAAAATTTTGTTATAATATTAATAATATTAGTTGATGAGTTTATTAAGTGATTGATAATATTTGAATAAATTTAAAGTCTTTAATATTTATCATTATTTTCGTTTGATTAATGCTTATATCATTGTCATCATCCTCATGCTTATATTGTGATGAAAGTCATCTTTGGCTTATGTGCATAGATGGATTTGGTATGATTATGACCAGAGATTATTCGGTATAATCATGACCTGTAATGCTATATATGATGTGGTAAAAGTCCTCAGTGGCCTGCAGTGCATTGATGGACAATTTTTGGTATGATTATGACCAAGATTATTCCGTATAGTCATGACCATTGATGATTTAATGAATATCCTTGGCCCGTAGTGTAGGGATGATTCGATGATGTGGTTTATTTATTAAGCTGAGTCTCAGCGATAAGAATTGATGAAAACATTTTAAAACATAGAAGATAGTAGATATCATACTCTACTTGACTCTTCTAATGGATTGCTTATTCCGCTGCAGTTAAACTTGATGTCTATTGTATTTTATCAGTTTAACATTGTTGAAGACTAATGATAATTTATTCTGCATTATCTTAGTCATAATATTTCTTACTGGGCTAGTTGAGCTCACCCTTTCTTTCACTGTTTTCTTCAGGAAATGAGAATATAGTTTGGACGAGTCGGGGAATGGAGTGACGGTCCAGATGATAGTATTAGTAGTCCTCACTATTATCTTAAATAGTGTGATAATAAATGTAATGAGGACTCCATTGAGTGTGGATATTGTCTACATGATAATATTTGTATTAAAACTCATAGTATATGTTTTGTCGTATATTACACGACATTTGTATAATTAAGTTTGTATTTGAATTTATGTACCATATAAGTGGCGATCCAAAATGGGTGATGTATAACTGTTTTGGGGAAGTCACAGTTGGTATCAAAGCATAGGGATATGATCCCTGGCTGAGATGTGAGACAAGAACTAGGAGTGGAGAGACGGGGAATTCCTTCGCTAGTATGACCTACCAAAGTTTATTTGGTATTTTATTGGTCGGTCAGAGTATAGGGATAATATGTGATATGTTAATTAACCCTTGATTTGTGACAGTGTTTGAAAATGGCATCTGAAAATGTTGAGATCAGCAATGAAGCACATGAGACCGTTGAGTCACCAACGATCAATACCCAAGATAATGTGCAACAGGAAGACAATAATCCTCAGATAAATAACAACACCGATCAGATGATGAACGATGAGATGTTTAGAGACTTTATGTAATTCATACAACATCAGGCGAGAGAGACTCCTGCCATTAGGGTTGGCTAGTGGAAGAAGATGTGTGATTTTTTTCTGAGTAGTCAGATGAGCAAGAATATTCTCGAGCGAGTCCCCTGAGGGTGTGAACGTTCGAGGGCGCTTTTGTGAGACCCCAAATTTTATGAATAAAGATTTAAATTTCTCGAAATATTTTTTTAAATATTATAATGTGGATTTTATATAATGTTATAGTTGTGGGTAATATTTACAAATTTTGCAAAGTAAGCAAGTGGTTATATAATATTCGATTGGTCGGGGAATATTCTTTTTGTCGAGAAATATCCGTATGACGGCACAATCATTGGTGGACCCCACAACGGAAGTATTATCGTAGTTAGAAAACGACAAAATTATCTTTTTATAAAAATAATGGCGAAAGTGTTACCGTTAAAACTGTTGAACTACCCGGTAGTAAAAGTACAGTAATACGCGTGGTTGTATAGTAGCGCACGGTATTGATTATTGATGCTTACATAATAAGTCACTCAGTTATACTCAATTATTGCTACAGTAATTGTTGCATCATATCTCTCATATTATTGATCCAATTATTGTCATAGTATCATCTGCATAATATGTTATATTATAAAATCAATAATTGAGACAACAAAGTTATTTATATTATTAAATTGAAATATTTACAATGTCTAGAAGTTCTGTCAAGGAGAGGTTTGGTCATCTAATTGCGCGCCAATAAGGAGAAATCCTTATCGAAAATCCCCCTCTTTCCTGGGAACGACCTGGTTGTTAAATATTGTGAGTTATAATATTAATGATGAATAAGTTTGTGTTGATTAAAGATGAATTTGATAGTTCTATTGTGTTGGGATTATTAGTGTTAGTGGAAATCGACATCTATTCCGATGATAATTGATGTCTGGGGGTTATATTGATAAATCGAGTAAGTTATCAGATAAATGAGCAATTAATTGCTACTAATTCACATGCTTATATAACTATTTGTTCACATATGTGTACTATTGAGTGACATTCTTGTACTATTAGGGGAGTTGGTGCAAGATTGATAATACTTGCATGACTAAGTTAAAAATGGAGGTACTATACTGTAATTCGTATTTTCACATGATTATAACTATTGATTCACATGATTGAACTATTGATTCACATTATTTACTATTAGGGGAGGTGGTGCAAGTTTGATAATACTTGCAGGACTAAATTAAAAATGAAAGAAAAGTTGAAGGTATTGTACTGTAATATTTCGAGCCCCAAAATGTGAAATTATCGAAACTATATTTTCCTATAAATAGAAGCTCATTCTTCCTTCATTTCTCACCAATTCAATAAAGCTTTAAAGCAATTATTATAGAGAGAAATTATAGAGAGAAAGAAGAAGAGAAGTCTTCTAACTCACTATTCCAGTATCTAGTCTTCTTTTGAGGTAAGGGGTATTATTTCTTTCGTATTCATGAAGAGAGCTATTGTTATTCCATTCCTTATTATTATATTGGAATAACCTGTCCATGCAAAGTACTGCATACATGGTGAAATTCTTCTATTATTCCATTCTTTATTATTCTGTTAGAATAATCTGTCTGTGCGGTCTATCGCATGCCTGGTGTATTCAGTTGTTATTCCATTCTTTACTATTCTGTTGGAATATTCTGTCTGTACGGTTTACACATGACCTGGTTCCATTCTTTATTATTCTGTTGGAATATCTCGTCTGTGCGATTTACGCATGACCTAGTTCCATTATTTATTATTCTGTTAGAGTATACTGTCTGTACGGTTTACGCATGACCTGATTCCATTCATTATTATTCTGTTGAGTATAACCTGTCTGTGCGGTCTATCGCATGCATGGTGAATTCTTCTGTTATTCCATTCTTTATTATTCTGTTAGAATAACCTGTCTATGTGGATTACCGCATACATGGTGAATGATCCTTTGTATTAATATGAATAGTATTTTCATTCAAAAGGGGTTTCCCCCAGGGGCAGTTTCGTAATTTTTTGGACCCTCAAAAATTCTGGAAAAATTTGAAATGATAATTTGATGAGTTTTCAAGATTGTGTCCAAAAATGGAGATTTTTGGATGTAAAGATTAAGAGTTATGGATTTTATGGGAAAAAACCTATTTTAAAAGTAAACCCTTATAACTCTTTGTGGTTAACTCTAAAATTGGAGAAATTTTTATTGGGAGTACATGTATATAACAGGAGTATACTCTTTAAATTTCGAAAATTTTGGACAAAAGTACAATTTATGATAAATGTCTAAATATTCGGCAGTTTTTGCCATATGAAAAATAGTAAATGAATTTTAAAAATTTCAAGAAAAATATATGTTCAATATGGGACTATATTCTGCTAAATTCCAAAAAAGAAATATTTTTGGAACTGATTTGATATTTTTCATGAAAATGAACTAGTTATGAGTAAATGAATTAAATATGTTATGTGAAGTAACAAAATTGAAAATAGGATTTTATGGCTTGGGAATCCTATATAGGGTATATGCAGATTTTTGATGAGGGATTTGATCATTGGTGATGAAATCTTATGAGTATGGCATTTTTGAATGATTAAATGCATTATTTGGTAATGTGTAAATAATTGAAATAAATTATTTATAAGTTTATGAAGTGATTAAAATATTGTTATAATATTAATAATATTAGATGATGAGTTTATTAAGTAATTTATAATATTTGAATAAATTTAAAGTCTTTAATATTTATCATTGTTTTCGTTTGATTAATGCTTATATCATTGTCATCATCCTCATGCTTATATTGTGATGAAAGTCATCTTTGGCTTATGTGCATAGATGGATTTGGTATGATTATGACCAGGGATCATTCGGTATAATCATGACCTGTAATGCTATAAATGATGTGGTAAAAGTCCTCAGTGGCCTGCAGTGCATTGATGGACAATTTTTGGTATGATTATGACCAGAGATTATTCCGTATAGTCATGACCATTGATGATTTAATGAATATCCTTGGCCCGTAGTGTAGGGATGATTCGATGATGTGGTTTATTTATTAAGCTGAGTCTCAGTGATAAGAATTGATGAAAACATTTTAAAACATAGAAGATAGTAGATATCATGCTCTACTTGACTCTTCTAATGGATTGCTTATTCCGCTGCAGTTAAACTTGATGTCTATTGTATTTTATCAGTTTAATATTGTTGAAGACTAATGATAATTTATTCTGCATTATCTTAGTCATAATATTTCTTACTGGGCTAGTTGAGCTCACCCTTTCTTTCACTATTTTCTTCAGGAAATGAGAATATAGCTGGGACGAGTCGGGGAATGGAGTGACGGTCCAGATGATAGCATTAGCAGTCCTCACTATTCTGTTAAATAGTGTGATAAGAAATGTAATGAGGACTCCATTGAGTGTGGAGATTGTCTACATGACAATATTTGTATTAAAACTCATAGTATATATTTTGTCGTATATTACACAACGTTTGTATAATTAAGTTTGTATTTGAATTTATGTACCATATAAGTGGCGATCCAAGATGGGTGATGTATACCTGTTTTGGGAAAGTCACAAATGGTATCAAAGCTTAGGGATATGATCCCTGGCTGAGATGTGAGACAAGAACTAGGAGTGGAGAGACGTGGAATTCTTCGCTAGTATGACCTACCTAAGTTTATTTGGTATTTTATTGGTCGGTCAGAGTATAGAGATAATATGTGATATGTTAATTAACCCTTGATTTGTGACAGTGTTTGAAAATGGCATCTGAAAATGTTGAGATCAGCGATGAAGCACATGAGACCGTTGAGTCACCAACGATCAATACCCAAGATAATGTGCAACAAGAAGACAATAATCCTCAGATAAATAACAACACCGATTAGATGATGAACGATGAGATGTTTAGAGACTTTATGTAATTCATGCAACATCAGGCGAGAGAGAATCTTGCCATTAGGGTTGGCTAGTGGAAGAAGATGTGTGATTTTCTTCTGAGTAGTTAGAAGAGCAAGAATATTCTCGAGTGAGTCCCCTGAGGGTGTGAACGTTCGAGGGCGCTTTTGTGAGACCCCAAATTTTATGAATAGAGATTTAAATTTCTCAAAATATTTTTTTTAATATTATGGTGTGGATTTTATATAATGTTATAGTTGTGGGTAATATTTACAAATTTTGCAAAGTAAGCAAGTGGTTATATAATATTCGATTGGTCGGGGAATATTCTTTTGTCAGGGAATATCCGTACGACGACACAATCATTGGTGGACCCCACAACGAAAGTATTATCGTAGTTAGAAAATGAGAAAATTATCTTTTTATAAAAATAATGGCGAAAGTGTTACCGTTATAACTGTTGAACTACCCGGTAGTAAAAGTACAGTAATACGCATGGTTGCATAGTAGCACACGGTATTGATTATTGATGCTTACGTAAGAAGTCACTCAGTTATACTCAATTATTGCTACAATAATTGTTGCATCATATCTCTCATATTATTGATCCAATTATTGTCACAGTATCATCTGCATAATATGTTATATTATTAAATCAATAATTGAGACAACAAAGTTATTTATATTATTAAATTGCAATATTTACAATGTCTAGAAGTTCTGTCAAGGAGAGGTTTGGTCATCTAATTGCGCGCCAATAAGGAGAAATCCTTATCGAAAATCCCCCTCTTTCCTGGGAACGACCTGGTTGTTAAATATTGTGAGTTATAATATTAATGATGAATAAGTTTATGTTGATTAAAGATGAATTTGATAGTTCTATTGTGTTGGGATTATTAGTGTTAGTGAAAATCGACATCTATTCTGATGATAATTGATGTCTGGGGGTTATATTGATAAATCGAGTAAGTTATCGGATAAATGAGCAATTAATTGCTACTAATTCACATGCTTATATAACTATTTGTTCATATATGTGTACTATTGAATCACATTCTTGTACTATTAGGGGAGTTGGTGCAAGATTGATAATACTTGCATGACTAAGTTAAAAATGGAGGTACTATACTGTAATTCTTATTTTCACATGATTATAACTATTGATTCACTGATTGAACTATTGATTCACATTATTTACTATTAGGGGAGGTGGTGCAAGTTTGATAATACTTGCAGGACTAAATTAAAAATGAAAGAAAAGTTGGAGGTATTGTACTGTAATATTTCGAGCCCCAAAACGTGCAATTATCGAAACTATATTTTCCTATAAATAGAAGCTCAGTCTTCCTTCATTTTCACCAATTCACTAAAGCTTTAGAGCAATTATTATAGAGAGAAATTATAGAGAGAAAGAAGAAGAGAAGTCTGCTACCTCACTATTCCAATATCTAGTCTTTTTTTGAGGTAAGGGGTATTATTTCTTTTGTATTTATGAAGAGAGTTATTGTTATTCCATTCCTTATTATTATGTTGGAATAACTTGTCTATACGAAGTACTGCATTCATGGTGAAATTCTTCTATTATTCCATGCTTTATTATTCTATTGGGAATCATCTATCTGTGCGGTCTATCGCATGCCTGATGAATTCTGTTGGTATTTAATTCATTATTATTCTGTTGGAATATTTTGTCTGTGCGGTTTACGCATGACCTGGTTCCATTCTTTATTATTTTGTTGAAATATCCTGTCTGTGAGGTTTACGCATGACCTGGTTCCATTCTTTATTATTCTGTTGAGAATAACCTGTCTGTGTGGTCTATCACATGCATGGTGAATTCTTCTGTTATTCCATTCTTTATTATTCTATTGGAATAACATTCTTTGTGGATTATAGCATGCATGGTGAATAATCCTTTGTATTCATATGAATAGTATTTTCATTCAAAAGGGTTTTCTGCCAGGGGCAGTTTCGTAATTTTTTTGACCCTAAAAATATTTGGAAAAATTTGAAATGATAATTTGATGAGTTTATAAATGATGTGGTAAAAGTCCTTAGTGGCCTGTAGTGCATTGATAGACAATTTTTGGTATGATTATGACCAGGGATTATTCTTTATAGTCATGACCATTCATGATTTAATGAATATCCTTGGCCCGTAGTGCACGGATGATTCAATGATGTGATTTATTTATTAAGCTGAGTGTCAGCGATAAAAATTGATGAAAACATTTTAAAACATAGAAGATAGTAGATATTATGCTCTACTTGACTCTTCTAATGGATTGCTTATTCTGCTACAGTTAAACTTGATGTCTATTGTATTTTATAAGTTTAACATTGTTGAAGACTAATGATAATTTATTCTGCATTATCTTAGTCATAATATTTCTTACTGGGCTAGTTGAGCTCACCCTTTCTTTCACTGTTCTCTTCAGGAAATGAGAATATAGTTGGGACGAGTCGGGGAATGGAGTGACGGTCCAGATGATATCATTAGTAGTCCTCATTATTCTGTTAAATAGTGTTATAATAAATGTAATGAGGACTCCATTGAGTATGGATATTGTCTAGATGACAATATTTATATTAAAACTCATAGCATATGTTTTGTCGTATATTAAACGACATTTTTATAATTAAGTTTGTATTTGAATTTATGTACCATGTAATTGGCAACCCAAGATAGGTGATGTATACCTGTTTTGGGGGCGTCACAGCTTTACTTCTCCACTTTTAGGCAATGGAGGGTTTGAAAACTGTGCTCGAAAAGCGGAGTAGTTTTCCTTAGTATAGGCATGTTTTGACTGCCTTTCTGTCCTTGTAGTATCAAGGAAACATCATCATCTTTCTTTTTATGGACCCTCCGAGGGTTGTTTCAATAAGATCTAGACTAGATGTGCTCCGCAACTGCTTTAAAAGCGGTTAGGTCTTGAATTTTTCCTGACTTCAATCCCATCTCAGCCATCTCTCTGTGCTTTATCATTTCAGAGAATGGTTTGCCAATACCAGCTAAAACTCTCTCATAGAAAGGAGCTTCCTGTATGTCTATGAAAGTCATGACCATTTCTGAATCTGTCATGAAGGAATAACTTGAGCAGCAAGGCGACTCTACCTTTGAGCATACTCTTTGAAAGACTCATTAGACTATTTCTTGACCTTGGTAATCTGATACCGGTCAGGCGCCATCTGAGATTGAAAACTGTATTGAGTGAGGAAGGCGTGAGCTAGCTGTTCCCAGCTATGGATCTTTGAGTTATCTAATCTGGTATACCATGAATGGGCTTCTTCAGTCAGACTCTTCTGGAACAGCTACATTCTGAGCTTCTCATTTTCCATATAAGATCCAAGTTCTCCAATGAATACCTTCAAATGTGTATAAGGATCCCCTAATCCGTTATATTTTTTAAAATCAGGGTTTTGAATTTCTCTGGATAATGAACACCAGGGAATATGCAAAGGTCATCATATGAGATACTTCTATGTGTTCCAATCCCTTTAAGAGCATGGATACTTTCCTCCATTTGGAGGACCTTCTTCCTGATATCACCGGTCTCTGGATCTCCTTTGAGATGTGTGTTTTCTGGGTCTTTGTTGGTCGTATCTAACTGAGGTTTTGGAATTGTTTTTTCCAAACCTTGAGCTCCTCCGTGTGTAGAGGATTCTGTATGTGTAGGTATCTTTGTACCCTGAGCAGATTGATGAAATTCTTTCAGCAGAAGAGCCAAACCCATAATTTGTTTACTTAATCTGTCAAATTCTTCTCGAGAAACAGGATTAGACTGGTCAAAAGAAGACATGATTGGCTGTAAGCTAGTGGCCTTTTTGGATTTTAAGTGGGTAACATGCCCAATGATTTCCCTACAAAAGACTTATGTAGTTTAGTCTTAAGGATAATGTAAATGCTATTATAATGTGCCCATTTTAGGAATATTGTCCTGCAAAAACGGGTGTCATTTGATAACATGTATGCATAAATATTCTTCATATTTTCCATTACATAAAGATGAACATGTAATAAAATTACGAGTAATTGAAAATGGAAAGCATGAAGAGACTTTCCTCCGCGTTTGGTTTATTAGAGGTTGACCTATCTTAGGGTTACTCTCGCGGATTTTTGGCATGAAGGTCCCCAGATCATCGTAATCTACTTGACGGGAAGTTAATCCGGTCTTTCAACTGGAGCGAATCTGGGTGGTGCCTTTCCCGAGCCTCATTATAATTAGTCTCCCTACGAGTCCAGTAATCAAACACCGATAGGATAGCCTCCTGGTGGAGGAACCACACAACATACATTCACATACAACGTGTCTCACCGTTTATGAAAATGATGACATGTGCAAAGCACTAATATCACAGATAGATATTTTGCAGTGCAGTAAGTAGAATGCATTCGTACACATTCATCATAAATGTAAATGCAACATTCACACACAAACATATAACAGTTTTGAAAAGCTTGTAATAGCGGATTAAGCCCTCTTACCGGAGTCCCCATCAGAGTCGCCACTTATCGACGTCAAAATTTTTAGTTGTCCCTTTTCGTTACTTATTCTTTGGTGTTCTCATGTTAGGTGAGATTTGTTTGAAAAAACAAGTGAAAAAGGTCCGACATGTGTAATGTCGACGATTTGACTTTAAGAGTCGCCAGTTAGTATTTTTAACTGGTTGCACCAACACAACCGAAAAAGGTTTGTACATTGACCCTGTAATGTGACACTGCTAAACGGGTCTGTGAAACCGAGATTAATTTTTGGTTCGGGGGCTTAATTATGCGGAGGGAAGGTGTTAGGCACCCCCCGATATCCGTGTTGCCACGATGACTGCCACTTTTCAAGAAACGATTATATGAATGTGTGTCTGTGTGTGGATTAATGTGCAATTATTTGAAAGTAGTGCGACGCCTCATTCGCGCCTATATACAAAGGGTTTGACTTTTATAGAAAAATTCAGTTTTAAGTAAGATATAGCAATGATGTTTTGTAAAAGAGGTTTTTCAAACCCTGTGCTCAATAGGAATTGAGACCTTTTCATACTTCCATTTTATTATTAAATGTTCGGTTTGTTTGCTTTTATTTTCGAGATGCGAGGCAACTTCGAGAAAATAATATACAGCAGTGCCGAACTCCTCATGGGCATGACAACCATCCAAGGAAATTCAGACAGCGTAAATAATGTACAAGCTGCTTATAGCTGAAAATGTCCATCACAGGAACCGAATCTAGATTCAGTAGACTGAATCTGTGATCACATGATTCCTAGGCTCACATGATACCGTAGTTTATATGAAAATAAGTAAGCAGTTATATATATAAAAGCTGTAAATATATATATACAGACATGATTAACCACCACGAAGCAACTCCATGGGGGATCAAAAATGTAAATATATAAAAGCGATAAATATATATATATATATATATATATATATATATATATATATACACACATATGGACATGATCAACCACCACGAAGCAACTCCATGGGGGATCAGAAAAGTAAATAAAGCAGTAAATACGATCAACCGCCATGAAGTAAACTCTAGGTGGGACTAAATGTAAATAAAGCAGTAAAAGGCCTCGAAGTAAACTCTAGGCGTCACAGAAATGTATATATATATATATATATATATATATATAAAAGCAGGTAAATGCTCCGGATGTAAAATCCAGGCTCATCAGATATGTCTGACAATAATTATATATATATATATATATATAAAAGCAGGTAAACGCTCCGGATGTAAAATTCAAGCTCATCAGACAGAGTCTAACATCGGTTTATATATATAAATATATATATATAAAAGCAAGTAAACGCTCCAGACATAAGTCTAGGCTCAATCGAGGCATAACTCGATAATGTTAGTCCATATATATATATATATATATAAGTATATATATACAGATAGAAATGAAAACCACAGACCAAAGTTTGGGCATATGCACACAACACGACTCTCAATGTGTAGAATAGTGTGTGCAAAGATGAAGAGAAAGGTTTTATAGAGTGTAAAAAGGCTTAGAGTGAGCTGCCAATGCAGGCTTCTATGACTCTATATTGATAAACACTCAGCTCCCGTCGATAAATGTATAACTATATGTGGGCTAACAGGTGTTTAAAATGAGGAAACACTCAATATGGGGTGTGTACAGAAAAAATTGGACAGGGCTTCCTCACCTATTTTCTCTTTCCAAATGGCCACCCCAAGCCCTCTATTTATAGAGGGGGGGAAGCCGCAGGTGCACCTGCTGCTGCCCGGGGTGCCCCGAACTCTACGGGTCCTATCGTCTCGAAGTACGCGCACTCGTGCACTGTAATATCCACTTGAACTTGCAGAACTTCAATCCGAGCATCCGAACGAGGTATATAAGACCTTCTTCGGACCGCTTGTGTCGAGAGTTACACAATGACATGGATTAGAGGTTGTACGAAGTCAGGAAGAGGGGACCATGCCCATCGTCTTCAAGCTTTAAATTTTATCCGGTGTGCTGTCACGCGTAATAGTCACTCGGGATTGGAACTCAATGGTTCTTGTAGGACATTGATGTATGTATGTATGTATGTATGTATGTATGTATGTATGTATGAAGTGTTGAGACGACGCGCAGGTGTTCAGGTGGCAAGATGACATTTGACTCCTTACCGGGGTTATCTCCGGTTTAAGTTGAAAGTAGACGTTGCTCAGGGTTACATCTGAGATTGGACTGCTGCAGGTGTTTGAATGTCGCAAGGTCATCTGTAAATGTGTCTGTCTACCCGGTGTTAGCTCCGGGTCTGAGGTATGAGTGCCTCGGTAGGAGGTCTGAGATTGAAGCTGGATGCATGCACTTGAAACAAGTATTTCCGGAGTTATCGCCGGAACTGCAACATCATTCCTTGGGGTTATTTCCAAGGACAAAACTCGGGGTTATCTCTGAGGTTGGAAATGATCCTCCCGGTGTCTATTCTGGGGTTGAGACTGAACTTCTGATAGTATCCATAATGGATGTGAGCCTTCTTCCAAGGTTATCTCCGAAAGACAATTCTGCCCTCCTACAATGTTAGTAACAGGTATGCAGAAAATTTCGAGTGTCTACACCAACTCTAATAATAAGAATGTAAGGTGATAATAAATAGATAATGTCTATAAGAAGAGAATGATAAAGAAGTTAAGAATAAAAAGTTATATTTAATTATGGTACAATTGTACTCTTTAATAGTTGATGTATGGTATCTAGGTTAAACAATTCCTTCATAGAGCGGAGGTATATAGAATTAGCAACTTGGAACCTAGTTTGTTGGTTGTTTGTGGGAAACCAATCAGCGTACCATATTGAAACTGTTAGAGACTCGATGTGTACCAAGTATAGAAAATGGATACGTGTGATGAAAATGTGGAACTCGAATGAAATGTTGAGCAATGTAAATGAAATTAGAAATTCTTAAAGGAAGAATTGTTATATAAATAAGAAAATTCAAAGAAGAATCTTGAAGAGATATAAAGATAAGAAATGGGAGTTACCTAACTCCAATAGCCAAGATAATGAATAATGATGAATAGACAAAGTCTGTAAGATTAAAAGCATAAATTAAATCATAAATGATGAAAAAGAAAAGAAAGGGGATCATATAACAAAACGATCACGAGTTAAGAAAAGAATTTTAAGGGAGATGATTATAGAATAAGATTACGACGTGATCTGTTTAAGTTATAAAAGAAAGATGGTCTGTAATGTTTGTATAATTATAGATTGATGCTATGAAGATAATGTACTATGATATAGTACGAGATAAACTCACGAGGAGTTATTGATAATGTGATACGAGGAATTTGTATTGAGCAAGTTAAGGGCAAGTTAAGAGTAAGTTAATGTTAGGTGGGATTTCAATTGAGGACTCATGTGATGACTGAGTTTTACAAATCTTTGTATGAGCGAGGGTTTTGTGATTGCACACAGTTTATCACATAGATAATCATTGGAATGTCGGTGTCGCGCTATCAATGTATATGTGGTGAAAAGGTGATTCTTTTCTCATGTGTATATTTGATAGTTAGAAACTATTAAGATTAGTCATATAATTTTAGGATTAGGTGCGATTCTTAAAACTAATGCATATGGTAAGTTCATGACTCATAATAATATAGTATGTTTTGAACCCCTTAGTGAATGGACGCCTATGGTCTGACTAGGATAAGTTCTTAAACTCATATTATTATGGTAAGTTCCTAAACTTCCAATGTGTAGTAAGTTTAATGAACTATATTGGGGGTATAGGAAGATTATAAGTTAAAATACAAGAATATTTAGTATAAGAGCATTGGTGGTGCTAGAAATAAAAAGAATTAATCAATAATAAGGTAATGGAGTAAAAATTAAAATTGATGGAGAAAATTAGGTATTCCAAATCTCCTAGCTTTGCTAGATTTTTGAAATTTATTGAATTCGTGCTGATGTTTGCACTTCTATTTTTTATTGAAAAACATTGGATCAAATGATGGAACTAATGAGTTTTAAAAAAAATATTGTTATTCATATGTCTATGCTAATTGTTTCGGTTAGACAAAAATAATTTAAAAATATCAAAATGTATATTGTTTTTTTTGTAGTCATTAAGGCATCACTAAATATGATGCTGATTTAACAAACGAGGAAGTCATTAATGCAATTGAACCTAGTGTTGGATGTGATCATAAGATCGTTAGCCCACTATGGTATGATGTAGCGTGACAAAGTCATATAATGACTGAATCCTCAACGTACTATCGAGATAGTACGGTATCATGTCATCATAAAAGGATTTTTGGTTTTCTTTAAACTAAGAAAGATATGCCATATGAATTGTATAAAACTATTTCGATTGATGTTCGAGTTGTTGTTAGAAGTCTATGTTATTTGATTCAGCTAGACAAATATTGAAAGATGTTTATGCAGTTCAAGCGTTTCTTGAGAAGTTATGCGAAACCAAATTGTTTTGGTGCGGATTCAGGTGTTGAAAAGCTGAGGTGAACAACCTTTTTTTTTGGGGAGTACGCGAAAGAGTTTAGATGTTTGTGCACAATATATGGTACGAAGGGCTTAACACTCTAAGTATGGGAGTCCCTATAGTCTAATGACTGTTTAGATTTAAGTTGAAAGAGTACTTATAACCGTGGATAGAGTGCACAATACTTCGTACGAAGGGCTTAAAACCCTAAGTACGGGAGTCCCTACAGTCTAATGACTGTTAAGGTTTAAGTTGAAAGAAATACTTATAATCGTGGATGTAATTCAAGGTCTTGTGACCCCTCACCATGATTTAGAATCTTTTAAATTCATGAGTTATTCATACTGCTTCCCAATTATTGAGCAATTGTGGAATATTCTTACTATTCTAAAAGGCGAATGTGGTAAGGATGATATTCCTTAGAAAGAATTAAGTTGTAGAATGCGACACTGAATGATGAATATATTGAATAAGTGAGAAAAGAAATTTTGAAATGAGCAGGAGATGAGTTATCAAAGAATAATGTAAAACTTTTAATAGAAAAGTTTAATAATTGTAGAAAGATCTTTGTGGAAAGAAAGTGGTTATAGAACCCAATAAATAAATAAAGTATTAACGTAAAATCTATTTTGATAGATTGAATGAATGAAGATTAATAAATAAAATTTTGAGGACGAAATTCTTAGAAGAATAGGTGAATGTAATATCCCGAGTGTTTATGATAACGATCCTTAGAAAAGGAAATGAATGGGTTAAAGAATATATAATACTCAAAATATAATTGAGTTCAAGTGAAAGTTATGAAATAAAACCTAGAATTTGTTGAAGAAATGAATGTAGTAGGAAATATAAAACCTATATTAAGGTAATGTGTTGAAGTTATTCAATGATAAATTTTTAAAAGTTTTTTAAAAGAGATTTGATGAAAACCTGAGTAAGGTAGGATTTTGGTGATTTCAAGGACGAAATCCTTATAAGGGGAAAGATGTAACAATCCAAAATTTTATTTATAATTTCAAATATTTATTGAATTAAACAAATATTTTTAATTGATGTATTTTTTGTTTAGTAGATATTTTTTGGATTATTTATTAGTAAGTAAATAATTCATGAGTTATAGAAATTAACTTAATTAAGATAAAAGAGTGATGAATTAAATTTATAAGATAATACTCTAATTTAACTTAATAACTAAATTAGAGAGTTGTTAAGGATTATATAGTTTCTAGAATGTTGTTTTAATTTAATTTAGTAATTAAAGTGATATGTTAATTTATTAAGTAAAATTATAATGAAAATTATAATTTTGTGGTAATTGATTTTGTTTATTTAATTAAGATTGGATATGGAAATCCAAGTAAATAATGTGGGACAATAAACTATAGTATAAATGATTTATTGAAGTAAATTAAAGTAGTTTTAAATGGATTTACCAAATGAGGCTTAATGATATTAAGTCTTTATTTTTAAAAGTGTTTTGTCAAACAAAACCTTATGGCTTTTGAATTTAAATTTGAATTAAAAAATTAAATAATAATATATTAATTATTTTATAACTAATAATTAATTATAATTTATTAGAATGTCAGTTTTAGACATTTTGGTTTGGGTTGCGTCTGTTTTATTTTACTTTATGTAAAAGAGTTAGCCTAAGCCTGAGAAAAGAGAAGAAATGGAGTTTACAGAGAAAATTTGAGAGAGAGAGAGTCTGAGAAAGAGTCTTGTGATTTCAAGTAATTCTTTGTGTTCTATCAAGAATTATCTCCAAGCAATTAAAGATATAACTTCCAAAACCTTAATTTACGTATATAAATGTTGTGTATTTTGAACTTCGAATTTTTTGTAAATTTAAATTGGATGATTTGTTGATATACCAAATGATTAATTGTGTTTATTAGTAAATTTTTGATATTATAATTTGCATCTACACAAGGAATTAGTGTGCTAATTATGTTCAAAATGAAAGAAAATCGTTTACAGTGTATATGGTTATGTATATGGCTTGTGAAAGTATAAACAATTGGTAGTTAGTTTATGAAATAAACTATAAATTAAGTCTAGAATATGTTAATATGATAAGAAACGAAAAGAATGCAAGTTGAAAGAATCAATTTGGTTTAGAAACGAATTCGTAGTGAAAGGATTCGCTAAACATGTTAAAACATGAAAATTTAGTATGAACATGAGTTTTGGGTCAAGATTTAGGCTAGTTTGTGTTTCTATAAATTGTTATAATTCTATTATGTTGTAGTTCTATGAATTACGAATCCATAGAATCAAAAACGGACTAATTTAGATGTGTATAACTCAAGTTATGAAGATTTGTAGGAGAAAAGGTTCAAAAATTGCGAGAACAGTGAACTTCACAGTCCTGTTTCTGCTAACGGGTGCAGCTGCACTGTGCCCTAAGTCATTTAGGGCACATTTGCACTGTGCCCAAGGCTTAATTGGGCGCAGCTGCGCCCAAAGTGTGTTAGGTGTGACTGTTTTGACCCATTTTAGTAAAATAGGCATAACGTTTTCATATGAACACTAATTGAGGCGATACAAAATGATTCGGAATGAGGACGAATAGAACTACAACTTTTATTCTTTAAGTATTTCAATTTGAGGTTGGGAATAGGGGTCAAAATGGTCATCTTTAGGACTATTGTGTTTTCAAGGACAATCAGAAGGCGTCAGGCATGCACGTATGCTAGTGTAGTGCTTCTGACGATAAAAGATGTTTTTTCTAAGTTATAAAACATGAATTTTAGTAAAAATAGTGATGCTTAACATTAATAAATGATGTATTAGATAAGTTTTATAAGCATACTAAGCATACATAAGAGAGACAAATCGGGCGTGTGACGAATGAACATCGAAACGCCGTAACAAATGTTAATGAACGTAAAAAGTGTTTTGAGTCAAATGAAATAAATATTATAAGATATGAAATGGGGTTAATATAAAACCAATAAGAATTTCTAGCAGAACTTAAACACTTAAAATGAATTTTGAGTATTGTTAAAAAGAAATATAATGAGATATAAGTCGAAAATTAACACAATAAAATTGAACATTGTGTACTGATAATAGGAAGGGTTATGAGATGTAGAGTAAAGTTTATATTACAACTACTATGCATTGCTATGTGACTAATATTTAATATGAATGATTATATAATTGTGTAGGGCACGTGAAGTGCAGATAGTTGTAAGCTGTTAAAATGTTATTGGTAAACAACGATTAAGGCAAGTCTTTCAGTTACTATTTGCAATGTGAACTTGATGATTAACTATTTTAAATCTTTATTGAAAAGAGAATGATGTGATATATATATATATATATATATATATATATATATATATTGAAAGTATAAAATGTTAAAGTCAATTTATGACTACGTTGATTGAGTAATGAATGCTGATTGAGCAAGGAACTCAATCTTTATACTTGTTATGTGAATTGCACCATGTATGTTATGTTAGTCCAATGATTATGAGATATATGTTGAGCATGTTATTATGTGCTTCGTGATGCATGAAAACTATTAGATTTGCTGGACTGTCGAGCTCAACCTTGCAAATAACCACTTTTGCAGGTTTAGGATTCAAGGTAAAGTTATGTACTACTTGAAAGACATGAATCAAATGTGATAATTGAAGATTTATTGTACACTTTGGCTGAATTATTATTATTTGAACCTATGTATAAGGTTCCGAATAATGTATGATGTTTAATAAATGTTGAGTTATAAAGTTTAAGTTTTGTTTGTTGTATGAAAGAGTATTAAACCTGGATGTTAATTTGATTTATTAACTCTGATAAGGTGAGTAATAAGTTAAGTATGGTTCAAAGGTGGGCAAAGGTAAATGTTATGAGAAATGTACTTGATAAATCACAATAATTATGTAATAATAAATTGTAAAGTTTGAGTTATTTGATATGTAAAGGTTATCGAATTAAAATGTAAGATTCTATATAATAACTTTGATGAAGCGAATCATAAAATAACTTGATTCAGAGATGTGTATATGATAAAGGTTTTGATTAAGGGAATTAAAGTAAGAAGACATAAAAGTTTAAATTATTCCGTATTTTGTTAAGTTTAACATCGAATAATGATGTAAAATTAGAAGTTAGACAAGTTATTAACAACCGAAGTCGACAATTGAATTGTATGAATTTTGGGGTCGTTACAGTTAGTATCAAACCTGTGACACCCCCAAATCCAGGTACTCTATTCCCACAGAATTTAGTGTTCACTATCCAAAATCATTACATCTAACTACCTATCATAAAGGATAAAGACATAATTTAAATAACTTAAACAATAGTCTTTCCCATTAAAGGGTTACATCATTATCTCAAAAATAAACCCAGGCAATCTAACCTTAAAATTATTACATAAGTTTGCGGAATACATCATAAAATAAAACAAGTCTTTAACATAATTCATTAAAATAAAAAATTTCATAAGTCTTCAACACTTGGACATCTTGCCCTTTCCTTTGCTAGTAGATGGCTCATCGACTTTCTTTACTTTAGCTGCAGTGTTAAATACAAGAGTGAGCAAATAATTGCTCACGGATATAAAGAATAGTAATGATAAGAACATGAGAATGAACAACGAATGCTGAACAATAACGAACTTGTTCTACGAATCAAAAATAGAAAGAAAGTTCGAAATCAATATCTGAGGGTCTTAAGACCACGAACTATGTCTCTAGTATTTAGGTATTAATACCTCAACCTTAACAGTCATTTAGACTGTACAGACCCTTCTTAACGTACGTAGGGGGATCAACCCTTTGTTCCATGTATTGTGCACAAACATCTAAACGTTACACGTACAAAATCCCCTATGTTAGGGTTGTTCGTCTCGGTTTGAATTTAGAATTTCCGTTCTAAAGAAAATTTAGCTCGAAACTAACATATTAGGGTTTCTAGAATTTTAGAACACTATTCAATTATAGATTAATTCAATTAATAAAGGTCCGCTTACTACTTGAAGGTTTAATATAATAATAAATCTTTGAACAAGGTTATCAAAGTCAAAGATCGAATAACAACAATATATAATTGAGTAAACATGATATACATGCAAAGTGCTATATTTAAAAGAGTTAGAACAATATCCTTTGAATCGATGTACTAAAACAACATATGCTTTGAATAACATTAAGGAAAATGAAACTTTCTCGATGTAACGAATTTGGTTACAAGAGCTTGTATAACCATACAAAAGATAGATTAGTTTTGCTCAACCTTAACATAGAATTTAGAAACTTGCACAATGATAATTTAGGAATAGAAAGCTTGCATTCTTATAAAGAGAATTAAGTTATGAACTTACTCAATGAAAGTTTAGGGTAAGAAACTTGCCTTGTATATAAGCTACACAAGTAATAATATTCGCCAATTAACCTACATATATAATTGAAATTGCAACAACAATTAGTTACATTAACACCCATTTCATTAGTTTATTTTTCATTTTAATCAAGTCTATAATCCCTAACTTAGGACTTGATTATCCTACTCATTCACATAACACATAACTGAATTCTCAATTATATCATAGTATACGACATGGTGATTGTAAAACAATTCCAATTCAAATGACATCACATTACGAACTTCCACAACTTACTAATTCATAATCTATAATTTTGGTGTTATGATTACAATACACTACTATGCCTTGTAACATGTTTCAGGTCCTTTACAAATCATTAAAATATATTAACTTAAAAATTTCCAAGCTATGATGTTATCAGCTCATTACTAGGTCTGACAGACTACTGGCGCGGCCGCGCCAATTTTACACAGGATTACAGCGTGCCTGCATGGCAGAAGCGCGCCTGCGCCAAGATACAGAGCGCCAGCGTGACAGCAGAACATTCGCGCAAAGACACAGCACGCCCGCGCAATAGCAGCGTGCCCAACAGAGCGCCCGTGCGATGCATCAGTTTCAGTTTTTATAGATCGCGAACTTAGACTCTACTATAGTCCAAAAATCCCAATTCTATAGAAATTCACCAAACTCAACATCTAAAACATTGTAATATCATAGTTACACATGCTAAATATCATTCTACATAAAAAAAACATCACATGCACACGAATTTGAAGAATCAAAAACCATATTTTTCCAAATTTCTTCAATTTTGACACTTTTAGCGAATTTGATCGCCACGAATTCGTTTCTAAATCAATTGACATGATTTAAACTACATTATTTTCGTTTCTTAGCTTACTAAAATAATCCAATAATAAATTATAGATTATAACACATATAGAGCATCCATTTTTGTACTTTCTAAAGCCATATTATATGAATATAAACACTGTTACTCCAATTCCTTCCTCAAACCCAATTTCACGTGTTGGACAAACAAGTATCTATCATCTATGATGATTAACAAATTTTGCATGACTATACACATATATTTATATCAAAATTCATGTGATTTTCAAATCATATAGAATATATAGTACCCAAATTAAGAGTTAAAATCAGGAATAATTTATACCTTGATTTAGCAAAACGATAAGCAAACCCTTCTCTTCCATTTAACAATCACAGAAAATTCTCTCAAGCTCTCACTCTCAATCTTCTTTGTGCTTTTCTCTCTTGACTCTCTCCAAACCCTCACTGCTCTTCACTGATAACTAACCTTAGGAAAAAGAAAGACGCATAAAAAATATAACTGGCCATAAACCCACGTTCTCTTTCAGTTAAAAAATATAAAAGACGTCAGTTAAATAAACCAAAGGCCACAAGGCCTTATTTGGCTACCACCCATTCCCCCAACTAGATTATTTTAATAATATTTATATTATATAGTTTCCACATGTGACACATGCAACCCATTTAAATATCTTACAATTTATAATTATAATAATTATATTCTTATTATAATTATGCTTATAATAAATAAATAATTATATATCTAATTTAATTAATAAATTAGAAACATCACTTTGTTTAATTTATTTATTTCCTTTAATATTAAGCAATTCATTTAATTTAATTGTTTTCTTAAATATTAAGTAATTGATTTAACTTAATTATTTCCTTAAATTAAATCCTTCAAATAAAATTAACATTATTCAATTTAATTAACATTAATCAATTTAGTTACTAAATTAATTCATCACCATTCATCAATTATTTACTTTCCCCAACAAATAAATTATTTTAAATATTTATTTAATTTAATAAATACTTAAATTAAATTACAAATTTCTCGATCGTTACATCCTTCCCTCCTTAAAAGGATTCTGTCCCCAGAATCACAACTCGAAAAATTTATTCGTTACATTCTTCCATCCTTAACAAGATTCTGTCCTCAGAATCGCTATACAAGATCAAGCAAATAACTGAGGAAAATTCTTCATCGTAACGCTTTCAAGCTCCCACGTAGCTTCCTCAGCATTATGGTTTCTCCAGATTACCTTAACAGAAGGTATCACCTTATTCCTCAGTACTAGCTCTTTTCTGTCAATAATTTAAAAATGGACTTCTTCATATGACAAACCTTTCTCAAACTGTAAGGGCTCATATTCTATTACATGCTTATAATTAGGCTTATATGACCTCAATACTGATACATGGAAAATATTATGAATATGCTCCAACTCCGGAGGTAAAGCTACCTCGTACGCCAATTCACCAACTCGTCGAAGCACTTCAAAAGGTCTTATAAACCTAGGGCTTAATTTCCCCTTCTTGCCAAACTGAATTTTTCCCTTCTAGGGAGACACTTTCAGGAAAACATAACTACCGACATCAAATTCTCTATTTTGTCGATGTTGATCGACATATTTCTTCTGTCTATCTTGTGCTGTAATCAATCTTGCTCGAATAATCTTGATGATCTCGATAGTTTGTTGTACCAATTCTGAACCCAATAGCTGACGTTCACCTACCTCATCCAAGCATAATGGAGTTCTACATTTTCTGCCGTATAACACTTCGTAAGGCGACATGCCAATACTCTCGTGATAACTATTATTATAAACAAATTCCACCAGTGGTAGATGGTCATCCCAATTTCTTTTGAAATCCATGATACATACTCTGAGCATATCTTCTAGTGTTTGAATGGTTCTCTCACTTTGTCCGTCGGTCTGAGGATGGTACACTGTGCTCATTCTCAGCTGTGTCCCCATGCACTCTTGTAGTCGTCTCCAAAAATTAGATGTGAAACATGGATCTCTATCTGATACAATGGACATAGGTACACCGTTTCTCGATACAATCTCTTTCACGTATAGTTTTGCTAACCGATCTAGGGTAAATCGAAGCTTGATTGGCAAAAAGTGTCCCGACTTCGTCAGTCGATCGACAATCACCCAAATGGCATCGTAACCTTTTGGGTCGTTGGAAGACCTATCATAAAATCCATTGTGATATGCTCCCATTTCCATTCTGGTATCTCCAACGGTTGTAATAATCCGCTTGGCCTTTGATGTTCGGCTTTAACTTTCTGACACATTAAACATTTCGCCACGCACTCAGCCACATCCTTTTTCATATTCGGCCACCAAAAATGATGTCTAAGATCCTGGTACATCTTTGTACTCCCAGGGTGAATCGAATATCTTGAGTTATGAGCTTTTCCCAGAATTTACTCTTTAACCTCTGGTACTGGCAAAACCCAAATTCTCCCTTCGAATCGAAGTAACCCTTCCGAATAGATTTTGAATTTGTTTTCCTCACCTTCACATACTCTCTATTTTATCTTTTCACAGTCTTCATCTTGAAGTTGTATGTTTCTCACCTTATCCAACAACATTGAACTGTTTCCCATCTGGAATAACTTTTCATCGACTTTTCTCGGATACTTAATTTTCAACTCCATCTTAGCTATTTTCGACACTAGCTTCTCCTGAACAGTCAACAACATTAACTTCTCCTGTCCCTTCCTACTTAGAGCATCAGCAACAACATTCGCTTTTCTGGGATGATAGAAAATTTTGCAATCATAATCTTTGATCAGTTCCAACCATCTTCTTTGTCTCATATTCAAATCTTTTTGTGTAAAGATATATTTCAGACTTTTATGGTCGGTATATATCTCACACCTCTCTCCATAAAGATAATGTCTCCAAATTTTTAGGGCAAACACCACCGCCGCCAACTCCAAGTCATGAGTCGGATACCCTTTCTCGTAATCTTTCAACTGACGTGACGCATACGCAATAACTCTGCCGTTCTGCATAACCACACAGCCTAGTCCTTTATGTGATGCATCACTATATACTACAAAATTCCCTGTATCATCAGGCAACGACAACACAGGTGCTGAACTCAACCTCTTCTTCAATTCTCAAAAACTCTCCTCGCACTTCTCTGTCCAAACAAACTTAACCGCTTTCCTAGTTAAGTTCTTCAATGGAGTCGCGATCTTGGAAAAGTCATGAATAAAACGCCTGTAATAACCCGCCAATCCTAAGAAACTCCTTACCTCTGACGGTGTCTTCGGCTGATCCCGGTTTATTACAGCTTCAACTTTTGATGGATCCACCGAAATTCTGTCCTTATTAATAACGTGTCCGAGAAACTGCACACATTCCAACCAAAATTCACATTTTGAAAATTTTGTGTAAAACTTCTCTTTTCTCAATGTCTCCATCGTCACTTTTAAGTGTTCCACATGTTCCTCTTTGGTTTTGGAATATACCAATATATCATCAATAAATACCACTACAAATTGTCTAAAAATGGTTTAAACACCCTGTTCATCAAATCCATGAACGCTGCAGGTGCATTGGTTAAACCAAATGACATAATCAGAAACTCGTAATGACCATACTGAGTTCTGAACGCTGTTTTTGGTACATCCTCCGGCCTCACCTTCAACTGATGATAACCACTCCTCAAGTCTATCTTAGAGAATTACCTTGCTCCCTTCAAATGATCGAACAGGTCATCGATTCTTGGTAATGGATACTTATTTTTAATCGTAACCTTATTCTATTCTCGGTAATTAATACAGAGCTGCATCGATCCGTCTTTCTTCTTAACAAACAACACCAGTGCTCCCCATGGCGACACACTCTGCTGAATATACTTCTTGTCGAGCAATTCTTGTAACTGCACCATCAACTCTTTCATTTCAACCGGTGTCATTCTATATGGTGCTTTAGATATCGGGGTCGTTCCTGGTAGTAAGTCAATCACGAACTCGATTTATCGATCCGGCAGAAGACCCGACAAATCGTTTGGAAATACGTCTGTAAAATCTCTTATGATCGGTATCTCTTCTAGCTTTGCATTCTTCTTCTGTGTATCGACTATGTAGGCTAAGTATCCTACACATATTTGTCTCAACAACTTCTTGGCTTGCATCACCATCAGACAACTTGCTTGTCGAGGTGACTTGCTGCCAAAGAACACAAACTTTGACGGAGTCATAAGGTTAACACACTTCCTTTGGAAATTAATTACTGCTCCGTAATTGAATAACCAATCCATTCCCAGTATAACATCAAACTAGCCAAGTCTAAATGGTATCAAATCTACCACCATCTCGTAACCTTTTATATCCACTTTACAATCCCTATATATGAATTTAACAGGAATCACTTCCCTATTCGCAATTTTTATACTTAAGGGAAATTCTAATTCTTCTTGAGGAAAATCTAAATTCTGACCAAATTTATCGGATATAAATTAACAAGTAGCACCCGAATCAAATAGTACATAAGCATTAATACCATTAATCGGAATGATACCTGACACCACATCCTTAGACTGTACAACATCCTGCACGGTTATATTGAAAATCCTCGCAGTAGGTCGGCTTGACTGTGCTGGTCCAGTGATAGTCAATGCACCATCACCGTTGTTGTTTCCTTTTCCACCACTTGCACTTCCCGTTGGCTTCTTAGGGTAATCACGAGCCATGTGATCTTTTGAACCGCATGTAAAACATCCTCATTTCTTTGGACTAAAACAATTTGGTGCAATTCGTCCCTCCTTACCACAGTTGAAACACACCCGCTTTCCCTTCAAACATACCCCAGTATGGTTTTTCCCGCAAGTCATGTAAGCTTCAAATTTCTTCTTTGGTTGACTTCCCAGTTGTCCTCCCCCAGTTGAATTATCGCTCCACTTCCTCTTCTGACTGTTACTTCCAATGTTACTTCCACCAGCCTTATTTTCATTCTCATTCTTCTTCTTCTTCTGTTCTTGATTGTACTTGGTCAAGGCATCGCTTCCACCTTCCGTGATAATTTCCTTCTCCAATACAGCCGCAAATGTATTCAGCTGGAACATTGAAACCTTGCTGTAAAGCCAGGGCTTCAATCCTTGTTTAAACCTTCTCGCTTTACGTTTTTTGATATTGACTTGATATGTGGCAAACCTTGCCAACTCGTTAAACTTTGCAGCATATTCTGGCACCGTCATAGTTCCTTGTTTCAGCTCCAGAAATTGCACTTCCAATTGATTCTGAGAACTTGCTGGAATATACATTTTGAAAAACATCTCCTTAAATCTAAACCACATTATCACTCTTTGTCCCCCACAAACCTTATTTGCCTGCCACCAGTAGCTAACTTCAGACTTCAGCATGAATGTTGCGAACGCAATCTTCTGTTCCTCGTTAACCCTAGCAACTTCGAACACCTTCTCCATTTCCATGATCCAGGTTTGGGCTTCCACTGGATTCATAGACCCTTAAAACTCTGGCGGTCCAACCACTTTAAATTCCTTAAAGGTCGTGACTTGAGTTTGCGGTTGATTCGCAAGTGTACCCGTCAACAGAACTACCAACTGCTGAACCGAATTAGCGTTGGCCTCGTTATTATTATTTGTAGACCCCTCAGGAGGTACTTGTTGACGTGATTGTCTTCTTCTAGGAGGCATTTTCTGTTAAAATATATGCTAATTAGTTCATTACTCAACTTCTTGGGTATTTGAAGTTTAACTTAAACATTCCAAGATTAACGCTATATCACATAACATTTTAAATAAACTCTAATATTTTATTCATTCATAACGTTTTAAAACATACTAGAAATATCATAACCGCTATAAACATCCACTTTCCTAAACTAGACAAATTTTAGGATTACATACTCATACTATCCCTTTATTCATCTCAAAATAAGGGATTCATAGTTTATTTATTCACATAATTAACCAAATATTATTATCACTCTTATTCTATCTAGTCATGCTAAGACGTCGTAAGGCTTCTCAACGCTCTTCCTCCATGATACGGTACGCCGTTCTATGATCCATCACGAACCACGGCGAATCTTCAAACTGAGGTGGGAAATAAAAGACTTGATCATGGGCCCTATCAATCGCGGAATTAAAAGTGTAATCCATCTCGTTCATCTTGGCCTTCTTCACTTGGACCTTAGCCTCAGCACGGTCTGCACGTTGAGTCACCTTCATCCAAGCATCCTCTGCTCTTGCACGCTTAGCTGATTCCTCTTTGAAGCCATATTTTAATTTCTCCATGTCAGTCTTCATCTTCTTGTTTACTGCCAACAGGTCTTCATGCTGACCCTTGGTATGAACTAGGTCCCACTCCGTGTTTCCAAGGCATGAGTCGAGTTCTTGAATCTCCACATCCTTCTGCTCCATCGTAGTGTGATGCATCTCAATCAACTCTTTCAGCTCCTCAACCTTGTCCTGTAATTCTATGTTACGGTCGTACAGAGCATCATACATCTCAGCTGATATGAAGTTTGGTGGAAACTCCTCAGGGTCATCTTCCTCATCATCCTCCTCTATCTCCTTAGAACTATCATCCTCGGGATCGGTCACAGGCTCATCCTCCTGGATCAACTGTTCCCGGACAACATGGATATCCCGGGGTTTGTAGTCTCTAGGTATCTGAGGTATCACTTCCCTAGCTGGACTGGATCCTCCTTTGTTAGACATCTTGACAACAAAATATTTTAAGTTTTACTTAACATTTTTCGATACTCGCGAGCACATAAGTTATTAACACATAGCACATAATGTCTTTTATTATTTAACTTCAATGGATACCTTAATCCATTCCTTAAAACTCGATAAGAGTTGGACACCTCTATGTTTTCTGTTTCCTTAAAGGTTACGTCCTAAGGTTTCCCCACCTAAGGTTCATAACCTAAGGCTTTGATACCAACATGTGACACCCCCAAATCCAGGTACTCCATTCCCACAGAATTTGGTGTTCACTATCCAAAATCATTACATCTAACTGCCCATCATAAAGGATAAAGACATAATTTAAATAACTTAAACAATAGTCTTTCACATTAAAGGGTTACATCATCACCTCAAAAATAATCCCAGTTAATTTAACCTTAAAATTATTACATAAATTTGTGGAATACATCATAAAATAAAACAAGTCTTTAACATAATTTATTAACATAAAAATTTTCATAAGTCTTCAACACTTGGACATCTTACCCTTTCCTTTGCTAGTAGATGGTTCATCGACTTTCTCTACTTTAGCTGCAGTGTTAAATGTAAGAGTGACAAAATAATTACTCACTGATATAGAGGATAGTAATGATAACAACATGAGAATGAACAACGAATGCTGAACAATAACGAACTTATTCTATGAATCAAAAATATAAAGCAAGTTCGAAATCAATATATGAGGGTCTTTAGACCACAAACTATGTCTCCGGTATTTAGGTATTAATACCTCAACCTTAACAGTCATTTAGAGTGTACAGACCCTTCTTAACGTACTTAGGGGGATCAGCCCTTTGTACCATGTATTGTGCATAAACATCTAAATGTTACACGTATAAAATCCCCTATGTTAGGGTTATTCGTCTCAGTTTGAATTTAGAATTTCTGTTCTAAAGAAAATTTAGCTCAGAACTAACTTATTAGTGTTTCTAGAATTTTATAACACTATTCAATTATAGATTAATTCAATTAATAAAGGTCCGCTTATTACTTGAAGGTTTAATACAACAATAAAGCTTTGAACAAGGTTATCAAAGTCAAAGATCGAATAACATCAATATATAATTGAGTAAACATGATATACATGCAAAGTGCTATATTTAAAAGAGTTAGAACAATCTCCTTTGAATCGATGTACTAAAACAACATATGCTTTGAATAACATTAAGGAAAATGAAACTTTCTCGATGTAACGAATTGGGTTACAAGAGCTTATACAACCATACACAAGATAGATTAGTTTTGCTCAACCTTAACATATAATTTAGAAACTTGCACAATGATAATTTAGGAATAGAAAGCTTGCATTCTTAAAAAGATAATGAAGTTAGGAACTTGCTCAAGGAAAGTTTAGGTTAAGAAACTTGCCTTGTATGTAAACTACACAAGTAATAATATTTGCTAATTACCCTACATATATCATTGAAATAGCAACAATAATTAGTTACATTAACACTCATTCCATTAGTTTAGTTTTCATTTTAATCAAGTCTATAATACTTAACTTAGGACTTGATTATCCTACTCATTCACGTAACACAAAACTGAATTCTCAAATATATCATAGTATACGACATGGTGATTGTAAAACAATTCCAATTCAAATGACATCAAATTACGAAATTCCACAACTTACTAATTCATAATCTATAATTTTGGCGTTATGATTACAATACACTACTATGCCTTGTAACATGTTTTAGGTCCTTTACAAATCAATAAAATATGTTAAGTTAACAATTTCCAAGCTATGCTGTTATCAGCTCATTACCAGGTCTGACTGACTACTGGCGCGATCGCGCCAGTTTTACACTGGATTACAGCGCGCTCACACGGCAGCAGCGCGCCCGCGCCAAGAAACAGAGCGCCCGCGCCAAGACACAGCGCACCCGCACGACAGCAGCGCGCCCGACAGAGCGCCCGCGCGATGCAACAGTTTCAGTTTTTACAAAACACGAACTTAGACTATGCTATAGGCCAAAAATCCCAATTCTACAGAAATTCACCAAACTCAACATCTAAAACATTGTAATATCATAGTTACACATGCTAAACATAATTCTATATACAAAAACACCACATGTACACGAATTTGAAGAATTAAAAACCACATTTTTCTAAATTTCTTCAATTTTGACACTTTTAGCGAATTCGATCGCCACAAATTCGTTTCTTAATCAATTGACAAGATTTAAACTACATTGTTTTCGTTTCTTAACCTACTAACATAATCCAATAACAAATTATAGATTATAACACATATAGAGCATCCATTTTCGTACTTTCTAAAGCCATATTATATGAATATAAACACTATTATTCCAATTCCTTCCTCAAACCCAATTTCACGTGTTGGACAAACAAGTATCAATCATCTATGATGATTAACAGATTTTGCAAGACTATACACATATATTTATATCACAATTCATGTGATTTTCAAATCATATAGAATATATAGTACCCAAATTAAGAGTTAAAATCAGGAATAATTTATACCTTAAACGATAAGCAAACCCTTCTCTTCCATTTAACAATCACAGAAAATTCTCTCAAGCTCTCACTCTCAATCTTCTTTGTGCTTTTCTCTCTTGACTCTCTCCAAACCCTCACTGCTCTTCACTGATAACTAACCTTAGGAAAAAGAAAGACGCATAGAAAATATAACTGGCCATAAACCCACGTTCTCTTTCAGTTAAAAAATATAAAAGACGTCAGTTAAATAAACCAAAGGCCACAAGGCCTTATTTGGCTACCACCCATTCCCCCAACTAGATTATTTTAATAATATTTATATTATAAAGTTTCCACATGTGACACATGCAACCCATTTAAATATCTTACAATTTATAATTATAATAACTATATTCTTATTATAATTATGGTTATAATAAATAAATAATTATATATCTAATTTAATTAATAAATTAGAAGAATCACTTTGTTTAATTTATTTATTTCCTTTAATATTAAGCAATTCATTTAATTTAATTGTTTTCTTAAATATTAAGTAATTGATTTAACTTAATTATTTCCTTAAATTAAATCCTTCAAATAAAATTAACATTATTCAATTTAATTAACATTAATCAATTTAGTTACTAAATTAATTCATCACCATTCATCAATTATTTACTTTCCCCAACAAATAAATTATTTTAAATATTTATTTAATTTAATAAATACTTAAATTAAATTACAAATTTCTCGATCGTTACATCCTTCCCTCCTTAAAAGGATTCTGTCCCCAGAATCACAACTCGAAAAATTTATTCGTTACATTCTTCCATCCTTAACAAGATTCTGTCCTCAGAATCGCTATACAAGATCAAGCAAATAACTGAGGATAATTCTTCATCGTAACGCTTTCAAGCTCCCACGTAGCTTCCTCAGCATTATGGTTTCTCCAGATTACCTTAACAGAAGGTATCACCTTATTCCTCAGTACTAGCTCTTTTCTGTCAATAATTTAAAAATGGACTTCTTCATATGACAAATCTTTCTCAAACTGTAAGGGCTCATATTCTATTACATGCTTATAATTAGGCTTATATGGCCTCAATACTGATACATGGAAAATATTATGAATATGCTCCAACTCCGGAGGTAAAGCTACCTCGTACGCCAATTCACCAACTCGTCGAAGCACTTCAAAAGGTCTTATAAACCTAGGGCTTAATTTCCCCTTCTTGCCAAACCGAATTTTTCCCTTCTAGGGAGACACTTTCAGGAAAACATAACTACCGACATCAAATTCTCTATTTTGTCGATGTTGATCGACATATTTCTTCTGTCTATCTTGTGCTGTAATCAATCTTGCTCGAATAATCTTGATGATCTCGATAGTTTGTTGTACCAATTCTGAACCCAATAGCTGACGTTCACCTACCTCATCCCAGCATAATGGAGTTCTATATTTTCTGCCGTATAACACTTTGTAAGGCGACATGCCAATACTCGCGTGATAACTATTATTATAAACAAATTCCACCAGTGGTAGATGGTCATCCCAATTTCTTTTGAAATCCATGATACATACTCTGAGCATATCTTCTAGTGTTTGAATGGTTCTCTCACTTTGTCCGTCGGTCTGAGGATGGTACACTGTGCTCATTCTCAGCTGTGTCCCCATGCACTCTTGTAGTCGTCTCCAAAAATTAGATGTGAAACATGGATCTCTATCTGATACAATGGACACAGGTACACCGTTTCTCGATACAATCTCTTTCACGTATAGTTTTGCTAACCGATCTAGGGTAAATCGAAGCTTGATTGGCAAAAAGTGTCCCGACTTCGTCAGTCGATCGACAATCACCCAAATGGCATTGTAACCTTTTGGGTCGTTGGAAGACCTACCACAAAATCCATTGTGATATGCTCCCATTTCCATTCTGGTATCTCCAACGGTTGTAATAATCCGCTTGGCCTTTGATGTTCGGCTTTAACTTTCTGACACATTAAACATTTCGCCACGCACTCAGCCACATCCTTTTTCTTATTTGGCCACCAAAAATGATGTCTAAGATCCTGGTACATCTTTGTACTCCCAGGGTGAATCGAATATCTTGAGTTATGAGCTTCTCCCAGAATTTACTCTTTAACCTCTGGTACTGGCGAAACCCAAATTCTCCCTTCGAATCGAAGTAACCCTTCCGAATCGATTTTGAATTTATTTTCCTCACCTTCACATACTCTCTGTTTTATCTTTTCACAATCTTCATCTTGAAGTTGTATGTTTCTTACCTTATCCACCAACATTGAACTGTTTCCCATCTGGAATAACTTTTCATCGACTTTTCTCGGATACTTAATTTTCAACTCCATCTTAGCTATTTTCGACACTAGCTTCTCCTGAACAGTCAACAACATTAACTTCTCCCGTCCCTTCCTACTTAGAGCATCAGCAACAACATTCGCTTTTCTGGGATGATAGAAAATTTTGCAATCATAATCTTTGATCAGTTCCAACCATCTTCTTTGTCTCATATTCAAATCTTTTTATGTAAAGATATATTTCAGACTTTTATGGTCGGTATATATCTCACACCTCTCTCCATAAAGATAATGTCTCCAAATTTTCAGGGCAAACACCACCTCCGCCAACTCCAAGTCATGAGTCGGATACCCTTTCTCGTAATCTTTCAACTGACGTGACGCATACGCATTAACTCTGCCGTTCTGCATAACCACACAGGCTAGTCCTTTATGTGATGCATCACTATATACTACAAAATTCCCTGTATCATCAGGCAACGACAACACAGGTGCTTAACTCAACCTCTTCTTCAATTCTCAAAAATTCTCCTCGCACTTCTCTGTCCAAAAAAACTTAACCGCTTTCCTAGTTAAGTTCTTCAATGGAGTCGCGATCTTGGAAAAGTCATGAATAAAACGCCTATAATAACCCGCCAATCCTAAGAAACTCCTTACCTCTGACGGTGTCTTCGGCTGATCCCGATTTATTACAGCTTCAACTTTTGATGGATCCACCGAAATTTTGTCCTTATCAATAACGTGTCCGAGAAACTGCACACCTTCCAACCAAAATTCACATTTTGAAAATTTTGCGTACAACTTCTCTTTTCTCAATGTCTCCATCGTCACTTTTAAGTGTTCCACATGTTCCTCCTTGGTTTTGGAATATACCAATATATCATCAATAAATACCACTACAAATTGTCTAAAAATGGTTTAAACACCCTTTTCATCAAATCCATGAACGCTGCAGGTGCATTGGTTAAACCAAATGACATAATCAGAAACTCGTAATGACCATACCGAGTTCTGAACGTTGTTTTTGGTACATCCTCCGGCCTCACCTTCAACTGATGATAACCACTCCTCAAGTCTATCTTAGAGAATTACCTTGCTCCCTTCAAATGATCGAACAGGTCATCGATTCTTGGTAATGGATACTTATTTTTAATCGTAACCTTATTCAATTCTCGGTAATCAATACAGAGCTGCATCGATCCGTCTTTCTTCTTAACAAAAAACACCAGTGCTCCCCAATTTCACGTGTTGGACAAACAAGTATCAATCATCTATGATGATTAACAGATTTTGCAAGACTATACACATATATTTATATCACAATTCATGTGATTTTCAAATCATATAGAATATATAGTACCCAAATTAAGAGTTAAAATCAGGAATAATTTATACCTTGATTTACAAAACGATAAGCAAAACCCTTCTCTTCTACTTGACAATCACAGAAAATTCTCTCAAGCTTTCACTCTCAATCTTCTCTGTGCTTTTCTCTCTTGACTCTCCCCAAACCCTCTCTGCTCTTCACTGATAACTAACCTTAGGAAAAAGAAAGACACGTAGAAAATATAACTGGCCATAAACCCACGTTCTCTTTCAGTTAAAAAAAAAACAAAAGATGTCAGTTAAATAAACCAAAGGTCATAAGGCCTTGTTTGGCTACCACCCATTCCCCCAACTAGATTATTTTAATAATATTTATATTATATAGTTTCCACTTGTCACACATGCAACCCATTTAAATATCTTACAATTTATAATTATAATAATTATATTCTTATTATAATTATGCTTATAATAAATAAATAATTATATATCTAATTTAATTAATAAATTAGAAACATCATTTTGTTTAATTTATTTATTTCCTTTAATATTAAGCAATTCATTTAATTTAATTATTTTCTTAAATATTAAGTAATTGATTTAACTTAATTAGTTCCTTAAATTAAATCCTTCAAATAAAATTAACATTATTCAATTTAATTAACATTAATCAATTTAGTTACTAAATTAATTCATCGCCATTCATCAATTATTTACTTTCCCCAACAAATAAATTGTTTTAAATATTTATTTAATTCAATAAATATTTAAATTAAATTACAGATTTCTCGATCGTTACAAAACCTGTAGATTATAAACCTTATGTAAAAGTACCATAGGCTATAACCTTAGAGAAGAGAGGTGAAGATAATAAAAGAATAAGTTCAAATAAAGTTTGAACAATAAGAAGTAATTTAAGAAATTTATAAAGAAGGGATTAAAACATGCGTGAGAGGATTTCAAAGAAGAATCTCGCAGAGTTATAAGGAATATGAATGCGGGGTTACCCAACTCCAATAATAAGGGTGTAAGGTGATAATAAATAGATAATGTCTATAAGAAGAGAATGATAAAGAAGTTAAGAATAAAAAGTTATATTTAAGTATGGTACAATTGTACTCTTTAATAGTTGATGTATGGTATCTGAGTTAAATGATTCCTTCATAGAGTAGAGGTATATAAAATTAGCAACTCAGAACCTAGTTTGTTGGTTGTTTGTGAGAAACCACTCAGTGTATGTGAGACCCCAAATTTTATGAATAAAGATTTAAATTTCTCAAAATATTTTTTTGAATATTATGGTGTGGATTTAATATAATGTTATAGTTGTGGGTAATATTTATAAATTTTACAAAGTAAGCAAGTGGTTATATAATATTCGATTGGTCGGGGAATATTCGTTTTAACAGGGAATATTCGTACTACAGCAGAATCATTGGTGGACCCCACAACGTAAGTATTGTCGTAGTAAAAAAACGACAGGGTTATCTTTTATTAAAAATAACTGCGAAAGTGTTACCGTTAAAACTGTTGAACTACCCGGTAGTAAAAGTACAGTAATACGCGTGGTTGCATAGTAGCACACGGTATTGATTATTGATGCTTACGTATGAAGTCACTCAATTATACAAAATTATTGCTACAGTAATTGCTGCGTCATATCTCTCATATTATTGATTCAATTATTGTCACAGTATCATCTGCATAATATGATATATATTATTAAATCAATAATTGAGACGACAAAGTTATTCATATTATTAAATTGCAATATTTATAATGTCTAGAAGTTCTGTCAAAGAGAGGTTTGGTCATCTAATTGCGCACCAATAAGGAGAAATCCTTATCGGAAAGCCCTCTCTTTCCTAGGAACGACCTGGTTGTTAAATATTATGAATTATAATATTAATGATGAATAAGTTTGTGTTGATTAAAGATGAAATTGATAGTTCCATTGTGTTGGAATTATTAGTGTTAGTGAAAATCGACATTTATTCCGATGATAATTGATGTCTGGGGTTATATTGATAAATCGGGTAATTAATCGGATAAATGAGCAATTAATTGCTACTAATTCACATGTTTATATAACTATTTGTTCACATGTGTGTACTATTGAATCACATTCTTGTATTATTAGGGGAGTTGATGCAAGATTGATAATACTTGCATGACTAAGTTAAAAATGGAGGTATAGATGGAGGTACTATACTGTAATTCGTATTTTCACATGATTATAACTATTGATTCACATGATTGAACTATTGATTCACATTATTTACTATTAGGGGAAGTGGTGCAAGTTTGATAATACTTGCAGGACTAAATTAAAAATGAAAGAAAAGTTAAAGGTATTGTACTGTAATATTTCGAGCCCCAGAACGTGCAATTATCGAAACTATATTTTTCTACAAATAGAAGCTCATTCTTCCTTCATTTCTCACCAATTCACTAAAGCTATATAGCAATTATTATAGAGAGAAATTATAGAGAGAAAGAAGAAGAGAAGTCTGCTACCTCTCTATTCTAGTATCTAACTTTATTCTAAGGTAAGGAGTATTATTTATTTCGTATTCATGAAGAGAGCTATTGTTATTCCATTCCTTATTATTATGTTGGAATAACCTGTCTATGCGAAGTACTACATACATGGTGAAATTCTTCTATTATTCCATTCTTTATTATTCTGTTGGAATATCCTGTCTGTGCGGATTACGCATGACCTGGTTCCATTTTTATTATTCCGTTGGAATAACATGTCTGTGCGGTCTATCGCATGCCTGGTGAATTCTGTTGTTATTCCATTCTTTATTATTCTGTTGGAATATCTTGTCTGTGCGATTTACGCATGACCTGGTTCCAACCTTTATTATTCTTTTGAGAATAACCTGTCTGTGCGGTTTATCGCATGCATGGTGAATTTTTCTGTTATTCCATTCTTTATTATTCTATTGGAATAACCTGTCTATGTGGATTACCGCATGCATGGTGAATGATCATTTGTATTCATATGAATAGTATTTTTATTCAAAAGGGGTTTCTGTCAGGGGTAGTTTCGTAATTTTTCTGACCCTCGAAAATTTTGAAAAAAATTAAAATGATAATTTGATGAGTTTTCTAGATTGTGTCCAAAAATGGCGATTTTTGGATGTATAGATTAAGATTTATGAATTTTATGGGAAAAGACTATTTTTAAAGTAAACACTTATAACTCTTTGTGGTTAACTCCAAAATTGGTGAAATTTTTATTGGGAGTACATGTATATAACATGAGTATACCCTGTAAACTTTGGAATATTTGGACAAAAGTATAATTTATGATAAATATCTAAATATTCGGCAGTTTTGGCAATATGAAAAATAGTAAATGAATTTTAAAAATTCTGAGAAAAATATATGTTCAATATGGGACTATATTCTGCTAAATTCCAGAAAAAGAAATATTTTTGGGACTAATTTGATATTTTTCATGAAAATGAACTAGTTATGAGTAAATGAATTAAATATGTTATGTGAAGTAACAAAATTGGAAAATAGGATTTTATGGCTTAGAAATCTTATATAGGGTATATGCAAATTTTTGATGAGGTTTTGATCATTGGTGATGAAATTTTACGAGTATGGCATTTTTGAATGATTAAATGCATTATTTGGTGAAGTGTAAACAATTAAAATAAATTGTTTATAAGTTTATGGAGTGATTAAAATATTGTTATTGAAAGTAGTATGCACACAAGCCAATCATGTTTAATGATAAAGCATATACTTTGTAACCATCTTATTCATTTATTAATAAAATGTATTAATTTATTAAAGGCTTTTAATTATCTACATGATGTTGTTTTATAATATGTGATAAACCCATAGTTTTAAGCAATGCTTTTAGAATAATGATGATGATCATTCTAATGAGATCTAAATTCTTAGAAAGCTTAAAACTAAAATAGTTCTCAATCGTTGGATTACTAAATTGGGGATTAGTGAATCCGGATAGATTGGTACATACGTTGCTTGCTCATTGGATGAGGATGATTGATCTCATGATCATTTGTGTGGAGACACTAAAGCAAGTATGTAGGTGCTTATTAGAGAATAAGTTCACTGAACGTGACTCGCTAAGGAATACATAATGGAGTTTTACTTGCATGTCAATAGGAATTCCTGTAGTGATAGTAGTACAAGTGATCCTTGGACTTGAGATCATCATAGTATCTCATGTATGATGAGTTATACTTTGACTTATTCCTTAAGACCCTTAGGGTATATCAAAGGGTATGCTTGGGTATAATAAGTTGTACATGGAGATAATGTATGATCAATAAAGAATCTACCACTTCTAGTAAAAGAAGAGAAATGTCCTATGTGATTCGATAAATGACAACCCAGTAGTCCTTGGCCAAGGCAGAATGAAATTAGAAAAGAGTTTCTAATTTGCATTATTTGGTGTTGTGCATTTAAGAGTCGAAATACATATAATTAAATAAAATAAGACTTGACAGAAATTCCATGTCTTATATTTAATTGGGACATTGTATGGTGGAAGGATTGAATTGTACGGTAACTATTTACTCAAAGGTTCTTTTATGATTAATGTTGAAATCTATATTATCTGGAAAGTCGTTGATCGCTAGGGAGGCTTATCCCTATTGTAGAATAAATATTATTTATTTAAATAAATTATTAGTTTAATTTATTTATTTAAATAAGATTAGAATTGTTCTAATTGATTTATTCACAACCGGTTTAATATGGAGAACCTAAAGGGTCACACCATAAAAGGAAGAATAATTATTTAAGAAGTTAATGGCATAATCGTAATAATAAGTTAAGTATATTTAATTTGATCTATGGTGATAGAATAAATTAAATAGCTTAATATTTATTATTTAATATTTTAGAAATATTAAATATAAATTAATAAGAGGAGTCTTATTATTATTATTACTATTATTATTATTTAATTCCTAAAGGAGTTTGGGAATTAATTCATAAAAGTACTCTCAAATATCCTAATAGGATTAGGAGGCAAATTAATTAAAAGAGTTTAATTAATTATCCCTAATAAGATTAGGGAGCTTAATTAATTAAAAGAATTTAATTAATTAAATAAAACCCAATTCCTTAATTGTTAAGGAGGGTTGCCTACATCTATAAATAAGAGGAGTCTTATTATGGGTGAAAAGGTTGTTGACTTTAACAACATACGTTATTCCAATTGTTGGAGAGTACGCCTTTTCTATAGAGATAGAAAACTAGGGTTTTGCCAAATACCCATCTTCTTGAATTCTTCTTCTTCCTTGGTGGATCACCTATAGAGGCCAAACACTTGGGTGGCTAACGTTGATCAAAGGAAGGAACCAAACCCGGTGGATTCAAGATGAACGCGAAAAGAATTGGAGGTGAACTTGTACCTGAGGAAGCTTGGATCTTCAAGGGTATGATTCTTATTCATATCTTTTCGTTTAATTAATAATTATGCATAAAGGGTGATCCGGGTACATGGTTTGTAAAATTTTTAAAACTCTGATTTTCCACGTTTCCGCTTATTTGTGCAATTTGATTGCGTTCTTGAATATTACAAACCTAACAGTTATAATATTAATAATATTAGATGATGAGTTTATTAAGTAATTGATAATATTTGGATAAATTTAAAGTCTTTAATATTTATCCTTATTTTCGTTTGATTAATGCTTATGTCATTGTCGTCATCCTCATGCTTATATTGTGATGAAAGTCATCTTTGGCTTACGTGCATAGATGGATTTGGTATGATTATGACCAGGGATCATTCGGTATAATCATGACCTGTAATGTTATAAATGATGTGGTAAAATTCCTCAGTGGCCTGTAGTGCATTGATGGACAATTTTTGGTATGATTATGACCAGGGATTATTCGGTATAGTCATGACCATTGATGATTTAATGAATATCCTTGGCCCGTAGTGCAGGGATGATTCGATGATGTTGTTTATTTATTAAGCTGAGTCTCAGAGATAAAAATTGATGAAAATATTTTAAATCATAGAAGATAGTAGATATTATGCTCTACTTGACTCTTCTAATAGATTGCTTATTCCGCTGCAGTTAAACTTAATGTCTATTATATTTTATCAGTTTAACATTGTTGAAGACTAATGATAATTTATTCTGCATTATCTTAGTCATAATATTTCTTACTGGGCTAGTTTAGCTCACCCTTTCTTTCACTGTTCTCTTCAGGAAATGAGAATATAGTTGGGACGAGTCGAGGAAGGGAGTGACGGTCCAGATGATAGCATTATTAGTCCTCACTATTTTGTTAAATAGTGTGATAATAAATGTAATGAGAACTCCATTGAGTGTGGATATTGTCTAGATGACAATATTTGTATTAAAACTCATAGCTTATGTTTTGTCATATTTTACACGACAGTTGTATAATTAAGTTTTTATTTATATTTTGTACCATGTATTTGGCGACTCAAGATGGGTGATGTATACCTATTTTGGGGGCGTCACGATATACCATATTGAAACTGTTAGAGACTCGATATGTACCAAGTATAGAAAATGGATACGTGTGATGAAAATGTGGAACTCGAATGAAATGTTGAGCAATGTAAATGAAATTAGAAATTCTTAAAGGAAGAATTGTTATATAAATAAGAAAATTCAAAGAAGAATCTGTATGATTAAAAGCATAAATGAAATCGTAAATGATGAAAAAAGAGAGAGAATCGTAAAACAAAATGATCACGAGTTAAGAAAAGAATTTTAAGGGAGATGATTATAGAATAAGATCACGACGTGATCTGTTTAAGTTATAAAAGGAAGATGGTCAGTAATGTTTGAATTAGAAGATGAAGGGAAAGCTTCTGCAGAGAGAAAATATAGGCATAGAGATATAGCTTTTCTTTGCTTTGTAACTTGGTAAGTTTGAAATGAAGTAAAAAGTTATTATTTATAGAGTTTTGAAGTTAGTGGTAAAATAATCTTTTGGAAATATGAATTTAATTTGAATGATCCGATTTTGTAAGGATGAAAAATAGAGGGTTCGAATTGCAAGATAAAATAGAGAACGGCTCAGATCAGTTTGGGACACACAGATTGGCCAACTTTGTTTATTAGGGGTGTTGCAGACGGTCCATTTTTTTTCAATTTTCTAGTTTTCCAGACTGGATCGGACCGAACCGGCTGGTTCAGTATAAAAAGAACCAGTTCGATTTTGGTAAAAAAACCGGTATATATCGGTTTTTTGGTAACGATTTCGGTACGACCTATTTATGATTCAGTTTTACAGAACCGGACCGGTATATACTCGTTTTCTAATTTTTTTATTATTAATAAATAATTAATAATAATAATAATAATAATAATAATAATGATAATAATAATAATAATAATTATTATTATTATTATTATTATATTAATTTTTGGTAAAAATGGGTACCAAACTGGTAAACCAGTACCGGTATCGGTACCGAAATTTGGCTAATTTCGATACCAATTCGGTTCGGTATAGGTTCGATTTAGGCCGATAAAAACCGGTTACACACCCCTATTGTTTATGCAGGAATGTTACTGTGACAACCCAAATTTTCATAAGTTATTAAAATATGAATTTAATAATTAAAATTCTTATTATGAGATGTTTTGAGTTTGAGTATGTATATATACATACTATATATTTTTAAATATGTGATCCGGTGTGAAGAGAAATATAAATTCATATATTGGGAAAGTGAGGTTCAATAGTTAAGTTAACTATTGAAGAAATTAAAAAAATTTGGTAATTAATTTTAAATATTTATTAAATTAAATAAATATTTTAAATATTATATTTATTGAGAAAAATAAATAATTTATGAAATTGTGGTATAATAATTTAGTTACGTGTGTATGATAATTAAATTAAAGCAAAGGTAAATTTTATTCTTTGAAGATTTTATTTAATGAATTAATTAAATTAAATGAGTTGTTTAATATTAAAGAAAATAAGTAAATTAAATAAAGCGTTGTTTAAATCTAATTTATTAATTAAATTAGATATATGATTATTTATTAATCATCAAAAGAATTATAATAAAAATTATAATTATTATTGTAAGTTATGTAAAATGGTTATAGGTGTGACAAATAAAAACTATATAATATAATCTTATCAAAATAAATTGAAATGAGGGGAATTGTGTGTAGCCAAACAAGGCCTTGTGGCCTTTGGCTTATTGTAAGTGACGCGGACATAAAAGCCATATCAGTTTATTTCTATGCATATTATTTCTTTCCCTAAGGTTAGATAACAGTGAAGAACCGAGAATAGAGAAAGCTTGGTAGGAAGAGAGAAATTCTCTGTAGATTTTGCTAGAGAGTTGGAATATCAAGGGAAAACAATCCTCTTCCCAACAAACAAAGATTCAAGGTATAATCTACTTTAATCTTAACTTTTATCTTTGAAATTTCTATTGATAATTATGTGGGATTGATACAAATACTTGTATATAGGGTTTTAATCTGTTAATCATCATATATGAATGACTGTTTGAGTATCAAACACATGAAATTGGGATTGTAGGAAGAAATTGGGATAACAATGTTTATGTATGAAAAATAGCTTAAGAAACTATAAAATTTCATATTTAATATATGTTATAATCTGTAAATTGATGTTGGATTATGTTAGTATGTGAAGAAATGAAAACAACATAGTTTAAATTGTGTCAATTGATTAAGAAATGAAGTCGTGGCGATCGAATTCTCTAGAGATGTTAAAACATGAAAATAGAGTATGAACATGTGTTTGGGTCAAATTTTAGGTTGGTTAATGTTTTTATAAATTGTTATAATTCTAGTATGTTGTAGTTCTATGAATTACAAATCCATAGAATAAAAAATGGACTAATTTGGATGTGTATAACTCAAGTTATGAAGATTAGTAGGAGAAAAGGGTTAAAAACAAATCGTGAGAACAGTACCTTCAAGTACCGTTTCTGCTAACGGGCGCAGTTGCGTTGTGCCCTAAGTCATTTGGGGTGCAGCTGCACTGTAGGGCATAGCTACTCCGTGCCCAAGGCTTAATTGGGTGCAGATGCGTCCAAAGTATGTCAGGTGTGACTGTTTTGACCTATTTTCATACAATAGGCATACCATTTTCATACGAACTCCGATTGAGGTGATTCAAGATGATCCGGAACGAAGACGAATAGACCTACAACTTTTATTCTTTATATATTTCAATTTGAGGTCTGGAACAGGAGTAAAAATGGTAATTTTAGGACTATTGTGTTTTCGGAGGCAATCAGAAGGCGTCGGGCATGCACGTATGCAAGTGTAGTGCTCTTGACGATAAAAGATATTGTTCTAAGTTATAGAAGATGAATATTATGAAGTATAATGATGCTTAACATTAATAAATGATATATTAGATAAGTTGTATACGCATACTAACCACACACAAGAGAGACAAATTGGGCGTGTGACGAATAAACGTCGAAACGCCGTGATAAGTGTTAATGAACGTAAAAAGTGTTTTAAATCAAATGAAATGAATATTATAAGATATTGATTAGGGTTAATATAAAACCAATAAGGATTCTTAGTAAGACTTAAACACTTAAATGAAGTTCGAGTACGAAATATAATGAGATATAAGTCGAAAGTTAACACAATCAAATTGAACATTGTGTATTGATTAATAAGAAGGGTTATGAGATGTAGAGTAAGGTTACTGATAAGTAGATTTTATACCTACTTATCCGGTATCTGTTACTTGAATTAGTTGCTTATATTCATGCTTCTTAGTTAAAATTCATACATTTTATGTTATTTTGTAGGCTGTGACATGACATTGGCATGAAGAAGCAAGGATAAGCAATTCGGACATCTTTTGGACTAAAATACTTAAGCAAATGCAGATTAAGCAAATCCAATTGATTAAGCATTAAAGTTATTGATTAGAATCAAATTGGAAGCAAGAGAATGCAGATTTGTTTATCTCAATTCTAATTTTTTTTTTCTTATTTATTTGTATCTTTTTAATGCTTAATCAATTGTGGATGATGGATTCTAGTTTATTTATGAAATTAAACTCTATTTTGAGATTACTATGGATCTTCTTGCGTAGTTTACTTTGATATGCTTCTTTGTTAGTCTTATTAGCTATATTTGGATTGTCTATTATGATTTGTAATGAATTGCTTAATTGCCTAGCTAACAATTACCGTGATAATCTATATGAACTCGAGAGATGAAGTATAGATTTAGATCTGATCATGATAACATGTGTTTCTGATTTCTGCATGGATGTAATTCATGATTCGTGTTTAGGATAGAGATATGCCTTTACGCCATATGTAGTCTAATAAGAACTTGAACTTAAATCCTTTTTAATTGTAATTCACATAGAGATATAATGGGTTAGTTAATTAGGGTGTTCAAATTGATTCTATCATCTATGGATTTGATTTGATATGAGTATGGTGCATTGAGAGATGGCCATATTTTACTTCCTTGTTCTTGATTAACAATCCAGTATAAATAATTTGGCTTAACAGGAAGTGTGTTGATTTAAATGTAACAATAAGTAAAATTGTAATCTCAACTCTTCAATATCTTATTTCATTCTAGGGATAGTTAGTAATAGTTTATTTAATTATTTTAAATTAAATTATTAAATCATTTGTTTAAATAAGATTAAATTGGTCATGGGTTAGTACTTGGTGATTTTTATTAAATAATTCTCTGTGGGAACGGTACTCTACTTTCACTTTATTACTTGTTGACCATGTATACTTGCGTGTAGTGTGTAATTAGATTTTACCCAACAAGTTTTTGGCGCCGTTGTCGGGGAATTAGTTTAATATTTTTTACCAATATTAATTTCAATCAAATTAGTCTTAATTTAAATATTTTTATTTTTATTTTTAATTCTCTTCCTATATTTCTCTCTTGTCAGGTACCATGGATGACTTTTCGTATCAATGGCCATACACGAACATGACTCAACCAAGGGAAACATGGATTGATGGACTTAATGCATTTTCCGTAGAGTCAGTACAAATTGAGGCAAATTCGAAGACCTTGGAGGTTATCGCAGCCCAACGGAGGTGAAGGATGGCAGTTACGTGTGACTATTGTGCTGGCATCCATCAAAGTCATCAATGCACAATCAATTTTGAACCAATACAATATAGTGGTGATTACCTCAATAACTATGTTGATCCTAACTATCACCAAGTTTGGGGGTATCACCTGGATTCGTCATGGAGCTATACTTATGAAAACCAATACTACGCTCCAAATCCAACATACATGCCGGAATTCTCATATCAACCTCCATTAAATGAAAAAAAGTCAAAGTTGGAGGAATTACTGTCAAAGGTCATAGCAATCCAAGAGGAGAGGATGATGAGTCAAGAAATATCGAGCCATAATTTTCAGTACCAGATGGAACAACTCATCACCATTTCAACTCATGGTCCTCAATACATGGATTCCAAAACTGAGACAGATAATTCGAGATTGGAGGAATTGTTGTCCAAGTTCATAGCATCAACTGAGGAGAGGAGGATTAATTAAGAGCGGTCAATTCAAAATCAAGAGATAGCAATTCAAAATCTTCAAAATAAGATAGATCAAATGACCAAAGCCGTAAGCAACCTTCCTCCAAACACTTGGCTTTATGATATGGATGACGAAATTGATGGAGAACCCGAACCGAATCTACGACTGGATGGGCCACAAGATATAGGAAGTGTGGAGACAATTGTGGATAATGAAATAGTGGTCCACGAATATCTAAATGGGTCTCCACCAGAGATTAAAGAGTCGGTCTGATTTGCAAAATCATTCCCATTTGGTAGTCATGTCGTCGGCGAAGCTCTTGATTACAAAAGAGCGAGTACAATTTTGAATTCATGGTGGGACGAGAAAGAGAGGATAGATGGAGAGCCCATTGTGTGTGACAAGCTTCCATGCCCCAAAGTGATCACATATACAATGGAGAAAACACCTAGCTGGGGAAAGTTCTTGATTGAGATCATACCAAATCAGAGCATGCTAGGTGACTTTAAAGCAATGGCTATCACAATTGGGAACCTACCAAAAGCTACATTATTTCCAATGGATGGAGGGTTCCTCAATTTTTGAAGAGGAATTGGGTAGCGTTGACCGGATAAAGTCAGGCTGAAAGACTGTAATTCAACCCAGGAATTTTTATATTTATATGCTTTACTAGTTTATTTAGTATATAGGAATTAATTTGCTTATTAAGTTCTCTTACCAATCCATAGTGTTATTCTAATCCATGTTGTCTCTTTTCATTGCAGTTATAACCAAAAGATTATGGAAAGGTTATGCAAGTCAAACTCAAGTGTGATGCCCGATTCATTCCAATGTGCTTAACCTATTCTTCAAACTTCGCAGACAAAGAGATAAATTGCTATATGTCAAGAAAGTCCTCTCTTTTAATTTTTCCTATCTTAACCATTGAGGACAATGTTTGTTTTAAGTTTGGGGGTATTTATCATGTTTAGTATTTACTTGGGCAATGTTTTGATGGAATTTGATTTTGGCCAATGATAAGTGGGTGGTTGATATTGTTAACTCTTGAAGAATTGTGGTTGATAAGTGGGTGGTTGATATTGATGGAATTTGATTTTTTTTTAAAACTAATTCCCTGGCAACGGCGCCAAAAACTTGTTGGGTAAAATCTAATTACGCACAACACGCAAGTATACGTGGTCAACAAGTAATAAAGTGAAAGTAGAGTATCGTTCCCACAGAGAATTATTTAGTAAAAATCACCAAGTACTAACCCATGACCAATTTAATCTTATTTAAACAAATGATTTAATAATTTAATTTAAAATAATTAAATAAACTATTACTAATTATCCCTAGAATGAAACAAGATATTGAAGACTTGAGATTACAATTTCACTTATTGTTACATTTAAATCAACACACTTCCTGTTAAGCCAAATTATTTATACTGGATTGTTAATCAAGAACACGAAAGTAAAATATGTCCATCTCTCAATGCACCATACTCATATCAAATCAAATCCACAGATGATAGAATCAATTTGAATACCCAAATTTATTAACTCACTATATCTCTATGTGAATTACAATTAAAAAGAGTTTAAGTTCAAGTTCTTATTAGACTATATATGGCGTAAAGGCATATCTCTATCCTAAACACGAATGATGAATTCCATCCATGCAGAAATCATAAACACATGCTATCATGATCAGATCTAAATCTATACTTCATCTCTCGAGTTCATATAGATTATCACGGTAATTGTTAGCTAGGCAATTAAGCAATTCATTACAAATCATAATAGACAATCCAAATATAGCTAATAAGACTAACAAAGAAGCATATCAAAATAAACTACACAATAAGATCCATAGTAATCTCAAAATAGAGTTTAATTCATAAATAAACTAGAATCCATCATCCACAATTGATTAAGCATTAAAAAGATACAAATAAATAAGAAAAGAAATTAGAATTGAGATAAACAAATCTGCATTCTCTTACTTCCAATTTGATTCTCCAATGATAATCAATAGCTTCAATCTTTAATTCTAATCTAATCTAGGCTTCCTAATCTAATAAAGAAAGTAAAGAATAAGCTCCTAGAAATATATCCCAAGAGGGATTTAATAGACTCTTAGAACTAGCCTCCCAATCCAAGTTAAACTCAAGTATTTAGAGTTCTAATGGACACCCTAGCAAGTTAGGCAGCTAAGAATCTTATTTTAGCTCAATTTGGACATCAAATAACCCAATTTGACTCAATTTCGCTGCCTAGCATGCTCCGCACTGCTGCTAAGCCTTTCTGGGCACGCTCCGCACTGTGCATGCAGTGTTTCTGGTGGCCTAGCGTGCCTCTAGCGCGGTCTGCGCTACGCGTAGTTTCTGCTGCGACGTACTTTGGTAAAACAGGCATAACTTTTGATCCGCTTAGAGTTACGGGGCCTGCCACCTATCAAATCGAAGATATCGACGAGATCTATAACTTTAATGCTTTGAGCTTTGACAAATTTGAAATCGATCAAGGTGGAAATAGGGCTTGAAGTAGATGCTATGTAATTGGCAAGTATGACAACTCTTAGCTTTGATCTTCGTTGATAAAAAGGTCATAACTCTCACATCCAAACTCCGATTGGGATGATTCAAGATATTTCGAAAAGCTAATAAGTAGAGATACCATAAAATCCAAGTTCCAAGCCAAGAACATGCATCTAACTTGGTGTTAAAAGTCCTTCAATATTCTCTTCTTGCATTTGCTTACGTATTTTAGTCCAAAAGATGTCTGAATTGCTTATCCTTGCTTCTTCATGCCAATGTCATGTCACAGCCTACAAAATAACATAAAATGTATGAATTGTAACTAAGAAGCATGAATATAAGCAACTAAGTCAAGTAACAGATACCGGATAAGTAGGCATAAAACCTACTTATCAAATACCCCCAAACTTAAACATTTGTTTGTCCTCAAGCAAAAGCACAAATTAGACAGATTCATCCTCTAGCAATGATCCACCCAAACAATGAATCAATATGAATTCTATCAATGGCCTCAAAAGTTACAAAAGATGATAACCCGTAGAAAATGTCAAAATAATGTCATGTCTAAAATTTTAACAACTGTCATTAGACTCACATCTACTCTTGATCCTTTAAGTGCGTGTGTGCATCCACATGTTCAATCCAGTCATGATTTAGATTAAATCAACCTATACTCATAAAAGATTTTCAAAAACGACTTTCAAAACTTCTTATCACATCAATCACCGCTAATATAGACATAACACAAATTTTTCTTGAGGATCAACTGGATGTTTAAACTTTTAAGCATTTAAGAACCCTTCCCAGGTATTTTAAACATACATATTTTCTTTTTTCTATTTAGTGAGTGCATTTTACACTCCATCTCACTTTCCACTTTTCATTGAACGAGTGCGTTTTACGCTCCATCTCGCTTTCCACTTTTCATTGAATGAGTGCGTTTTACGCTCCATCTCGTGCCTGTGTTTATGGGGAGTGTGTGTTACGCTCCATCTCAACCCACCACAAGATTCAATTATTCAACTCGGGAAAGTTCCAATAATTTTTTTTTTCATAAATACCCCAAGATTTCCCCCAAACTTATGTGAGTGCCTAATTTACACTTCGAATGATGCTCAAATAAGACATCTCAAGTTGCAATGGTATCTTTTATAAGAAATTAGCCAAAAATATGTTTCAATCCCAACTGGCTAAACAAATGGATATGTGTAAAAATTTTCAAAAATTAAGCAAGTAATGTAACCCAACTAACTAGTTAAAATATAGACTAAGCATGCTCATCAATTCTCTAAGAGTTAACAATATCAACCACCCACTTATCATTGGCCAAAATCAAATTTCATCAAAACATTGCCCAAGTAAATACTAAACATGATAAATACCCCTAAACTTAAAACAGACATTGTCCTCAATGGCTAAGATAGGAAAAATTAAAAGAGAGGACTTCCCTGACATATAGCAATTTATCTCTTTGTCTGCGAAGTTTGAAGAATAGGTTAAGCACATTGGAATGAATCGGGCATCACACTTGAGTTTGACTTGCATAACCTTTCCATAATCTTTTGGTTGTAACTGCAATGAAAAGAGACAACATGGATTAGAATAATACTATGGATTGGTAAGAGAACTTAATAAGCAAATTAATTCCTATATACTAAATAAACTAGTAAAGCATATAAATATAAAAATTCCTGGGTTGCCTCCCAGTTAGCGCTTGAATTACAGTCTTTCAGCCTGACTTTGTCTGGTAACCACTACACATTTCCTCTTCGAAAATTGAGAAACCCTCCATCCATTGGAAATAATGTAGCTTTTGGTAGGTTCCCAATTGTAATAGCCATTGCTTTAAAGTCACCTAGCATGCTCTGATTTGGTATGATCTCAATCAAGAACGTCCCCCAGCTAGGTTTTTTCTCCATTGTATATGTGATCACTTTGGGGCATGGAAACTTGTCACACACAATGGGCTCTCCATCTATCATCTCTTTCACATCCCACCATGGATTCAAAATTGTACTCTCTCTTTTGTCATCAAGAGCTTCGCCGACGACATGACTACCAAGTGGACATGATTTTGCAAATCTGACCGACTCTTTGATCTTTGGTGGAGACCCATTTAGATCTTCGTGGACCTCTAATTCATTATCCCCAATTGTCTCCACACTTCCTGTATCTTGTGCTCATCCAGTCGTAGATTCGGTTCTGGTTCTCCATCAATTTCGCCATCTATATCATAAAGCCAAGTGTTTGGAGGAAGGTTTCTTACGGCTTTGGTCATTTGATCTATCTTATTTTTAAGATTTTGAATTGCTATCTCTTGATTCTGAATTGACCGCTCTTAATTAATCTTCCTCTCCTCAGTTGATGCTATGAACTTGGACAACAATTCTTCCAATCTCGAATTATCTGTCTCAGTTTTGGAATCCATGTATTGAGGACCATGAGTTGATGTGGTGATGAGTTGTTCCATCTGGTGCTGAAAATTATGGCTCGATATTTCTTGACTCATCATCCTCTCCTCTTGGTTTGCTATGACCTTTGACAATAATTCCTCCAACTTTGACTTTTCTTCGTTTAATGGAGGTTGATATGAGAATTCCGGCATATATGTTGGATTTGGAGCGTAGTATTGGTTTTCATAAGTATAGCTCCATGACGAATCCGGGTGATACCCCCAAACTTGGTGATAGTTAGGATCAACATAGTTATTGAGGTAATCACCACTATATTGTACCGGTTCAAAATTGATGGTGCATTGATGACTTTGATGGATGCCAGCACAATAGTCACACGTAACTGCCATCCTTCGCCTCCGTTGGGCTGCGATAACCTCCAAGGTCTTCGAATTTGCCTCAATTTGTACTGACTCTACGGAAAATGTATTAAGTCCATCAATCCATGTTTCCCTTGGTTGAGTCATGTTCATGTATGGACATTGATACGAAAAGTCATCCATGGTACCTGACAAGAGAGAAATATAGGAAGAGAATTAAAAATAAAAATAAAAATATTTAAATTAAGACTAATTTGATTGAAATTAATATTGGTAAAAAATATTAAACTAATTCCCTGGCAACTGCGCAAAAAACTTGTTGGGTAAAATCTAATTACGCACAACACGCAAGTATATATGGTCAACAAGTAATAAAGTGAAAGTAGAGTATCGTTCCCACAGAGAATTATTTAATAAAAATTACCAAGTACTAACCCATGACCAATTTATTCCTATTTAAACAAATGATTTAATAATTTAATTTAAAATAATTAAATAAACTATTACTAATTATCCCTAGAATGAAACAAGATATTGAAGACTTGAGATTACAATTTCACTTATTGTTATATTTAAATCAACACACTTCCTGTTAAGCCAAATTATGTATACTGGATTGTTAATCAAGAACACGAAAGTAAAATATGGCCATCTCTCAATGCACCATACTCATATCAAATCAAATCCACAGATGATAGAATCAATTTGAACACCCTAATTAACTAACCCACTATATCTCTATGTGAATTACAATTAAAAAGTGTTTAAGTTCAAATTCTTATTAGACTACATATGGCGTAAAGACATATCTCTATCCTAAACACGAATCATGAAATCTATCCATGCAGAAATCACAAACACATGCTATCATGATCAGATCTAAATCTATACTTCATCTCTCGAGTTCATATAGATTATCACGATAATTGTTAGCTAGGTAATTAAGCAATTCATTATAAATCATAATAGACAATCCAAATATAGCTAATAAGACTAACAAAGAAGCCTTTCTAGGCATGCTCCGCGCTGCTGCTAAGCCTTTCTGGGCACGCTCCGTGCTGTGCATGCAGTGTTTCTGGTGGCCTAGCGCGGTCCGCGCTACACGTAGTTTCTGCTGCAACATCCTTTGGTAAAACATGCATAACTTTTGATCCGCTTAGAGTTACGGGGCCTGCCACCTATCAAATCGAAGATATCGACGAGATCTATAACTTTCATTCTTTGAGATTTTATAAATTCTAATTCGATCAAGGTGGAAATAGGGCTTGAAGTAGATGCTATGTAATTGGCAAGTATGACAACTCTTGGCTTTGATCTTCGTTGATAAAAAGGCCATAACTCTCACATCCGAACTCCGATTGGGATGATTCAAGATGTTACGAAAATCTAAGAAGTAGAGCTACCATAAAATCCAAGTTCAAAGCCAAGAACATGCATCTAACTTGGTGTTAAAAGTCCTTCAATATTCCCTTCTTGCATTTGCTTGTGTATTTTAGTCCAAAAGATGTCTGAATTGCTTATCCTTGCTTCTTCATGCCAATGTCATGTCATAGCCTACAAAATAACATAATATGTATGAATTGTAACTAAGAAGCGTGAATATAAGCAACTAATTTAAGTAACAGATACCGGATAAGTAGGTATAAAACCTACTTATCAGTTACATTACAACTACTATGCGTTGCTATGTGACTAATAATTGATGTGTATGATTATATAATTGTGTAGGGCACGTGAAGTGCAGATAACTGTAAGCTGTTAAACTGTTATTGGTAAACAACGATCAAGGCAAGTCTTCCAGTTCCTATTTTCTATGTGAACTTGATGATTAACTGTTTTAAATCTTTATTGCAAAGAGCATGATATGTTATATATATATTGAATGTATGAAACATTAAAGTCAATTTATGACTACGTTGATTGAGTAAAGCATGCTGATTGAGTAAGGAACTCAATCTTTATACTTGTTATATGAACTGTAGCATGTATGTTATGTTAGTCTAATGTTTATGAGATATATGTTGAGCATGTTATTATATGCTACATGATGCATGAAAACTATTAGATTTGCTGGGCTGTCGAGCTCAACCTTGAAAATAACCTTTTTTGCATGTTAAGGATTGAAGCTAACACTATGTGCTACTTGAATGACGTGGAATAGAAATAGTACACGAAGATTAATATTTTAGCTAAAGTTGTTATTTCTTTAAACCATGATTAAGATTCATGAGATGTACTAAATGTTTTATGTTGTATAGTTTTATGTTGAGTTATAAAGTTAAAGTTTGAATTATTTGATATGTAAAGGTTATCGGATTGAAACGTAAAATTTTTATATAATAATAGTGATAAAGTGAATCATAAAATAAGATTGATTCAAAGACATGTAGATGATAAAGGTTTTGATTTAGGGAATTAAAGTAAGAAGACATAAAAGTTTAAATTATTCTGCATTTTATAAAGTTTAACATCGAATAATGATGTAAAATCAGACATTAGACGTATTATTAACGACTAAAATTAATAATTAAATTGTATGAATTTTGGGGTAGTTACAGTTGGTATCAAAGCTGTAGGTTATAAACCTTAGGTAAGAGTACCATAGGCTATAACCTTAGAGAATAAAGGAGAAGATGATAAAGAAGTTAAGAATCAAAAGGTTATATTTAAGTATGGTACAGTTGTACTCTTTAATAGTTGATGTATGGTATCTGGGCTAAACGATGCCTTCATAAAGCGAAGGTATATATGAACTAGCAACTCGAAAACTAGTTTGTTGGTTATTTGTGGGAAACCACTCAGCGTACCATATTGAAATGGTTAGAGACTCGATGTGCACGAAGTATAGAAAATGGATACGTATGATGAAAAAGGAAGGAAAGAGGATCGTAAAACAAAACGATCACGAGTTAAGAAAAGACTTTTAAGGGAGATGATTATAGAATAAGATGACGACGTGATCTGTTTAAGTTATAAAGGAAAGATAGCCTGTAATGTTTGAATAATTATAGCTTGATGCTATGAAGATGATGTACTATGAAATAGTACGAGATAACTCACGAGGAGTTATAGATGATGTGATACGAGGAATTCGTATCGAGCGAAGAGCAAGTTATGAGCAAGATAGGGTTAGGTGGGAATTCAAATGAGGACTCATGTGATGGATGAGTTGTATAAACCTTTGTATGGGCGAGGGTTTTGTGATTGCACTCAGTTTATCACATTGATAATCATTGGAATGTCGGTGTCGCGCTATCAATGTATGTGTGGTGAAAAGGTGATTCTTTTCTCATGGGTATATTTGATAGTTAGAAACTATTAAGATTAGTCAGATATTATTAGGATTAGGTGTGGTTCTTAAAACTAATACATAATAATATGGTATGTTTTGAACCCCTCAGCGAATAGATGCCTATGGTCTGACTAGGATAAGTTCTTAAACTCATACTATTATGGCAAGTTCCTGAACTTCCAATGTGTGGTAAGTTTGATGAACTATACTGAGGTATTGATAAGTTATGAATGAAGAATTGAGGATTATGGGAATAAATAGAATTATTAAGCAATGGATCAGCATAAAAAGTGGAGACATAGGTTTTCCAAATCTTCTAGCTTTGTTAGATTTTCAAAATTTATTGACTTCGTGCTTATGGTTGTACTTTTGATTTTTGAAAAATGTTGGATCACACTAGTGAACCAAAGAATTTTTAAAATGGTGCTATTATTCGCATATATATGTTGTTTGTTTCGGCTAAAAAATGATTTTAAAATTTTCAAAATATATTTTAATTATATATATATCGGGTGATATGATAAAGGATGGAGTCATCAATGCAATGGAACCTGGTGTTGGATGTGATCATATGATCGTCAGCCCACTATGGTGAGATTTAGTATGACAACGTCATAATTATGACGCCATAAAAGGATTTTTGAGGTTTCTTTAAGATATGAAAGTATATATATATATGTATATATATATTTCGATTGATGTTCGAATTATTGTAGAAATCTATGCTATTTAATTCAGCTAGACGATTATTGAAAGATGTTCATGAAATTCAAGCGTTTGTTGAAAAGTTCTACCAAACCAAATTATTTTGGTGCGGATTCAGATGTTGAAAAGCTGAGGTGAACAACCCTATAAGGGGACATGTTTTCGGGGACAATGGTTCCGAGCGTAACGCATATAGTCATTACAAAACACTACGTTGTGGCCCAACGTATTGGTATAATAGGCTGGCCACCTAGTGTACGTGTGGAGGGTGTTTTCAGTTTTTGTGATTGATAAATACTCTGGTTTGTAGTGTGAAGGATTGTGTTGAAGCACTAGCAAATCTAGAGAAGAGTTCACGGTCTTGTGACCCCTCAGCATGATTTGGAATCTTTTAAATTTCTTATTATTCATATCGCTTCCCAATTATTGAGCAATTGTGGAATATTCTTACTATTCTAAAAGGTGAATGTGGTAAGAATGATATTCCTTAGAAAGAAGTGAGTCGTAGAATGCGACACTGAATGATGAATATATTGAATAACTGAGAAAAGAAATTTTGAAGTGAACAGGAGATGAGTTATCAAATAATAATGTAAAACTTTTAATAGAAAAGTTTAATAATTGTAAAAAGATCCTTGTGGAAAGAAAGTGGTTATAGAACCCAATGAATGAATAAAGTATTAACGTAAAATCTATTTTGATAAATTGAATGAAAAAGATTAATAAATAAAATTTCGAGGACAAAATTCTTAGAAGAATGGGTGAATGTAATATCCCGACTGTTTATGATAACGATCCTTAGAAAAAGAAATAAATGGGTTAAAGAATATATAATACTCAAAATATAATTGAGTTCAAGGAAAAGTTATGAAATAAAACTTACAAGAATTTATTATCAAGAATGGTGGGAGTAGGAAATATAAAATCTATATTAAGGTAATGTGTTGAAGTTATTCAACGAAGAGATTTGATGAAAACCTGAGTAAGGTAGGGTTTCGGTGATTCCGAGGACGGAATCCTTATAAGGAGGGAAGGATGTGACAACCCAAATTTTTATAAGTTATTAAAATAGGAATTTAATCATTAAAATTCTTATTATGAGATGTTTTGAGTTTTAGTATGTATATATACATGCTATATATTTTTAAATATGTGATCTTGTGTGAAGAGAAATATAAATTCATATATTGGGAAAGTGAGGTTCAATAGTTAAGTTAATTATTGAAGAAATTAAATGAATTTGGTAATTAATTTTAAATATTTATTAAATTAAATAAATATTTTAAATAATATATTTATTGAGAAAAATAAATATTTTATGAAATTGTGGTATAATAATTTAGTTACGTGTGTATGATAATTAAATTAAAACAAAGGTAAATTTTATTCTTTGAAGATTTAATTTAATGAATTAATTAAATTAAATGAGTTATTTAATATTAAAAAAAATAAGTAAATTTAATAAAGCGTTGTTTAAATCTAATTTATTAATTAAATTAGATATATAATTATTTATTAATCATCAGAAGAATTATAATAAAAATTATAATTATTATTGTAAGTTATGTAAAATGGTTATAGGTGTAACAAATAAAAACTATATAATATAATCTTATCAAAATAAATTAGAATGAGGGGAATTGTGTGTAGCCAAACAAGGCTTTGTGGCCTTTGACTTATTGTAACTAACGCAGATGTAAAAGCCATATCAGTTTATTTCTACGCATATTATTTCTTTCCCTAAGGTTAGATATTAGTGAAGAACAGAGTATAGAGAGAGCTTGGTAGGGAGAGAAATTCTCTATAGATTTTGCTAGGGAGTTGGAATATCAAGGGAAAACAAGCCTCTTCCCAACAGACAAAGATTCAAGGTATAATCTACTTTAATCTTAACTTTTATCTTTAAAATTTCTATTGATAATTATGTGGGATTGATACAAATACTTGTATATAGGGTTTATAATATGTTAATCATCATATATGAATGATTGTTTGAGTATCAAACACATGAAATTGGGATTGTAGGAAGAAATTGGGATAACAATGTTTTATGTATGAAAAATAGCTTAAGAAAGTATAAAATTTCATATTTAATATGTGTTATAATTTGTAAATTGATGTTGGATTATGTTAGTATGTGAAGAAAAGAAAACAACATAGTTTAAATATTGTCAATTGATTAAGAAACGAAGTCGTGGCGATTGAATTCGCTAGAGATGTTAAAACATGAAAATAGAGTATGAACATGTGTTTTGGGTCAAATTTTAGGTTGGTTAATGTATTTATAAATTTTTAGAATTCTAGTATGTTGTAGTTCTATGAATTACGAATCCATAGAATCGAAAACGAACTAATTTGGATGTGTATAACTCAAGTTATGAAGATTAGTAGGAGAAAAGGGTTAAAAAAATTGCAGGAACTGTTATTCTTAACATACTTCAATTTGAGGTCTGGAACAGGGGTAAAAATGGTCATCTTTAGGACTGTTATGTTTTCAGAGGCAATCGGAGGGCGTCGGGCATGCACATATGCAATTGTAGTGCTCTTGATGATAGAAGATATTATTCTAAGTTATATAACATGAATATTATGAAGTATAATGATGCTTAACATTAATAAATGATATACTAGATAAGTTGTATACGCATACTAAGAACACACAAGAGAGACAAATTGGGCGTGTGAAGAATAAACGTTGAAACGTCGTGATAAGTGTTAATGAATGTAAAAAGTGTTTTAAATCAAATTAAATGAATATTATAAGATATTGATTAGGGTTAATATAAAATCAATAATGATTCTTAGTAAGACTTAAACACTTAAATAAACTTCGAGTACGAAATATAGTGAGATATAAGTCGAAAGTTAACACAATCAAATTGAACATTGTGTATTGATTAATAAGAAGGGTTATGAGATGTAGAGTAAGGTTATATTACAACTACCATGCATTGCTATGTGACTAATAGTTGATGTGTATGATTATATAATTGTGTAGGGCACGTGAAGTGCAGATAACTGTAAGCTGTTAAACTGTTATTGGTAAACAACGATCAAGGAAAGTCTTCAAGTTCCTATTTGCTATGTGGACTTGATGATTAACTGTTTTAAATCTTTATTGTAAAGAGCATGATGTGTTATATATATATGTTGAAAGTATGAAACATTAAAGTCAATTTATGACTACGTTGATTGAGTAAAGCATGCTGATTGAGTAAGGAACTCAATCTTTATACTTGTTATATGAACTGTAGCATGTATGTTATGTTAGTCCAATGTTTATGAGATATATGTTGAGCATGTTATTATGTGCTACGTGATGCATGAAAACTGTTAGATTTATTGGGCTGTCGAGCTCAACCTTGCAAATAACAATTTTTGCAAGTTAAGGATTGAAGGTAACACTGTGTGCTACTTGAATGACGTGGAACCGAAATAAGATTGATAAAGTGAATCATACAATAAGATTGATTCAAAGACATGAAGATGATAAAGGTTTTGATTCAGGGAATTAAAGTAAGAAGACATAAAAGTTTAAATTATTCTGCATTTTATAAAGTTTAACATCGAATAATGATGTAAAATCAGAAGTTAGACGTATTATTAACGACCGAAGTTAATAATTAAATTGTATTAATTTTGGGGTCGTTACAGTTACTAACATAAATGTCAGTATAAGTTTATAATTTTAAATTTCAAACACAGCACAAAGGCCAAGCCTTTTTTCTTTCCATTTGGCATGCAATCATAATCAAGTATTGGCTCCTTTTTCATTTACAGCAGACACGGTTTCACTTTCACTTTCACACACATATAGCACGCACACACACGACTAATATATATATATATATATATATATATATATATATATATATAGATAGAGAGAGAGAGAGAGAGAAAGAGAGAAAATTCATCCATAGCAACCGGTTGCCATAAATACTTTTATAACAACCCACTTTTGGACCGTTGATTAACTTATTAGAAGGCTTAGATTGAATGTTATAAATAGTCAAAAATTGCCCAGCCGACACAAGCTTTACCAGCTTTTATTTTAATATATTGCATTAGTTGGTCAACTGTTGTCATTTTAATAATTTTAAAACAATTTTTTAATAATAAAATACTCTAGCCGACACAACTTGTACCGACCGGGTATTATTTTTTTACGCATTTCTCCATTATATGGGATGACTCAGCACATTAAAAACAAAAAATAGTCCAGCCGGTACAAGCTGTACCGGCTGAGAATAAAAATTATATAAAATGCACAGTCGTGACAACTTGAACCGGCTTGCAATAAAAAATTGAAAAAAAATATCCATTGGCCTTTAAAAGAATTGTTTTCAACTAATCGCTGCTAAACAGATTCGAACTCACAACCTCCAGCTTCAAACCCTCGTCATATGACCACCCGAGCACCACAAGCCTAGTTGTTCATTTCTGACAAAGATTTGTCTTTATATTAAAACTTTACATTCCCCCAAAATCTATATATTATTATTATATTAAGTTTAATATTATTATTCAACAATTTATAACTTATTATTATTATGTTTCTATTATTATTATCATTTTAAGTTTCGATGATAGGAAATGAATGTCGTATCTATTTATGAAAGTGGTAGTAAATTGGTAGTGGAATTTAAATGGAGTTAGATTTTAATAATTTATTTTATTATTACACTATATTATTATTATTATTATTATTATTATTTGAGTATAATATTCATGTATTAATATTATTAATAATTATATTTAATATTAATACAAATAATATGAAAATCAATATTAATCCGAATAATAATATCCATACAGTTCAACCAAATAGATATTCTTATTAATTAATATGTACATTAGATAACGTTGGACAAGTTCTATATCTCAGAGGTCGGAAGTAATCTTGTGAATTTCTTGTAGAGCTCCCATGCGATGCAGTAATGAAAGACCGTGACATCGTCCAAGGACCACTTCTCTTAGCAAATATCAACATTGAACCTTATGGAACCGTCAACATACTTGCATACAAAAATGCCACAGTCTGAGTTGTTGTGTTGTTTTGGTCGAATCTTTGTGGTCTGCACAGTAAGATTACTGCTGGGCCACTCACGCATCGGATTACCATTTCACAAACAAAATGGTATCAAATGTACCTGCATGTACAAAGTAGTTGGTTAATAATTTTTTAATATTAAAGGACATTATAAAAATAAAATATTTTAAAACTACATATACCACAACTTTAACGAATTCTACGTACATTTCCTATAACTTTATATGCTTGGTATCATTGTAGTACGGGTCAATTATCGTAACCATCCAATCTTCAATTAAAAATAGGAACAAGACAAAATGGCTTTGATTTGTACTACACACCGGCATGAATATGTACTGGCATTCGTGTAAAGGTGGGCCAACATCTTGGTTCACATACGAATTGCAAAAACTCCATGCATTATTCTCTTCAGTTGGGTACACATAGCTCTACCCAAGATGCATGAAGAATGAATTCACGAAACCAAATTGGGCCCACCTTTGTATTCCCCGCGACCTATAGTATTCCTCTCTATCTCGTAGCAACAAGTCAAGTACATGCTCGAAAATCCAATTCCCAGACCCTAAGGATTGTAATGCACTGTGGTCTAAATCATATAACTGTCACAGATGTGACAAAGGATATAAATTCTCTTTCGAGACCACCACATTTCCAAACATATGTTTATTTATGAATGTCTCTTTCCAATCTTTTAGTTTTTTGGTTAAGGGCCCTTTTATTTATAAATATGAATATAAATAATAATTAATATGCTTTAATTAAAATCATCACTATATATACCTTAAGTGAACCAGCTCCTGTGACGTCAGAAAGTCCCGCAAAGTCAGAGTTGGTTGAAATGTAACACTCCTCATAGGCTTGGGAGGTCGGAATATAACACTCCTCGTAGGCTTGGGTGGTGGCAATGGAGCTCTCTTCATATGCTTGTGCTGGTGGGTATGTAGCTCTCTTGTACAGCATAATCAGTTTGTTTTCCAAGCCTTCATTGAATTGGGAGAATTGGGACTGTGGGACCCCCTGTCGAGGTATTTGTTTCCCTCTTACTTCGAAGTCGTATAGACTGTATTGGTAATTCTAATTGTGTTTTTGCAGAACCAACTCGGGAGGCAGCTGAGTAAGTGCTGAAAATTTGTCAAGTAAAGACTTTACACTCTTAACCTGTCATGTAAGATGAACACAAACAAATATCAATAACACTAAATATGAATAAATGTAATATTAAGTATTTACTCTAATATAGATAAATTAAAGAAGAATATAATTTTCCACCATTTTAATAAGGTGGTGTTGGTTATAAATGGCCCAAGGCTCATAACAACCGTCGAGGTCCCTTGCCTGTCGAGGTCGGTGGATTTTTCAACGTGTAATTTTCTTATACCAGGACATGTAATCATCTACTCACACATAATTAAAAATTTCATATTATTGTCCTTCGAGATGATCTATGTATGCCTCCCAAATTGAAGTGTATTCCCCTCTCAAGGCCATGTAATCCTCGGCATCAATAAATTTATACTTTTTCTCCTTCCTAAGGTCACCATGGTTTTTGGCGGGTGATGGTTTTCCTTGCATGAACCCGAACTTTCTCATCACGGGCGCCATCTCTCGACGAGGGCATATATGAGACCAAGGTCAGTTTGGTGTACAACACCTCAAAAACTAAAAACATCAAATCCACATTTATCTATAAGGATTTTTTATTCTTTTGTCAAATTCCACTGATTATATTTTTGATCAGTATATTGACTGGAGCCTAATTTTCCCCTATCTTTTCCATGATATATGTCATCTGATACATGATCTTGTTGATCATGAAGAACACTTGGATCAATTTGCCCATATTCCCAGCTGTCCATCTTTTACCTAAAAATACAAAAACAAAAACTCAGATATTAATTATTAAGTGTATTAACAACATGTTGCACAAAAATAGTAATAACATGCATGACAAAAACAACAATAATTGAGTATAAGTGTATTAATAACAAAAATAAACTATTCAAAACCGAACAAATAACTTACTAGTGTGTTTTTACATGGAGAGTAGTGTTTGAGTGTAATAAGCAAACAACGGGAAAAAACATGAGTGTAATGAGTTATTATCATTTATATAATGTAATAGTATTGTTTTATTGTGATAATCCGAGAATTTGGATAATTTATTAAAATCTTAAATGATTGATTTAAGGTCAAATAATAGATCTAGACAGAAAATGAGTGTATGCGTTTGATGTTATTGAGATTGAATTTTGAGGATTTCAAAATTCGGTGAAGGATATAGGTGAATTATTCAGGATTAAGGATTTATGTGAATATGTATGTGTACTAAATGTGATTAAGGGTCAAGGGTTGACCAGATTAATTATATATGTGTCAAACCCTAAGTATATATTAAGAACGTCAACGTTCTGTTAGAAAACCCTAGCAATGGATAAGAAATCGTAGAAATTGGTTCTAAAACCCTAGTTTCAGTTTCGGGAATCCGAAACCCTAAATTCATGATATGAATATGGTGATTAAGTTAGAAAACCCTAACGATATATTCAGAAACTCTAATTTCAGTATCGAGAATTTAAACCCTAATTTGGGAATCCTAATGCGAAGTATTAAACCCTAAGGGTTAAAAAGTTGTGTGTAAGGAATATGAACATTATGTGATGGTTTATCTTTGTTTATTATATAAACAAACAAAAGAAACTAGTGTAACCCTAATTATATATTAGAAATAAAGGATTTAATAACTTAAGGGTTATGGAAAAAGAGAATTGTGGTATTTAGAATACTTATTAATTCTAGGAGATTTATTTTATATATCTCAAATGATTAATTTTATAACCTAATTATAGCAAGTCTAATTGGGTTAAGGAAATAAGTGTGCATGAGCAAGGATTTGTGTTATAATTGAGGGAATGAAAACCCTAATTAAATAAATTGGGTTGGATAAGAATTTAAGGTATTGGATTATATATATTTATAGCCAAGTGTTGGCCAATGAAATTAGTTAGAGGACCCAAGCAATACATTAATTGAGTGGCTCAAATATTTTTATTGATAAGCCCAATTGAAGGAAGGGCATGATGGACATTTGATATTATTAGAAGTGTTGGACTATGATTGATTTACATGGCCGGTGGATAGAGAAGGAAAAAGGAGGAGAGATTGAGCATGTGACTAAGATTTATTTTGGTCTCTTATTTGTCTAAAATGATTACCAACTCTCCTACCAACTCTCCACCAACTCCCACCTACTCCTCTTATGTGTCATTGTTTTATTTATCCAACATTTTTGTTTATGCTTGTAAGTAAAGCTTTGGTAGTTTATTTGGAGAAAAGGAGAGAATTATATGCAAACACATCTCCCACTTTAAGCACCACACATGTGGCAAAAGGATAGTTCATTAATACAAGTTAGGTGTCCAATGGTTTAAGGAGCCACATGATATACTAATCTCCCACATGTTTATGTTTAAGAAAGAGAAAGATAGAGTGAGTGGGGAGATGATTATAGATATACAATTATATCTATTCATTTTTACAAAGTCACCAAAGTTATTTCATCTCTCTCATGATATCACTTTTTTTTTGGCCAATCAATAATTTAATTAAAGCCCAATAATTTGATCCAAGTGAGGAGGGACATTTTTGGAAAAAGAGATTTAATCAAACTTGGTAGATATTGGCAACATGGCCGGGTAATGGAAGAGGTGAAATGAAAGGGAGATGTGCATGCACATCATCCATTTATACACTACACAATTGACAAAAGATAATTCACCCAATTAGGCTAGGTGTCACATTTTTTTTAATAAGGTAGCTTGCATATCTAGCCTTGATATTGGTTTGGTGACCAACCCTAAACCCTAAATGCTCCAAACCCTAAAGCCTAAGGGTTTCATCAAATGGCAAATTCTAGAAATATATGGAAATGTCCAAAATGCCCTTTTTACATTTTTCTTTTGTGTAACTTGTGAATCTTGCATTATCTTTGGTTGTTCACCAACCCTAACCCTAACCTAGCATAGCATGTGACTAAAAGCCACTCAAATTAGCCACTCTTGCCATCTTGCAAACTTAGATGCATTGAATCAAAGTTTTATAACTTAAAACTTAAGTAAAGTAACTTACTTTACTTACAAAACCAACCTAGACCTTCTCTCTCTTCATGTTTCGAAATTTAGAGTGAGAGAGGAGATGAGTATGTTTGGCAGCTCCTAGGGAGGAGAAGGAGAGAAGATTTTGATCTTTCTTTCCATTCAAGATCCATCTCATATCTTAGAAGAAGAAGAAAATGAGCATGAAAAATCAAAGGTATAAACCTTTTTTTGTTCATGTAATTTTTGGTTGAAGATCAAACCTTGAATCTATAGTTCTAATCTTATAAACCTTAGATTTATGTGTTAATGAGTGTTTCATGTTTAGATCTAACCATATTGAGTGTTGATTTGGTTGAAATCAAAAAAAAATTGAAAAATAGAATTTTCCCGGAAAAGTTTAAAAGTAGAAAGTATGATCTAGCTTTTGATTCTTGAAATCTATGATGGATATTTGTGATTTATATTCTTGGGATGATAGATCTATGTGTGTAGGATAAAACCCCTTTGGAATCTCTCAAATAGGTTGAAAAATGAGCAAGTTATGGGATTTCTCCCAAACTACACAAAGGTAATAAAAACTGTTAGAATGACAGTTTGTAACAGCCACTTCCGTGCTAATTTCCAGGAGCTTAACATGTCCAAATATGGATTGTGATAGATGAAAATTGAAGATCGGAAAGATACGAATCCAAAAAAATTGACGGATCATTAATCGGAATTATAGATCTCAATATATTTAAGATTTAATAAAGGACTCCAAAACTGTAACATGGCAAAAAGTTTCTGTCCAGATCTGTCCAGGGGCTGTTTTGGCAACTTAAAGTGTGAAATAAATTCTGGCCTTTTGGAAAATGAAAATATATGGTATTATGTAGATCGTGTCCAAAAATGAGCTAATTCCGAGTTAAAACGACCAAGTTATGACCATTACAATTTTTGTGATTTTCTGACGAAAATCGCTATAAACGGAGTTCTACAACTCCGATTGCCACGAAATTTAAAATAGAGCATCACGTTAAAATATATAAGATTATCCCAAGAGATGGGAATGTTTGGAGTTAAGCACGAGGTAGCTAATTTCTTAAGCTACGCACTAGAATTAATTTTTGAAAAATATCAAAGGAAGTAAGAAAATTTTGAAAAAATAATTTTTGTGGATGAAATATGTGTATATATGTTTGGATTAAGGATAGAAAAATAATAAACTGATTTGGTATTTTTATGATACGAATTTAGAATACAACTTGTTGGATTATATAATTTGTAATTTCAATTTGCTGGATTGAGAAATAGTTTACTGAAATTGAAAATATGTTAAATTCAGTTTGCTGGATTATAATTTAGATTGCTGGATTTGGAATTCAGGTTGCTGGATTTGGAATCCAGGTTACTGAGTTGGTAATTTAGTTGCTAGATTTAGAATCCAGGTTGCTGGATTAGTATTTGACTTATTAGATGTTAATGAATACTTATAAAATGAAAAAAGCGAGTGTTAAATCATATAAATGTGACTCTATGGCATGATTAAGCGCTTATGAAGAGTTTAATTGAACTTAAACTCGATATTTGTCCGACTAGACCGTCGGGATGATAAAATTATGTCGGTATCAACTCAAACTTAATAGTCTAATTTGATGTTAAGTCTTATGTGTATTATAGACTGATAGGATTATGTGTTATGTGTTTAGGTTATTCTGTGGATATAAATATAACAGTATTATACTGTGATGATATTATTCTAATATTGAAGATCTATATTACTAATATTAGGTCTTCGGGTAAAGAGTTATAAATTGTGTTGCGGTAATCAACGGTTCAGGCAAGTTTCTTTTTACTAAACTCTAATAAGAGTATTTTATTCAAGCTTATGGTTAATCATTGCTGATTGCCACGAAAATTGTATTCTGTACATCTTGCATGTATAAGTCAGGTATGAAAGGCTGATCACCTTCATTACCAGTTGGTTCAAAAATGTTTGTTCATGTTTAATACTTGTTCAGTCAAAAGTTTGTTCGTGCTAGTTCTCAATTATATTGATGAATTATAGTCAGCTTATTATTCATACTCTTCAATCATGATATATCGTTATATTGTTGAACTTAAACTTGCTGAGCAACTTTCATGCTCACCCTTGCTATATCATGATAAAACATTGCAGGTAATGCGAATGCGTTCGGATACAGAAAAAGGTTAAGGCCAAGTTCAGCTTGGGATAAAACGTGTAGCTATTTTGTAATAGTATAGTTTGATAAAGATGTTATGTGTTAGAAAAATTTTGAAAGGTGTATTAAGTTAAGGTTACTCGACCTTGGGGATTATGTGTAAGTTTAATGTATAAACAATTTATGTTTATATCTTTCGCAAATAGTTATAGAAATAGTATACCGAATTCACGGCGATTTGGGGCCCGGATTCGGGGCTGCTACAGTTGGTATCAAAGCTGTTGGTTATGAAGCTTAGGTAGTAATACCTGAGACCAATAACCATAGTGATTAGGATAAGATCTAAGTCATATAGAGTTAGTTAGTCGGTAAGATTCAAAGACGAATCTCGGCGAGTGTAAAGACACAGAGTTCCCTAACTCTAGTAATAGTGGTGAACAGAAGTGCAGGAATAAGAGATCGTAAAACAAAACGATCAAAGCATAGAAATAAATCGTAATATATACGATGAGATCACCCCGTGATCTGATAAGGTTATGACAACCAGAAAGAATCAATCTGATGATTGAAAAGTTTACAGCAAGATGTTGTGTATCAGTTGTACTATGAAATTGTACTATGAAAACTCATGAAAGAGTTATGGATTATGAATACGAATTGAATTCGTATTGAAAAAAAAGGTGTTAAGATTAGGTGGGGATTTCAATGAGGACTTATGTCGGCAGCTGAGTTGTATGATTCTTTGTATGGACGGGGAATTTGTACTTGATTTTAGAATCACTTAGCTTCCTGGTCGATGTAGTGGTTAGGTTGACCAATTCTTAGTATGGGCGGGGAATTGTTCACTTAGCTTCCTATATTGATTAGTGGCCGAGTTTAGTTTGACAACCACTTAGTTTCTGGCATTGATAATCATTGAAATATTTGTGTCGCGCTATTTGCTATATGCATGTTAAGAGGGTGACTCTTTTCTCATGTGTATAACAGATAGACAGGTCATAGGTAGAGAATATAGGTTTAAGTACGAGTTCTTAAAACTCATACTTATGTGACATTCTTGACGCATAGTGATATGAAATGTTTATGAACCCCTCAGCAAATGGACGCTAAAGGTCTGTCTAGGAAAGTTCGTGAACTCATATGATTGTGGCAATTTATGGACTCATAAGTGTGGTTTTATGAACTGGGTATAGTTGTGTGAATGGAGTGTTAAGGATTATAGGAACAGATAGATTGTTAAGCAAATGATCATTAGTGGAGACTTAGGTTTTCCAAAACTCCTAGCTATGCTAAACTTTAAATTTTTGACATCAAGCTAAATACGCACTATGTGCCTTTTAAAAAAATTGTTTTTATTTATCACTTATGTACCATGTAACCTGGTGCAGAGATGATAAAAATGATGGAGTCATCAATGCAGTATTACTTAGTGTGAATTTGACTTAAAGTCACTATTCCACTATGGTATGATGTAGCATGATAAAATCACTAAATGACGGAATCCTCAACGGACTGTAAATACAGTACCGCATCATGACGTCATTTTCAAAAATATTTTCAAAAAGTTTAATTTACCAAATTGCTTTGGAACGGAATCCTATGATAAGACTGAGGTGAACTATGTTGTTTGGATAAATAATCCAATCTAATAGCGTAAATATTCGCTAAAAATACGTTATGCATGACGTAAGCGTACGATGGGCTAATCACCTAAAGTACTAGCAACGGTAGTTTACCTTCTTTGTGATTGTAAACAGACCAAGTAATGTACAGTTTTGCGATATGAATACCGTCAAATCTGTGTTCATGGTCTATATGACCCCTCAGCACAATTTTAAACCTTTTACTCTTGTGAGTGGTGTATTAGGTAGCATGTGATATGTGTGAATGGTGTAAGGTGCACGGTGTAAGGTGTAAGGTGTAAGGTGAATTTCGGGGACAAAATTCTTATAAGGAGAGGTGAATGTGACAACCCGAGAATTTGGATAATTTATTAAAATCTTAAATGATTGATTTAAGGTCAAATAATAGATCTAGACAGAAAATGAGTGTATGCGTTTGATGTTATTGAGATTAAATTTTGAGGATTTCAAAATTCGGTGAAGGATATAGGTGAATTATTCAGGATTAAGGATTTATGTGAATATGTATGTGTACTAAATGTGGTTAAGGGTCAAGGGTTGACCAGATTAATTATATATGTGTCAAACCCTAAGTATATATTAAGAACGTCAACGTTCTGTTAGAAAATCCTAGCAATGGATAAGAAATCGTAGAAATTGGTTCTAAAACCCTAGTTTCAGTTTCGGGAATCCGAAACCCTAAATTCATGATATGAATATGGTGATTAAGTTAGAAAATCCTAACGATATATTCAGAAACTCTAATTTCAGTATCGAGAATTTAAATCCAAATTTGGGAATCCTAATGCGAAGTATTAAACCCTAAGGGTTAAAAAGTTGTGTGTAAGGAATATGAACATTATGTGATGGTTTATCTTTGTTTATTATATAAACAAACAAAAGAAACTAGTGTAACCCTAATTATATATTAGGAATGAAGTATTTAATAACTTAAGGGTTATGGAAAAAGAGAATTGTGATATTTAGAATACTTATTAATTCTAGGAGATTTATTTTATATATCTCAAATGATTAATTTTATAACCTAATTATAGCAAGTCTAATTGGGTTAAGGAAATAAGTATGCATGGGCAAGGATTTGTGTTATAATTGAGGGAATGAAAACCCTAATTAAATGAATTGGATTGGATAAAAATTTAAGGTATTGGATTATGTATATTTATAGCCAAGTGTTGGCCAATGAAATTAGTTAGAGGCCCAAGTAATACATTAATTGAGTGGCTCAAATATTTTTATTGATAAGCCCAATTGAAGGAAGAGCATGATGGACATTTGATATTATTAGAAGTGTTGAACTATGATTGATTTACATGGCCGGTGGATAGAGAAGGAAAAAGGAGGAGAGATTGAGCATGTGACTAAGATTTATTTTGGTCTCTTATTTGTCTAAAATGATTACCAACTCTCCTACCAACTCTCCACCAACTCCCACCTACTCCTCTTATGTGTCATTGTTTTATTTATCCAAGATCTTTGTTCATGATTGTAAGTAAAGCTTTGATAGTTTATTGGGAGAAAAGGAGAGAATTATATGCAAACACATCTCCCACTTTAAGCACCACACATGTGGCAAAAGGATAGTTCATTAATACAAGTTAGGTGTCCAATGGTTTAAGGAGCCACATGATATACTAATCTCCCACATGTTTATGATTAAGAAAGAGAAAGATGGAGTGAGTGGGGAGATGATTATAGATATACAATTATATCTATTCATTTTTACAAAGTCACCAAAGTTATTTCATCTCTCTCATGATATCACTTTCTTTTTGGCCAATCAATAATTTAATTAAAGCCCAAAAATTTGATCCAAGCGAGGAGGGACATTTTTGAAAAAAGAGATTTAATCAAACTTGGTAGATATTGGCCACATGGCCGGGTAATGGAAGAGGTGAAAGGAGAGGGAGATGTGCATGCACATCATCCATTTATACACTACACAATTGACAAAAGATAATTCATCCAATTAGGCTAGGTGTCACATTTTTTTAATAAGGTAGCTTACATATCTAGCCTTGATATTGGTTTGGTGACCAACCCTAAACCCTAAATGCTCCAAACCCTAAAGCCTAAGGGTTTCATCAAATGGCAAATTCTAGAAATATATGGAAATGTCCAAAATGCCCTTTTTACATTTTTCTTTTGTGTAACTTGTGAATCTTGTCCTTATCTTTGGTTGTTCACCAACCCTAACCCTAACCTAGCATAGCATGTGACTAAAAGCCACTCAAATTAGCCACTCTTGCCATCTTGCAAACTTAGATGCATTGAATCAAAGTTTTATAACTTAAAACTTAAGTAAAGTAACTTACTTTACTTACAAAACCAACCTAGACCTTCTCTCTCTTAATGTTTCGAAATTTAGAGTGAGAGAGGAGAGGAGTATGTTTCGCAACTCCTAGGGAGGAGAAAGAGAGAAGATTTTGATCTTTCTTTCCATTCAAGATCCATCTCATATCTTAGAAGAAGAAGAAGAAAATGAGCATGAAAAATCAAAGGTATAAACCTTTTTTGTTCATGTAATTTTTGGTTGAAGATCAAACCTTGAATCTATAGTTCTAATCTCAAAAACCTTAGATCTATGTGTTAATGAGTGTTTCATGTTTAGATCTAACCATATTGAGTGTTGATTTGGTTGAAATCAAAAGAAATTGAAAAATAGAATTTTTTCGGAAAAGTTTAAAACTAGAAGGTATGATCAAGCTTTTGATTCTTGAAATATATGATGGCTATTTGTGATTTATGTTCTTAGGATGCTAGATCTATGTGTGTAGGATAAAACCCCTTTGGAATCTCTCAAATAGGTTGAAAAATGAGCAAGTTATGGGATTTCTCCCAAACTACACAAAGGTAATAAAAATTGTTAGAATGACAGTTTGTAACACCCACTTCCTGGCTAATTTCCAGGAGCTTAACATGTCCAAATATGGATTGTAATAGATGAAAATTGAAGATCGGAAAGATATGAATCCAACAAAATTGACGGATCGTTAATCGGAATTACAGTTCTCAATATATTTAAGATTTAGTAAAGAACTCCAAAACATGTAACATGATAAAAAGTTTCTGTCCAGATCTGTCCAGGGGCTGTTTTGGCAACTTAAAGTGTGAAATAAATTACGGCCTTTTGGAAAATGAAAATATATGATATTATGTAACTCGTGTCCAAAAATGAGCTAATTCTGAGTTAAAACGACCAAGTTATGACCATTACAATTTTTGTAATTTTCCCACGGAAATTGCTATAAACGGAGTTCTACAACTCCGATTGCCACAAAATTTAACATGGAGCATCACGTTAACATATATAAGGTTATTCCAAGAGATGAAAATGTTTGGAGTTAAGCACGAGGTAGCTAATTTCTTAAGCTACGCACTAGAATTAATTTTTGAAAAATATCAAAGTAAGAAAATTTTGAAAAAATAATTTTTGTGGATGAAATATGTGTATATATGTTTGGACTAAGGATAGAAAAATAATAAACTGATTTGGTATTTTCGTGATACGAATTTAAAATACAACTTGCTGGATTATATAATTTGTGATTCCAGTTTGCTGGATTGATAAATAGTTTACTGAAATTAAAAATATGTTAAATCCAGTTTGCTGGATTGTAGTTTAGATTGTTGAATTTGAAATTCAGGTTGCTGAATTTGGAATCCAAGTTGCTGAGTTGGTAATTTAGTTGCTAGATTTAGAATCCAGATTGCTGGATTAGTATTTGATTTTTTAGATGTTAATGAATACTTATGAAATAAAAAAAGCGAGTGTTAAATCATATAAATGTGACTCTATGGCATGATTAAGCGCTTATGAAGAGTTTAATTGAACTTAAACTCGATATTTGACCGACTAAACCGTCGGGATGATAAAATTATGTCGGTATCAACTCAAACTTAATAGTCTAATTTGATGTTAAGTCTTATGTGTATTATAGACTGATAGGATTATGTGATATGTGTTTAGGTTATTTTGTGGATATAAATATAACAGTATTATACTGTGATGATATTATTCTAATATTGAATATCTATATTACTAATATTAGTTCTTCAGGTAAAGAGTTATAAATTGCGTTGCGGTAATCAACGATTCAGGCAAGTTTCTTTTTACTAAACTCTAATAAGAGTATTTTATTCAATCTTATGGTTAATCATTGCTGATTGCCACGAAAATTGTATTCTATACATCTTGCATGTATAAGTCAGGTATGAAAGGCTGATCATCTTCATTACCAGTTAGTTCAGAAATGTTTGTTTATATTTAATACTTGTTCAGTCAAAAGTTTGTTCGTGCTAGTTCTCAATTATATTGATGAATTATAACCAGCTTATTATTCATACTTTTCAATCATGATATATCGCTATATTGTTGAACTTAAACTTGCTGAGCAACTTTCATGCTCACCCTTGCTATATCATGATAAAATATTACAGGTAATACGAATGCGTTCGAATACAGAAAAAAGTTAAGGCAAAGTTCAACTTGGGATAAAACGTGCAGCTATTTTGTAATAGTATAGTTTAATAAAGATGTTATGTGTTAGAAAAATTATGAAAGGTGTATTAAGTTAAAGTTATTTGACCTTGAGGATTATGTGTAAGTTTAATGTATAAACAATTTATGTTTATATCTTCCACAAATAGTTATAGAAATAGTATACCGAATCCGCGGCGATTTGGTACCCGAATTCGGGGCTGCAACATTTATTATTATACGAAAATAATAATAAAATAAATATGAGATAGTTACTGATGGAGATGCTTATAGGATGACTATAGTCATTGACCCTTGGAAGTTCTAACACACTGTTGCCAAGATGTAATGCATTAATTTAAAATAAGTTGTTCATCAATGACAAACTCATGACCTAAAATACAAGTGCATATAGCAGTTAAGAACACTTGAGTTTCTGACAAATTAATGTCATATGAGAGAAAAATTCTGCAATTAGAGCAATATAAGTTTGCCTATTTGTGAAAGTGATTAAACAATCCCAGCCAACAGTTTTGAATTTCTCCAATAAGTCAGGAAAACTGTTAAAAGAAATACCCACTCCAAGAGTGAAGTTGTGTCTTAAGTGCCTATATTTGACTTGTGCAGATAGAGTGAGTAACTATGGTGAAAAAGTATCAAGATGCAATTCAGAAAGAAGAGGTAACTTATTTCATTTTGAGGAATAAACTTTATCCATTTTGAAAAGTACAGACAAAGTAAAGAGTCGGATGAAAAATACAGACATATAAAGATCGACATAGAGTGATGAAGGACATATGCGGTAAAATTGTGTATTTGCCATTTATAGAAGTATTAGATAAGTGATAGTTTAAATGTTTAATGCATATATAAGTAGGTACACATTTATCAGACATAGGGATATAGGGTAGATAAAGTATAGATATGACTGTTGTGATGAAAGATAAGTATAAAAATTGTGTGAAGATAAAAGTGTGTTGCAAAAGAAACTGGCTAATCCATTTAATATTTTCTTCAAAAGGCAAAAAGTGTATAAAGTTAACGGAGGAAAATACTAGTCCAACCATTTCAATATTTGTTATTGTTACTTCATAAAAAAAAAATTACAGAACAAATAGAAGTGGAGCATGTCGTTTCACAACAGGGAAAAAACAATTAATAAATACCACAAGATTTTATCAAATACGTTTTCATATGAGATGTGTAAATACTCATAACAAAATTCAATGCAGACAAAGAAACAAATCAACCCGCATACTATTTCAGAGAAGAAAAAGAAAAAAAATTAACTCAACAAAGAGGTGCAAATCTAGAAGTTCTAACCCATAACAGTAAACATGACATATATCCCAACATAGTAGTGATAGAATAAGGGATGAGTTAATTTGGACTACCATAGAAATAACTTCGCCTATAAGAAGTGACTTAACGAGGACTTAGCCTCAACCTTGTAGTCAAATATAGAGAAGAGAGATAGTTTATCCAGTCCCAACTTAGTAGGCATACTCCATATAAAAGAAATGAGTAAGAAAAGATATACCTAAAACTTGTAAAATGCATATCCATAGATTTGTCATTTTTCTCCGCAAACTCGATAGTCCAATACACGTATATAGTTTGATTATACCTTCAGACTTCAAGAAATGTGTAGATAGAGAGATGCATGCAACTAAAGCATTAAAAATATATTAGGGTTTAAAAAAAATCACACAAAGGAATAAGGGTTTTTATAGATAAATAAGAATCAAATATCAAAAGTTTTGTAGTACACCAAAAATTTAAAGAAACTTTTTTAGATCTAGTATTAAAATCTAAACTCTGAGATTTATGTTATAGAGAGATGATTTAAAAGAAATTTGGGTTTTGAAAGATCTGAACATGGTGAAAATGGTTTTTAAAAAAATGAGATATGAACTAATTTTAGAAAACCTAGACATCGGACTTATTCAAGCTATTGCACAAACAGATAGATTCAATGTTGAAGAAGATGACTTTAAAAAACTCGTACATACATGACAGATAAACATATAATACACATCTTGGTACTCAAAAACCCTAGTAATGACAATATTTAACATTTTCGAAAAAAGAATTTTACAGATTTAAAAACAGACTTTTAAAGGATATGACGAAGAACTTGTAGATCTAAAATGATATACAAGATCCAAATCATAGAAAGAGAAAGTGGAACAAAATTAATCAGTAGGATGATGAAATCAATTGTGTAGAATTGATCTATCAGTTCAAATTTCTGGAATTTGAACTGGAGATCGAATATTTTTGACAAAAATCGATTAGGGTTTGAGAGAAAATTAGGGGGAGAGAGAGAAGACGACAGAAGAGAGAGAAATGAAAATAAGAAATGAATTAAAAACTGAATATTTGATATTTATATCTAAGTTAATTGAACTGATCGAATGGCTGATAATTAATCTTAAAAGTAATGAATGATCATGATTAAGACAAATATTTAAAACCTTTGAGTTGATCGATTAAGATTGATCAAATGTATAGGATTAATTTGTGTTTTCTTCTGATGATCTGACGGTTCTCTAGCTCGATCCGTGTGTTTGATGTAGGTGGTTCCTGATTTGTTCAAAAGGATAGTCATGGATATCATCTGTTTTGATCGTTAGATGACTTTAAAATCAACATCTCAAATTTTCTCTTGATATATATATATATATATATATATATATATATATATATATATATATATATATATATAATAAATATTAACTATTAAAGAGAAATTTTATAATTTTTTAAAAATATTTATGTGTATAAAAATTTATTTTTATTTTAAGTTATAATAATAATTATATAGTTAAAAAAATTGTAGATGTATATTACTAATTAATGATAAGAAATTTGGTTAAAATGAGAAAATAAATTTTAAAGATTAGTAACAAAATGTAAAAGTTTAAAAGGATAACTATTTTACTAGGGAGATATATTTTGAGTTAAACAATATAGTAATAATTTTAACTATTAAGTATACAAGTATACATATACAAATATTATATATGATAATTATATAATTATATAAATATACTAAATAGGAAGAGAAATTTAAAATGTAAAGAGATACTTATGTAAGATGCTTATATTAATAATATAATTTTAACTAGATAAAAATATTAACTAATTATAATAGTAACCTCCTTTTTTAAAAAAAATGTAGTAATAAAAAATATATATTTAAATGCAATAATAATTATGATGAAATATCTAACATTCCTAAATCCAGACGCAATTTACAAAATCTATCAAAACTTAAAGGTTTAGTATATATATCTGCAATATTTAATTCAGTGTCGATATGTTCTAACTTGATAATGTAGATGTTTATATGATCACGTAGAAAATGATGTCTGACATCTATATGTTTTGATCTAGCATGTAATACAATATTTTTACTCAGATTTATAGTACTGGTATTATCACATAAGATTGAGTTAAAATCAACCAGGGTTTGTTTCATCCATAATATTTGTGCACAACATCGTGTAACATCTATATATTCTGCTTCGGTGGTTGAGATTGATACTGAGTTTTATTTCTTAGAAAATCGAGAAACTAAACACCCCTATAAACTGACACGTGCCATTTGTACTTTTTTGATCAACATGATGACCGACATAGTCATAGTCTGAAAAGTAAACAAGATCAAATGGTTGACCTTTAGGTTACCATAGACCTATGTCTATAGTTCCTTTAAGATAACGAATTATTCTTTTTACAGTAACCAAATGTGATTCCTTAGTGTTTGATTAAAACCTAGCGCATTTACACACATTGAATATAATGCCAGGTCTACCAGCTATGATGTATAGAAAACTACCAATGATTCCTTTATACTTCTATATGTCAACAATTTTTTCATTTTCATCAGCAGTTAATTTATCAGTGGTTGACATAGGAGTAATAAGAGATTTTATAGATTCTAGTCCAAATTTCTTAATTATTTATTTGCAATATTTAGATTGAGAGATATGAACACATTTTATTCTTGCTTGATTTTCAATCCTAGGAAGAAATTTAATTCTCCCTTTATGCTCATTTCAAATTCCTTACTCATGCTTTCAGAGAAATCATTGCACATAAAAATGTTAGTAGAACCAAAAATGATATCATCAACATAGATCTGTAAAATAAGGATATCATCATTTTCATATTTAGTGAATAAAGTAGCATCGACGATACCCCTTTTAAAACTATTTTTCTAGCAAGAATTTACTTAATCGTTCATACCATGCTCTAGGGACCTGTTTCAAACCATATAAAGCTTTATGCAGTTTATACACATAATTAGGATAATCAGTAACTTCAAAGCTAGGAGGTTGTTTAACTGTGACGCCCCCAAATTCCAACCTCTACTTGGTCACTCAAATTTGGTTCATCACGTTTTTATGGTAAAACCATAATAACTAAAATAACACATTTACAACGGAAAATCTAAATTAGAATAATATACAACGATTTATTATAATTATTCCCCCAAGTCTCGCAACCTACAGTACTTAATAGATTACATAATAATATCGACTAAAGACTTATTACATAATCCTACTAAGCTTAAACATAACCTAAAAATAGTCTTAATACAACATAATAATCTTAAACATAAAAGGGACAAGTTAGTCGGTAGCCTTGGCCATGCCCTTGTCCTGCCCGGATACACTTCCCTGTTCCGCCTTAACTGAAAGGTTTTTAAAAGAAAGGATGAGTTACCCAACAAGTAATATAGAAAAAGGGTATTCAATATAGTTCCCAATTTATCAAGAATAGATTAATAATGATAGCTCAATTAGGAAGCATCAATGATCAATAAAGATAGTCACTATGGACAGAATATCAATAATATGCAAAGGTTTATCAATTCAAGATTTCAAAGTAATGAATACTGAACAGACACTAAGGACTATAAACTTCTCCTAGAATTAACAGTAATATCACTGATAATTCTTCAAAACGAGTACAATAGGTGATCAGCCTAAAATACCCTATGTCATGCATAACATTTAGTCTCTCTCATGTGCGCACATCGGTTCCCCGACAATATATATTCCCCTACTAAGAGGGTTGTTCTTCCTAGTTATAAAAGTCTGCACCAAGTTAATTTGGTTTAGATAGCTTTTGATCAATTATCAATAGTCTAGCCGAATCAATTGGCTTAGATAGCTCTTTCAACATATCCATGAATAATTATCAAAATTTGAATTTCATTTCAAAATAAGTTTCCTTCATAATTCTACTTGTACGACCAATAATTGCACAAGTTCAATAAGACTCAAATAAAGAGTATGGTTCGAGTAATTGCTTATGATATGCATCTAATAAAGTAATGCAATGGTTTAGGATACTTGCACAATAAAAGTAGGGTTCAAGGAACTTGCCTTAAGCGTAGTTTACCCATGTTACGAAATCAACACTTTCGAATCCTATTTATAGCGTATTATATGTTCAAGATGTTCATTAGCTAACATAGTCTTTACTCAAGCTTGATATGATTCATGTATGCACATATGGTACAAAATCAGATTTTAGATTAAGATTGATCAAACACTTATGAGTAAATTAAGAATACTCAAAGTTAAATCTTTTTGTTTACCCATGGACCTTTCTATTACGAGGCAAACACCAATATATCATCTAAGCATCACTTGTAAACATGTATCAGTAGATTTTTAAACCACTTCTAGTAATATAGGTACCATACAAGCTAACTGCTAAAGATCAGATTGCAGAATCTCAGATTCCAGACTGGCGCAACTGCGCCATGGCTAAGCCTAGGACCGGCGCAGCTGCGCCGTCCTATGGCCAAGCCAAGACTTAGTTGCTGCCTTTTTGTCTCTGCCAAATCCTTACACAACTATGTACTAATACTCTATTATATCTACATGTTAGAGGTGTTCACATAATCACATAACCGTTCTTGAGTTCATTTGTATAAGTTTGAACTTACGTCTTACATGGCATCCAAGCAAAACATTATCAAGCAGTTACCATGACTAGTTACTTGGCTATCTACCCACATAGAGATTTCAAATTCTGTTAATGCTTATACTTCTAGCATTCATATTGCTTGTTCATAGCTATTATTGTTTAAAGCTTGAAATCATGCTTTAAACTCACGTTTATTTTGAAATCATCATGTTCCATACATATAAATCATACCTAGAGATATTATAGACATAACATGGCATCTTATCTTATTAACATCTAGATATTCATGTGATGCAACTAGATTTTGAAAATATGTCCAAGTTTGCCTTTGAAATCATTTTAGGCTTCGAACTATGCAATATAACACACATAAGACAACTTTAAACTCTAAACAAATGTAGTCAAGTTATGTTAACATGCTCGCAAGGTCAGAATATAAACTATGTAAGACCCCAAATAATTAATAAATGAAATTTAATTTCCTTTAATTATTATTTTGAATAGTAAGGGTTGATTTGATTAATGAGGATAGTTATGGGTAAAATACGCAAATATTTCAAAATAAGCAAGTGGTTATAAAATATTCATTGTTGTCGGGGAATATTCGTTTGGTCGTGGAATATTCGTACTGTCGGAGAATATTCATACGACGGCGCAGCCATGTGTGGGCCCCATAGCAGAAAGCGATTGGAGGAAGAAAACGACAAATATAAGTTGTTTAAAAATAACGACGTAGTTGTTACCGTTTACACTGTTGGAATACCTGGTGGTTAAAATACAGTAATACGCGTTGTTGCACAGTAGCACACGGTATTGCACAGTATTTTGAATTATTGATCCTTACGTAAGAAGGCACTACTCAATAATTGCTACAGGAGTTACTGTTCATTACTTTATTGATTCAATAATTGCTGCGTTGATATTTATATTATTATTGTTTCAATAATTGTCATTGCACAGTATTTTTCATTATCAGATCAATAATTCATATTATTTGAATAATATTATCAGATAACATTATTGGCAATGTCTAGAAAGTTCTGTCAAGGAGAGGTTTGGTCATCTAATTGCGCGCCAGTAAGGAGAAATCCTTATTGGAAAGCCCCCTCTATCCTGGGAACGGCATGGTTGTCAGTACTGTGATTCTGTAATGTTACTTTTAATAATTAATTATTGATTATTATGATAAAGAAAATATTTATTTTATGTGGATATAGATGGAGAAAATTTTTTAATGTGACAATTGTTGAAAATTAATATTTTATCTTTTTCTGATAAAATAATTCATTTAAATATATTATTTTAATAATATATTAACGATGATATTTTTACAATGAATGTGGGATATATGAGTATATGAGAAGGTAGAGTATTTTTGTGGCATTAAATGTTTAACACATGTTTTGTGTGTCGGTGGATATAATTTTTGACCGAAAATTGAGTATAGACTGTAAAATCGCCCGTTTGTGGATTTCGGTCAATTTCTATTTGGAATTTGGAAAACTTTTCTTCTGTAAAGTTGTAGAGAATGGAATTTCCCATGGAAAGTCGCGAGTTTCGAATTTTTCTGATAAACGAGCTATTTTCTATGAATTATTGAAGTTTTGGAAAATAAAATTATTTTTATTAAATTGCGGGACCCACTTTTTGGTTGGTGGATACAATATGTGGGCTGCTGGAAATATTTCAAAGGTGGTGGCTGGTCTTGTTCATTAAAAGCATGCGTAGAATAATTGGTGAGAAATATTGTTATTTTAATATTTTAGTCTCCTTTGGCGTTCTAGCATTTTCCTATAAATAGAGGGCTAAGTTAGAATTAAAAATCACACCAGAAACAAAGTTTTCTCTCTCTATATTATCGAGCGTATTCTTGTGAGTATATTTTGAGTGTTGCTATACGGTGCGAGTTTCTGTCAGCACTATACCGAAATTCAGTCAAAAGTACGGCTATTTTGAGGTAAGGGATGTTATTTTCTTTTTAAATGATATTATTTTCTTCAATATCATTATGCCGAAATATTGGTGAACGTTTTTATCAAATTTGGAACTTATTGTGCCGGAGTTACTATTCACGTATACGGCACTATTCACGTATACGGCACTATTCACGAATACGGCACTATTCACAAATTTTTTTTTTCTTTTCGTCCAAAATATCTATTGTGGATACTAGCTTTGATTGTATCCATGTTTTGATCATTCTTGAATTTTACACCACTATGATTATTTTTGAGGTATTTTTGGACATGTATAAAACAAAGTACGAATCCTTAATCCTTAATCCTTGTCATTTTGTTTCACTGGATTCGTTTCTTTAAAAATATTTTTATCATCTTCAGTCTTAAATGATGTTATTATTGAATATCTTTGGCCTGTAGTGCAAAGATGAATGATTTCTGATGAATATCTTTGGCCCGTAGTGCAAAGATGAACATGTGTTTAGATGAACATGACCAACAGAAGAATATCCTTGGCCTGTAGGGCAATGATTAATATATGATTCAAGATGTGCATTGATTGATGTTACAGGGATAAAAATACTATTGATGGAATGTTAAATTCATAGACATTAGTAGATTTCATCCTCTACGTAACTCTTCTATGAATTAATATTTTCCGCTGCGAATATTGATTTAAAACTTGTTGTCTATTGTATTCTATTAGATTTTTCCCTGTTGAAGACTAACGATAATTTGTTGTATATTATCTTAGTCATAATATTCTTTACTGAGCTAGTTGAGCTCACCCTTTTCCTTTTTTTTCCATTTTTCTTCTCAGGAGACGAGAATATAGAGAGTACGAGTCGGGGTATGAATTGATGGTTCTTGAGAGAGTTGTTTAGTAGTCCTCACCATTTTTGTAAAATAATATATCAATAATTGTATTGAGGACATAATTGGGTATGTATATTGTCTAGATGACAATGTTTGTATTCAAACTCACGGTTTATGGGTTGTAAAAGTTGTAGTTGTTTCTGTACCATGTATTTGGCGACTCAAAATGGGTTGGATGGAATGGACCTATTTTGGGGGCGTCACAAACTATGTAGTAATCATGCATGTTAGCTCATTAGGCTAAGCTTTTTCTTGAAAACATTTCTAACACAAGGCTTAATAAGTTTGATCATGCTCAAAGGAACTATGTACACTATAACATGCTCATCTATGTGTAAAACCAGTCATGTATAGCTTACTAGGTTCACAATTTGCAGAACATAATCTCTAACATAGTTTGTTTTTAAAACCTAACGTCCAAATCTCCATCTAAACCATATGATTTCGTTAATCATACAAATCTATTAAAACATGCTCCACTTAGCATAATATACTTATACATACACATTACACATGTTTGCATGCTAGTTTAAGCCAAAATGATTGACTAACATTGATCAAATTTGAAAACAGATAGCACAACTGATCTCAGGAACCGGCGCAGCTGCGCTACGCCTCAGTACAATTATGGCGCAGCTGAGCCGTGCCAGGTTCAGGTGCAGAAGCATACTCTGTTCTGCAGAGTCTTAGCTAACTTGATTTCCCTTAACTCAAACATGTTCCAAGCCACTACTAAAGTGTTCATACTTGCTAGTAAACTTCCTAAACACCTTATAACATGTTTACTCATATTAATTAACAAATGAATTCAAGAAATTTCAAGAATCAAACAAACCCATCTCAAGAGCATAGATAAAAATTATACCTTCTTAAGCTTAAATTGGACTTCCTACACACTGAATAAGCTTCTACAATTGCTCAGCCACTTGAATGATTCACTTAGACAACTCTTAGCAACCCAAAAAATTTGAACTCAAGCTTGCATTTATAGAAAAATCATGGACTAGGCATTATCATTACACAATCTTGGAATCCATGGTGTAATGGGAAGAAACAATGGTTCATGAAGGGTGATTTAACAATTCTATACCAACCACTTAGCTAGCAATGATCATCTAGGATTTAGTCTTGTGGAGAATACGTGTTTTAGCTTCAAGTTACTGTTCATTATACTTGGTGATACTAATTATAGGACAAGAGAGAAAATCCCAGCATTTCATGTTAACTAGGCTTGGTTTGGTTTATTTAATTCCCATAATGTAATATCAATGTACAATTGTTACCATATTAGAAATTTAGGGATTAAATATATACTTCACATTATATAATCTATGTACATCAAATATACGCAATAAAATAAAGCAGTCAGGTATTATTATCCGGATAGTTCCATAATCAACTCTACTACTTACATAACCACATGATAACTTATGTCACAGTTTTAATAATTAATGTTTCAAGGTAGTAGATGTAATATGGAAATGTAACATATATATAACCTATGTACATTTTATCATAGTGGTACACTTTATTAAAATAACAGTTTACAATATGCTCATGGTATATTATTTTAATATATACCCACATACATATTGTCACATAGATATTTCATAATGTATTTATAACATATAGTTCCAATATGTTTAATCACACTGCCTCATACAATATAGTTTTATAAGGCTTAATATATAGTCACATAAATGTCACACCACACTATATAATATATAATTATATTTTTAATTATTGCTCATATGCCCATGACAATCAATATAATCCTTATTATATTGATAACTTACTTATTTGTTTTATGTCAAATAAATAAATTATCCCCTTCCTTGATTAATGTATTTATGGATTTCCATAACCATTAATTTATATAATTCTTATTCTACCTATAGACATATTGCAATCACATATTATCAATAGATCAATATTCTACCACAACCATTAACCATTAATTAATATAACAATTAACAATTAATATTACTTAATTGCGCACTTTATTTCATGCTTTATTAATGTCACACACATCACATAATTGTTTTATTTTATTTCTAAAGTGAAACAAATTAGTTTTTTCCAACTGTCCACTGGCGCAGTTGAGCCAGTTTGTACAGCTGGAACGGCGCAGCTGCGCCGTACCCTGACAGTGCCAATATTGATTTAGCTTCAGCCGTGTCAATTTTCATCGCTAAACTCATTTCATACGACATGAATTGATGTCCACAAAAGTGTTACTACAAGTCTACGAGTGTATTGATTACACATATGAAATCACATTGCCAACACGATAAAAATTCTAGATTCTTGTTTTAATTTGCTTAATGGATTTCCTCGTTTTGCATTATGCCACACAAGGCATTTCACAATTCTCATTTCTACTTCACATTACTTAATACACATTGATCTAATACAAATGAATTGATTTAACCGACTCACAAAATAATAACACTTATATTCATAGAAATTTTATTTCGATTAATATATTCATTTAATAATACGTGAAAATTCTTGGGTATTACATTAATATATAAATCCTCCTCAATATCCATTTGAAGTAGTTTAAAATCTTTATGACATGCAAAGGCTAGTAACATACGTATAGACTCAATTCTAGCAACATGAGCATAAATTTCATCGTAATCAATACCTTCAAGTTGATTATACCCTTGTGCAACTAGTCTTGCCTTATTACGTATGATCATTCCATTTTCATCTAATTTGTTATGAAATACCCATCGAGTTCCAATAATGGATGTTTCCTTGGGTTTTGGGACTAATTCCCAAACTTTGTTTCTTGTGAACTATTCAAGTTTATCATGCAAAGCTATGATCCAATCTTCATCAAGCAATGCATCTTTTATGTTTTTAGGCTCAACTTCAGATAAGAAATATAAGACCCCAACTTTTATGAATAAAGATGATTTTTTTATAGTTATCATTTTTGAATATTATGGAATGAATTTGTTATAGTTGTGGGTAGTATTTATAAATTTTGTAAAGTATGCAAGTTGTTATATTATATTCGATTGGTCGGGGAATATTCGTTTTAGCAGGGAATATTCGTACAACGACCCAATCATTGGTGGACCCCACAACAGAATTATGGTCGGATTGAGAAAACGACAAAAATATTTTTATGAAAATAACGACGGAAGTTTTACCGTTAATGCTGTTGAACTACTCGGTAGTAAAAGTACAGTAATACGTGTGGTTGCATAGTAGCACACGACATTGATTATTGATGCTTACGTGAGAAGACACTCAGTTATACTCATTTATTGCTACAATAATTGTTGCATCATATCTCTCATATTATTGATTCGATTATTGTCACAATATCATCTGCATTATATGATATGTTATTAAATCAATAATTGTGACGACAAAGTTATTCATATTATTAAATTGTAATATTTACAATGTCTAGAAGTTCTGCCAAGGAGAGATTTGGTCACCTAATTACGCGCCAATAGGGAGAAATCCTTATTGGAAAGCCCCCTCTTTCCTGGGAACGACCTGGTTGTTAAATATTATGAGTCATGTTAATTAAAGATGAATTTGATAGTTCCATTATGTTGGGATTATTGGTGTTAGATGAAATCGACATCTATTCTGATGATAATTGATGTCTGGGGTTATATTGATAAATCGGGTAATTTATCGGATAAATGAGCAATTAATCGCTACTTATTCACATGCTTATATAACTATTTATTCACATGTGTGTACTATTGAGTCACATTCACTTACTATTAGGGGAGTTGGTGCAAGATTGATAATACTTGCATGACTAAGTTAAAACGGGAGGTATAGATGGAGGTACTATACTGTATTTCGTATTTTCACATGATTATAACTATTGATTCACATGATTGAACTATTGATTCACATTATTTACTATTAGGGGAGGTGGTGCAAGTTTGATAATACTTGCAGGACTAAATTAAAAATGAAAGAAAAGTTACAGGTATTGTACTGTAATTTTTTGAGCCCTAAAACGTGCAATTATCGAAATTATATTTTTCTATAAATAGAAACTCATTCTTCCTTCATTTCTCACCAATTCACCAAAGCTATAGAGTATTTATTATAGAGAGAAATTATAGAGAGAAAGAAGAAGAGAAGTCTGCTACATTTCTATTCCAGTATCCAGCTTTATTCTAAGGTAAGGGGTATTATTTCTTTTGTATTCATAAAGAGAACTTCTGTTATTCCATTCTTTATTATTCTGTTGAAATATCTCGTCTGTGCATTTTATGCCGGACCTGGTTCCGTCTTTAATATTCTGTTGGAATATCCTGTTTGTGCGTTTTACCCCTGACCTGGTTTTGTTATTTATTATTTTGTTGGAATAACCAGTCTATGCGAAGTACCGCATGCATGGTGATTTCTTTTGTTATTCCATTCTTTATTATACTCAATTGGTTAAAGTTTTGACTTCTATACTCCATGAAATTAGTGGAATATCCTTGATATTTGGGCTTCATCCAGTATCTTTTCATGAAAATATTCTTCTGAGCATTTTTGAATTTTACTCTACAAAGAAGTATTGTGTTGACAATTTGGATTTATTAGTTCCTGAATAAATTAATTTTTGAACTTGTTTTATTGAATTCTTATATCATTGTCATCATCCTCATGTTTATATTTTTTTGAAAGTCATCCGTGGCCTGTAGTGCATGGATGGACTTGGTATGATTATGACCAGGGATTATTCGGTTTAATCATTACCGTAATGTTACAAATGATGTGGTAAAAGTTCTCATTGGCCCGTAGTGCATTGATGGACAGTTGTTGGAATGATCAGGACCATTGATGAATACACGAATATCCTTGGCCCGTAGTGAATGGATAATTTGTGGTCGTGACCCTAATGAATATCCTTGGCCGTAGTGCAGGGATGATGTGGATTATTTGTTAAGCTGAGTCTCAACGATAAAAAGTGATGAAAAACTTTTTTAAATCATAAAAGATGGTAGATTTTATTCACTACTTGACTCTTTTAATGGATTGCTCGTTCTGCTGCAGTTAAACTTGATGTCTATTGTATTTTAGCACTTTAACATTGTTGAAGGCTAATGATAATTTATTCTACATTATCTTAGTCATAATATTTCTTACTGGGCTAGTTGAGCTAACCCTTTCTTTCACTGTTCTCTTCAGCAAATGCGAACGTAGCCGGGACTAGTCGGGGAACGAAGTGATGGTCCGAGATGGTGTCTTAGTAGTCCTCAATATTCTATAAAATAGTGTGATAATAAATATAATGAGGACTTATCTTGAGAGTGGATATTGTCTAGAAGACAATATTTGTATTAAAACTCACAGCTCTTGTTGTATATTTAAGATTGTATTTGTATTTTGTACCATGTATTTGGCGACTCAGAATAGGTGATGTATACCTATTTTGGGGGCGTCACAGTTGGTATCAAAGCTTAGGGATACGATCCCTGGCTAAGATGTGAGACAAGAACTAGGAGGGTAGAGACGGGGAATTCCTTCGCTCGTATGACCTACCTAAGTTTATTTGGTATTTAATTGGTCGGTCAGAGTATAGGGATAATATGTGATATGTTAATTAACCCTTGTTTTGTGACAGTATTTGAAAATGGCATCCGAGAATGTTGAGAACATCAATGGAACACAGAAGACCGTTGAGTCTCCACAGATCAATAACTAGGAAAATGTGCATCAGGAAGGCAAAAATCCTCATGCAAACAACAACACTGACCAAATGATGAATGATGGAATGTTCCGAGGCTTCATGCAATTCATGCAACATCAGGCGAGAGCGGCTCCTGTCCAAAATATAGGTGGAAACACTGGCAACTCTCGGACGGTCACCGCCAAACAGTTCAAGGAGCTGGGACCACCGGAGTTTTTTAGAGAGCCAAAACCAGTTAAGGCGGAGACATGGATAAAGCAGATCAATAAGATATTTGATGTCTTGGGATGCTCCGATGAGCAAAAGGTTCCCTTTGCCACCTTCGTATTGCGGGCAGAGGCAGATTACTGGTGGGAATCTGTAAAGCGTACTCAACCTGCCGCACTGAAGATGTCCTGGGAAAAGTTTCAAGAACTGTTCAACGACAAGTACTTTCCCGAAAGTATTCATCACATGAAAGAGGTAGAGTTCATTAAACTGAAACAAAACAACATGACCATGTCGCAGTACGAAGCCAAGTTTGCCGAGTTGTCCCGGTTTGCGTCCCATTTGGTTGATAATGAGGAGAGAATGACACGAATGTTTCTAAAAGGTTTAAAACCCGAGATACGTTAATATCTTATCTCTCATAAACTGTGTTTATATTCAGATGTTGTTAATAGGGCTCAGTTATTGGAGCGTGATAATGAGTCAACCCAACCTAAAGAGAACAGCCGACAAAATGATAATACCAGTGAAAATAGTCATCGAAGCGGTGACAATAAGAGTGGAGGGAATCAATATGCGAGAAATGGTAACCACTTCGGTTGTAATCATGGCCAAAATAATAAGAATGGACATTTCAAGAAGAGGAGATTCAACAATAATGGAAAGACATCAGCATCAGCACCTGTCGTTAAGGAAGGAGAACGACCACCTATCACATGCTTCAAATGTGGAGGGGAGGGACACATCAGTCCAAATTGTGCGATGCCCTCCAAAGCATGTTACAATTGTGGAAGAGAAGGTCACCTGGCCCGATTTTTTTGTGCACTGAAGACAAGTCCAGCTGGGATAGAGGCATCAAAGGCCGTCCCAGATAAGACAAAATGGGTAGTTCAAGGGAGAGCGTTTGTCGTGACCTCCTAAAAAGCAAGGAACCCGAATGAGGTCATCACGGGTAAGCTTATCATAAACTCTAGTGAAGTATATACCTTATTTGATATCGGTTCTACCCATTCTTTTATTTCTCCTACTTGCACTCAACGTTTAAATTTGACTCCAGAGAATTTGGACTTTGACTTATCTGTTGAAACTCCATTGGGAGAAACCTTCATTACATCCACTGTTTATAAGTCTTGTTTAGTTCAAATAGGTACCCTCACATTACCTGTCGATCTTATTTCATTGAAAATACTTGCATTTGACGTAATTCTAGGGATTGATTGGTTAACTACTCATCATGCAAAAATTGATTATTTTCGTAAGGTTGTTAGCTTTCATATTTCTAACCAACCTATTATGCAAATTCAAGCAACTAAACCATTAAAATCAATCACTATCATCTCAAGCCATAAAGCTATTCGTTTATTAAAAAACGGATGTCAAGCTTTCTTATCTCATGTCACGAATCTAAATAAAAATAAGTCAGTTTCGAATGATATTTCTATTGTTAATGAATTTCCTGACGTATTCCCTGAAAAACTTCTTGGCCTACCCCCAGAGCGTGAAATTGGATTTTGTATCAACCTTGAACCCGGTACAAAACCTATTTCCAAAGCCCCATATCGAATGGCTCCTATTGAACTTCAGGAGTTAAAGACCCAATTACAGGAATTGTTAGACATCGGTTTCATTCGTCCTAGTACTTCTCCTTGGGGTGCTCCTGTTCTATTCGTGAAAAAGAAAGACGGGAGTATGCGACTTTGTATTGATTATCGGGAGTTGAACCATGTCACCATCAAAAATAGGTACCCATTGCCACGTATTGACGACATGTTTGACCAGTTGCAAGACGCCAAATTCTTTTCAAAGATTGATCTTCGTCCCGGATATCACCAATTGAAGATTAGAATCGATGATATTCCAAAGACGGCTTTCAAAACTCGGTATGGGCATTATGAATTCCTAGTCATGTCTTTTGGATTGACTAATGCTCCTGCTGCCTTCATAGATATGATGAACTAAGTATTCAAGGAATATTTGGATCACTTTGTGGTCGTCTTTATTGATGACATCCTTATTTATTCCAAAAGCCGTGAAGATCATGAGCAACACTTGAGGCTTAAACTGTTGAAAGATTATGATTATACCATCCAATACCATCCTAGAAAAGCGAACGTGGTAGCTGACGCATTGAGTAGAAGATCCTATGCGGGTACGAGTGCGATATTGTTAACGCAAAGGCTCATTTTGTATTACTTGCAAAGGATGAAGATAGAGATAAAGACTCCAGGGACCCACGTGATGATGGCGAATATACGAGTAGAACCGACTTTAATCGATAAAATTAAAGCTGCTCAAATTACAAACCTAGAGCTGATGCGTATGAGGAAGAAAGTGCAAGAAGGTGTTATGCCGAAAGCAAGAATTGATGAAGAAGGAATACTTCGAGTCAACTCCAGAATTTGTGTTCCTAACGACCCTGATTTAAAGTATAAAATCATGATGGAGGCGCACAACGCACCGTTTGTAATCCATCTTGGGAGTACCAAAATGTATCATGATCTTTGACATACATTTTGGTGGGGCAATATGAAGAGGGAGATAGCGCTGTTTATCTCAAGGTGTTTAATTTGTCAACGAGTCAAGGCAGAGCATCAAGTACCAAAATGTCCATCACAACCACTTGAAATTCCAGAATGGAAGTGGGAGCACATTACCATGGATTTCGTTACTGGTCTTCCCAAGGTTTCTCAAGGCATAGATGCAATTTGGGTCATTGTTTATAGATTGACCAAGTCTGCTCATTTCTTACCTATACGAGAAACTTATACACTTGAACGTCTTGCTCGTATGTACATAAACGAGGTTGTAAGATTGTATGGTATGCCAGTATCCATAGTTTCTGATCGAGACCCAAGATTCACTTCACGATTTTGGGTTAGTTTGCAAAAAGCTATGGGCACAGATTTACAATTTAGTTCAGCATATCATCCTTAGACATACGGACAATCAGAGAGGACTATTCAAACTCTTGAAGATTTATTAAGACTCTGTGTCCTTGACTTCAAGGGAAGTTGGGATAAGTTCTTACCATTGGAGGAGTTTTCCTACAACAACAGTTATCAAGCAAATATTGGCATGGCTCTATTCGAAGCGTTGTATGGAAGAAAGTGTCGTTCTCTAGTATGTTGGGATGAGGTGGGTTAAGCAACGTTGTTGGGACCAGAGTTGGTACGTATGACTACAGAAAAGATTCAAACGATCCGGCAACGTATAAAAACCTCACATGATCGACAAAAGAGTTATGCTGATCTTCATCGAAAAGACGTGGAATTTGATGTTGGAGATCATGTGTTGTTATGTGTTGCTCCATGGAAAGGAGTTACGAGATTTTAAAAGAGAGGAAAGCTCAATCCTCGATTCATTAACCCATTTTTAATCCTCAATCGAGTATGGACTGTAGCCTATAGACTCGCTTTACCGCCAAGTATGTCTCGTGTTCATAACATTTTTCATATATCCATGTTACGTAAATATGTGAAAGACCCGAACCACATTATTGAGTTAGAACCGGATGAAATAGCGAAAGATTTAATGTATGAAGAGGTTCATGTTCAAATCTTGGATAAGAAGGAACATATTCTACGCTCCAAGGTGATACCTCAAGTTAAAGTTTTATGGAGGATCCACGATGTTGAGGAAATAACCTGGGAGTTGGAATCTGAAATGAAATCAAGGTATCCTTACCTCTTTGACATACCAGGTATGTACCCTAATTTTGAGGGCGAAATTTCATAAGAAGGGGAGGTTGTAAGACCCCAACTTTTATGAATAAAGATGATTTTCCTATAATTATCATTTTTTAATATTATGGAATGAATTTGTTATAGTTGTGGGTAGTATTTATAAATTCTACAAAGTATGCAAGTTGTTATATTATATTCGATTGGTCGAGGAATATTCGTTTTAGCAAGGAATATTCGTACAACGGCGCAATCATTGATGGACCCCACAACAGAATTATGGTCAGATTGAGAAAACGACAAACATATTTTTATGAAAATAATGGCGAAAGTTTTACCGTTAATACTGTTGAACTACTCGGTAGTTAAAGTACAGTAATACGCGTGGTTGCATAGTAGTACACGACATTGATTATTGATGCTTACGTGAGAAGTCACTCAGTTATACTCATTTATTGCTACAGTAATTGTTACATCATATCTCTCATATTATTGATTCGATTATTGTCACAGTATCATATGCATTATATGATATATTATTAAATCAATAATTGAGATGACAAAGTTATTCATATTATTAAATTGCAATATTTATAATGTCTAGAAGTTCTGCCAGGAGAGGTTTGGTCACCTAATTGCGCGCCAATAGAGAGAAATCCTTATTGGAAAGCCCCCTCTTTCCTGGGAACGACCTGGTTGTTAAATATTGTGAGTTATGATATTAATAATGAATAAGTTCATGTTAATTAAAGATGAATTTGATAGTTCCATTATGTTGGGATTATTGGTGTTAGTTGAAATCGACATCTATTCTGATGATAATTGATGTCTGGGGTTATATTGATAAATCGGGTAATTTATCGAATAGATGAGCAATTAATTGCTACTTATTCACATGCCTATATAAATATTTATTCACATGTGTGTACTATTGAGTTACATTCACTTACTATTAGGGGAGTTGGTGCAAGATTGATAATACTTGCATGACTAAGTTAAAACGGGAGGTATAGATGGAGGTACTATACTGTATTTCGTATTTTCACATGATTATAACTATTGATTCACATGATTGAACTATTGATTCACATTATTTACTATTAGGGGAGGTGGTGCAAGTTTGATAATACTTGCAGGACTAAATTAAAAATGAAAGAAAAGTTGGAGGTATTGTACTATAATTTTTTGAGCCCTAAAACGTGCAATTATCGAAACTATATTTTTCTATAAATAGAAGCTCATTATTCCTTCATTTCTCACCAATTCACCAAAGCTATAGAGCATTTATTATAGAGAGAAATTATAGAGAGAAAGAAGAAGATAAGTCTGCTACATTTCTATTCCAGTATCCAGCTTTATTCTAAGGTAAGGGGTATTAGTTATTTTGTATTCATGAAGAGAACTTCTGTTATTCCATTCTTTATTATTCTGTTGAAATAACCTGTATACGCGGACTACCCTATACTTGGTGAAATTCTTTTGTTATTTCATTATTTATTATTCTGTTGGAATATCCTGCCTGTGCGTTTTACGCCGGACCTGGTTCCGTCTTTATTATTCTGTTGGAATATCTTGTTTGTGCGTTTTATGCTGGACCTGGTTCCGTCTTTATTATTCTGTTGGAACATCCTGTCGGTGCGAATTTTGCCTGACCTGGTTCCGTTATTTTATATTCTTTTGGAATAACCTGTCTATGCAAAGTACCGCATGCATGGTGATTTCTGTTGTTATTCCATTCTTTATTATTCCGTTGGAACATCCCGTCGGTGTGAATTTTGCCTTACCTGGTTCTGTTATTTATTATTCTATTGGAATAACCTGTCTATGTGAAGTACCGCATGTATGGTGATTTCTTTTGTTATTCCATTCTTTACTATACTCAGTTGGTTAAAGTTTTGACTTCTATACTCCATGAAATTAGTGGAATATCATTGATATTTGTGCTTCATCCAGTATCTTTTCATGGAAATATTCTTCTGAGTATTCTTGAATTTTACTCTACAAAGAAGTATCATGTTGACAATTTGGATTTATTAGTTCCTGAATAAATTAATTCTTGAACTTGTTTTATTGAATTATTATATCATTGTCATCATCCTCATGTTTATTTTTTTTTTGAAAGTCATCTGTGGCCTGTAGTGCATGGATGGACTTGGTATGATTATGACCAAGGATTATTCAGTGTAATCATGGCCATTAATGAATACACGACTATCTTTGGCCCGTAGTACATAGATAATTTGTGGTCATGACCCAAATGAATTTCCTTGGCCGTAGCATAGGGATGATATGGATTATTTGTTAAGCTGAGTCTCAACGATAAAAAGTGATGAAAAACCTTTTTAAATCATAAAAGATAGTAGATTTTATTCTCTACTTGACTCTTTTAATGGATTGCTTGTTCCACTACAGTTAAACTTGATGTGTATTGTATTTTATCAGTTTAACATTGTTGAACGCTAATGATAATTTATTCTACATTATCTTAGTTATAATAATTTTTACTGGGCTAGTTGAACTCATCCTTTCTTTCATTGTTCTCTTCAAGAAATGAGAACGTAGCCAGGATTAGTCGGGGAACGGAGTGATGGTCCGAGATGGTGTCTTAGTAGTCCTCACTATTCTATAAAATAGTGTGATAATAAATGTAATGAGCACTTATTCTGAGAGTGGATATTGTCTAGAAGATAATATTTGTATTAAAACTCACAGCTCTTGTTGTATATTTAAGATTATATTTATATTCTGTACCATGTATTTGGAGACTCAGAATAGGTGATGTATACCTATTTTGGGGGCGTCACATGAAAGATAAATGTTCGGCTAGGTTTTGAGCTTGTGATCTTGTAAGAATTCCTTTATCGTTGTCACCAGTTACATTTTCTATTGGATGATTTTTAATGGCATGCGATTCTTTGGGTAAGTCATTTATCAGAGGATTAAGATTTTCAAGAGGATTAATATTGATAGTTGGATAAGAATTATCTAGTTTTAGTTCTTCTATATTTTTGAGAATGTCTTCAATGTCAAAATCATTATATATTAGTTCTTTATATTTTGGAGGAGGTTTAGACTCATTAAAAGTAACATTCATTGTCTCTTCAATGACTAAAGTTCTTTTCTTAAAGACACGATAAACTTTACTGTTAAGTGAATATCCCATAAATATTCCTTCATCGGATTTGGGATCGAATTTCACCAAATATTGTTTAGTATTCAGAATAAAATATTTTACTCCCAAAAACACGAAAGTAGTTTTTTTTATTGGAGTTCTTTTATAATAAAGTTCATAGGGAGTTTTGAGCAATATTGGTCTTAGTAAAACTCGATTTAAGATATAGCAAGATATTACAATTTCTTTAGCCCAAAAATATTTAAGAAGACCATATTCATTTAGCATAGAATTGTTCATTTCTTATAAAGTACGATTCTTCCTTTCTACCACACCATTTGATTGTGGTGTGTAAAGAGAAAAAAAGTTATGGCATATACCGTGCTCATCATAGAACATTATTAAATTAGAATTTTCAAATTCACTTCCATGATCAGACCGAATATAAACAATAGAGATTCCCTGCTGATTTTGAATTTTCTTGCATAATGCAGAGAATGAGTTTATCGCTTCATTTTTGAATTTTAAAAAATCAACCCATGTGAATCGTGAATAGTTATCAACTAGGACTAGATTATAAATAGCACCACACAAGCTATGTTTAGGGATAGGACCTACCAAATCCATATGCAAGAGTTCTAATGGTCAAGAAGTTAACACTGTGAGTTTAGGTTTACGAGATTTATATATTTATTTTCCTAATTCACAGGCTTCACAGATATGGTCTTTTAGGAATTTTAGTTTTGGAAGACCACAGACACGTTCCTTCGAGGATATATTATATATCAATTTCATGTTATTGTGTCCTAATCTACGATTCCAAACCATGGATCGTTATTGGCAGATATAAGACACACATTTTCCAGGTGTGAGTATGTATCTAAGTCACGTGTACACATTTTGACTTCTAGAACATAATAAAATTAATTTACTATATTGATCATATATTGAACAATTATGAGGACTGAAAGTTATTTTGAAACCACTATCACATAGTTGACTAATAGATAAAAGAATGTACCTGAGTCCTGTGACTAATTAAACATTAGAGATTGTTATGTGTTTATTACCAACACATCATATTCCAATAACTTTACCATTATTTCTATCTCCAAATGTTACCTCACCACAGTTTGTAGCTTTTAGATTGCTTAATTTTGTTTTGTCACTTGTCATGTGTCTTGAGCAACCGCTATTGATAAGTAGTTTTTATACCTACTTATCAGTTATTTGTTACTTGAATTAGTTGCTTAAACTTATGTTTCTTAGTTAATTTTCATGCATTTGGTGTTCATGTTGTAGATTATACGCTTGGGAGCTGTGTGAGCGACTATTGGTATGAAATCGTACAGAAAAACAATTCGGACATTATTTGGGCTTTCATGTTTATTTTATGTTCTCGGCTTGGAACTTGGATTATATTTTAGAGCTTCTTCTTAACTTTTTGAAATATCTTGAATCATTCCAATCGGAGTTCGGAGGCAAAAGTTATGATCTTTGTACTAATGGATGTTGAACTATACTGTTTTGGCTGGCCATTTGCATAGCAGTCACTTTCAGCCCAATTTCGACCTTCATACGTCCGTTATTTCTCAATTCTTAAAGAATGAAACTTGTAGAGCTCATCGATATAATCAATTTAATAGGTGACAGGCCCCGTAACTCCTCTTAGATCAAAAGTTATGACCGTTTTACCAGATGACACTATAGCAAAAAAAGGACCCCCACCGGGGTGGGCTTTCTCTTCACAAAACCCCCACCGGGGGTGGTACAAGTAGAAAAATAGAACCCTAGCCCACCGGGGCCATCTCTTTAATCCTTATACCTCCCGCCGGGGTGGGGGTACGCCCAGAAAAGTTATTTTTTTCCGAATTTGAGTTCGAGAAGGATTAGTTCGATTCGATTGACTCAAGGACTTCCAAAAGGACTTAAAGACATATAAAGAGACATATAAAAGGAGGAGAATCACAAAGATTAGGATAGGGAGAGAGGATTCCATTAGATTAGAGTAGAGTAGAATAGGAGAAAACACTAATTTTTATGAGATTTGGAGATTGAAGCACTTGGAAGCCATTGGAGATCAAGATCAAGAGTGAGATGGAGGAAGAATTTGTCGACAACAGATTCACTTCTTTTCCTTAATCTTATTCTTATCTTTTAATGTGTATTCAAGTTTGTACTCTTAGTTTTAATTCAATGAACTAATTATTTGTTTGAGATTACAATGGATCTTATTGTGTAGTTTATTTTATTATGCTTCGTTATCAATTATTATATTCTATTGTGAGGATTTTCTATTGTGATTTGGACTTAATTGTTTAATTGATTGGCCATCAATTATCGTGATAATTTATATGAACTCGAGAGATGAAGTTTAGATTTAGATCTGATCATGATAGCATATGTTTGTGATTTCTGCATAGATGGAATTCATGATTCGTGTTTAAGATAGAGATATGCCTTTACGTCATATGTAATCTTATAGAGAACTTGTGCTTTAAATCCTTTTTAATTGTAATTCACATAGAGATATAGTGGATTAGTTAATTAGGGTGTCTAAGTTAATTCTATCAATTGTGGATTTAAGTGAGTATGGGTATTATGCATCGAGAGGTAGTTTTATCTGCTTTAGTGTTCTTGATTAACAATTCAGGATAGAGAATAATTGATGAGAAGTGTGTTAATTTAAATGAAGCAATAAGTGAAGTTGTGATCTTAAATCTTCATAATCTGATTTTTAATTACTGGTAATTAGAATTAGTGTAATTAGATAATTGAATTTATAATCCTAAATTGTTTGTTTAAATAAAATTAGTTTAATTAAGAGTTAGTATTTGGTAATTTGTATTAATAATTCCTCGTGGGAACGATACTCTACTTACACTTTATTACTTGTTGACCACGTATACTTGCGTGTTGTGCGTAACTAAATTTTACCCAATAAATTTTTGGCGCCATTGTCGGGGAATTAGTTTAATATTTTTTACCAATATTAATTTCAATCAAATTAGTCTTAATTTAAACATTTTTATTTTTATTTTTAATTCTCTTCTTATATTTCTCTTTTTTCAGTTACCATGGATGAATTTGTGTATCAATGGCCGTACACGAACATGACTCAACCAAGGGGAATAGGGATTGATGGACTTAATACATTTTATGTAGAGTCAATACAAATTGAGGCAAATTCGATGACGTTGGAGGTTATCGCAGCCCAACGGAGTCGAAGGATGACAAACATGACTCAACTAAGGGAAACATGGATTGATAGAGTTAATGCATTTTCCGCAATATCAGCACAGATTGAAGAACTTTTGAGGACGTTGGACGTTATTGTAGCCCAAAGGAGTCGAAGGATGGCAGTTACGCGTGACTATTGTACTGGCAACCACCAAAGTCATCAATGCACCGTCAGTTTTGAACAAGTACAATATAGTGGTGATTACCTCAACAACTATGTTGATCCTAACTATCACCAAGATTGGGGGTATCACCCGGATTTTTCATGGAGCTACAATTATGATGACCAACATTACGATCCAAATCCATCATATACACCAGAATTTTCATGTCCACCTCCATTGCCACAAGAAGAAAAGCCAAATTCGATGGACGTAATATTAAAGGGCATAGCAGATCTAGAAGAGATGAGGATTAGCCAAGAGCTGTCAACCAAAAATTTTAATAATCGGATGGAACAACTCGTTACTACCTCAACCAATGGTCCTCAATACATGGCTTCCGAGACTGAAACAGAAAATTCAAGGCTGGGGGAATTATTGTTCTAGTTCATAACATATGAGGAGAAGATGAGTAATCAAGTGAGGTCAATTATCTTGAGGATTAGATAGAGCAAATGACCAAAGTCGTAAGTAACCTTCCTCCAAACACTTGGCTTTATGACATGGATGAATAAATTGACGGAGAACCCGAACCAAATCTGCGACTGGATGAGCCACAAGTTATCGGAAGTGTGGAGACAATTGGGGATAATGAAATAGAGGTCGATGAAGATCTAAATGGGTCTCCAGCAAAGATTAAAGAGTCAGTCAGATTTGTAAAATCATGCCCACTTGGTAGTCATGTCATCGACGAAGCTCTTGATGACATAAGAGCGAGTTCAATTTTGAATCCATGGTGGGACGAGAAAGAGAAGATAGACAAAGAGCCCATTGTGTGTGACAAGCTTCCATGGCCCAAAGTGATCACATACACAATGGATAAAACACCTAGCTGTGGATGTTCTTGATTGAGATCATACCAAATCAGAGCATGCTAGGTAACTTTGATGCATTAGCCATCAAAAATGGGAACCAACCAAAAGTTATATTATTTTCGATGGATGGAGGGTTCCTCAATTATCGAAGAGGAATTGGATAGCGTTGACCAGACAAAGTCAGGCTAAAAGACTATAATTCAAGCACTAAGTGGGAGGCAACCCAGGAATTTTTATATTTATTTGCTTTACTAGTTTATTTAGTAGATAGAAATTAATTTTCTTATTAAGTTCTCTTACCAATCCAAAGTGTTATTATAATCCATGTTGTCTCTCTTCATTGCAGGTGTTGGAGGTTCAATGGACATGCAAAATATTATGGAAAGGTTATGCAAGTCAAATTCAAGTGTGGTGCCCAATTTGTTCCATGTGCCTAAACTATTCTCAAAACTTAGCAGACAAGGAGGAGGATTGATATATTTTCAGGGAAGTCCTTTGCTTTACTTTTTTCTATTTTAGCCATTGAGGACAATGTCTAGTTTAAGTTTGGGGGCATTTTAGTGTCGTATTGCATATAGTTAGTTATTTACATTGTAGTTCGTTATGTTTACGGGTTATTTAAATTTAGTTTTTGCATTCAATTTTTTTTAAAATAAAAAAAAATAAAAAATTTCAAAAATAGTAGGTAGTTTACTATGTTTATATAGCATTTAGTAAATCTTGCATGACTCCAGTTGTTTGATATTTACAGTTTGTTTTGGCCAATGATGAGATTGGAATTAGGTAGACAAGTATAGTACTGACTATTAGAGCTTTGATGTGATTTCTTGTTATGAATTGAGTTTTTTTTCCTGTTTGAAACTGGTATAATAAGGATAGCACAGTAAAAATAACTTGTTGATTGATTGAGTTTAAATTGATACATAATGGGACTCTAAAGGATAATGCTAGTTTGAATGAAAGAATGACAAGAATAAGTAGTTATGTCTAAGGTTAGACAAGAACCTAAGTTTGGGAGAATATTTGGGGTATATAAGCTATATAAAAAAAGAAAAAAGAAATAAAAAGTATGAATAAACACCGTGGCATGCTTGTCTAGTTTTGTGGCCTTTGTTAATTGAGTAAGTAAGCTCGAGGGGATTGTCTTTACACCTAGCGCCCTAAGGTCTTAATTGTATGGGAGTCGTTGGTCGAAAGCTCGTTAAGGTAGCATTGAAAAGCCTAAGGGAATAAGACATTGCATAGCTATGTGTATATAAACCAAAAAAATGAATAAAATGGAAAATAAGAGCAAAAAGCCCCCATAGATGAAAAATAAAACATAAGTATCCCATGTTGGACCTCGATATTGGTAATTATTTGATTTTAGATGAATCTCGCTTATTTTTGGATTTCTTGAGTTTACACTATATGATGCCTTCGAAGAGACTTGTTATGTGTTAAATTTGATTTTATATCAGTTAACATTGTTGTGGAGCACACACGCACTATATTAGTGATAACAGTCTAAGATTTGATGATTGATTGGGAAGTTAATGATTTGTTTTGATATGATGTATTATCATGTTTACTTGATTTCTCTAAGGCCGGTTGAATAGACTCGTTTCTGTCATTATTGCTGGATTCGTAAGCATGTAGATTAGTTGCATTGCATAGCATTGTTGTTTTGTGTTTTTTCTTAAGGACAAGCAAAGGTTTAAGTTTGGGGGTATTTGATAAGTAGTTTTTATACCTACTTATCTGGTATCTGTTACTTGAATTAGTTGCTTAAACTTATGTTCCTTAGTTACTTTTCCTGTATTTTGTGTTCATGTTGTAGATTATATGCTTGGGAGGTGTGTGAGCAACTATTGGTATGAAATCGCAAAGAATTGGTATGAAATCGCGAAGAAAAGCAATCCGGACATCGTTTGGGCTTTCATGTTTATTTCATGTTCTTGGATTGGAACTTGGATTATATTGTAGATCTTCTTCTTAGATTTTTAGAACATCTTGAATCATTTTAATCGGAGTTCGGAAGCAAGAGTTATGATCTTTGTACCAACGGACGTTGAACTTCACTATTTTGGGTGGCCATTTGCATAGCAGTCACTTCCAGCCCAATTTCGACATTCATACGTCCATTATTTCTCAATTCTTAAAGAATGAAAGTTGTAGAGCTCATCGATATCTTCGATTTCATAGATTACGGGCCCCGTAACTCTTCTCGGATCAAAGGTTATGACCATTTTACCATATGACACTACAGTAGAAAAAGGACCCCCACCGGGACGGGTTTTCTCTTCACAAAACCCCCCACCAGGGGGTGGTACAAGTATAAAAATAGAACCCTAGCCCACCGGGGCCGGCTCTTTAAGCCTTATACCCCCCGCCGGGGCGGGGGTACGCCCAAAAAAGTTATTTTTTGTCCGAATTTGAGTTCGAGAATGATTGGTTCGATCCAATTGACTCAAGGACTTCCAAGAGGATTTAAAAACATATAAAGAGACATATAAAAGGAGGAGAATCACAAGGATTAGGAGAGGGAGAGAGGATTTCATTAGATTAGATTAGAGTAGAATAGGAGAAAATACTAGTTTTTACGAGATTTGGAGATTGAAGCACTTGGAAGCCATTGGAGATCAAGATCAAGAGCGAGACGGAGGACGAATTTGCTGACAACAGATTCACTTCTTTTCCTTAATCTTATTCTTGTCTTTTAATGTGTATTCTAGTGTGGATTATTAGTTTTAATTCAATGAACTAATTCTTTGTTTGAGATTGCAATGGATCTTATTGTGTAGTTTATTTTAATATGCTTCACTAACAATTATTATATTCTATTGTGAGGATTGTCTATTGTGATTTGGACTTAATTGTTTAATTGATTGGCCATCAATTACCATGATAATCTATATGAACTCGAGAGATGAAGTTTAGATTTAGATCTAATCATGATAACATGTGTTTGTGATTTCTACATAGATGGAATTCATAATTCGTGTTTAGGATAGAGATATGCCTTTACACCATATGTAATCTTATAGAGAACTTGTGCTTTAAATCCTTTTTTAATTGTAATTCACATAGAGATATATTGGATTAGTTAATTAGGGTGTCTTGCTTAATTCTATCAATTATGGATTTAAGTGAGTATGTGTATTATGCATCGAGAGGTGGTTTTATCTGCTTTAAGATTCTTGATTAACAATTCAGGATAGAGAATAATTGATGAGAAGTGTGTTAATTTAAATGAAGCAATAAGTGAAGTTGTGATCTTAAATCTCCATAATCTGATTTTTAATTATCGGTAATTAGAATTAGTGTAATTAGATAATTTAATTTATAATTCTAAATTGTTTGTTTAAATAAAATTAGTTTGATTAAGAGTTAGTATTTGGTAATTTGTATTAATAATTCCTCGTGGGAACGATACTCTACTTACACTTTATTACTTGTTGACCACGTATACTTGCGTGTTGTGCGTAACTAGATTTTACCCAACAACTATCAAGATACCATTAAATTTTACTAGAGTCAGTTGTGAGATAGACCTACAATATATATTAAGCTCACAAACTGACGCCCTCTAATAAGAAGGATCGTTTGGGTAAGTTTTCCATTTTGCATAAGGATTATTTGTATTTGCCTTTACAGAATTTGGTATAGGATAATAATTTTTAGTATATACAAATGTTATATGGGTAAAAGGTCTATAAAATGCATGATTTACTCTATTATTGTATCCTAAAAAGTTTTGATGAAAGTTTCTAGATAATCTTTCATTTTTCTGAAAAAGAAATTCTTTTCCTGTGATAATAGGTGCAATGTAAGTTCCTTTTGGTACCCAAATCGTTTTCCTTTATAGTTTCCATTTTTGGCGTTACACGAGTAAACAGAGTGACCATTCCTATTATAGTAAAAACATTTCGTAAAGGGAGATGTATGACATTCTTTTTTTTACTTTTAACATGGTAGAATCCCTTATCTTTTGTCTTACTAGATTCTCTGTTATATCCTAATCCCTCTTTATTAAAACCACATCTCTGTTGACTAAGCATAACATCGAGATTTTATTTTCCTTTTGTAGATTTAATGATTGTTGAGTTTAAGTCATCATGTTCTATAGTCGACATTTTGATTTGATTTAGTAAAGTGGATTTTTTCATTTTGCTTTTATATTTCTAATTTTTGAGACGAATTTAGTGTCTGAGAATTTTTGTTAAGCATAACAAGAGTTAAGTTTTTAATTTCAAGATTTTCACTAGAAATAATAAATGTTGAATTTTCTATTTCAAGATTTTTATTTATATTTCTTAAATTATCTAGTTCTTCCTTTAATATAATATTTTCTGAAGAATAATTTTATAGTTTCTCATTTTCTTCTTTTAAGGTTTCATTAATTATGATTAAATTTGAATTTTTTATTTCAAGATTTCTACTAGTCTTAATTAATTTTTCCAATGAAATTTTTAGTTTAATAAAATATTCTTTAATAATTTCATTATATTCATAAAGGAAATTATATGCTTCTTGTAGTTCATGATTTTTTTCATTTATATTATCTAAATTATGTGTGACAAATGAAGTACTAGGTAATTGATGTTCTGAATTTACCTCAGATTTTGGTGATAACTCATTGTTTGCCATTAAACATAGATTTGTCATTTCCTTAGTTTGTTCGGCAGTTCCTTCTTCATCACTTAGATCCCAACCTTCTTCAGCTACTAGCACTTTGTTGTTTGCTAGTTTTGGACAATCCTTTTTGAAGTGTCCGGGTTGATTGTGTTAGTTCTCAAAGGCACAATAGTTATCTAGAAGGGGGGTTGAATAGATATTTTAAAAACTTTTTCCTTTTCAAAATACTTATCAGATTTGTTAATAAATTATCCACAACGGAATATATGATTTGTTTGTTCCCCTTTAAGATAAACCAAGTTTATAGGTGATAAGCATTTATGACAGATATAGCAGTTATAGCAGATATATAAGACACAGTGATTTTAAGTGGTTTAGAGCACTCAAGGCTTCTAGTTCACTCTTCTACTCCATGAGTAGAAAATCCACTAAGGATATCTTTACAATCTTTGAATCACTTAGATTCCTTCAAGACCAGCAGTCTTGGAACTTCTTAGTTAACTTAGAACTCTTCAAGTCCAGCAGACTTGGAATACACTTGATGAGAGTTGAGTTCTTGGGTTGTGCTACTTAGATGTAATTAAGCATTTGTTCGAAAGAACTAAGTAGCTGTGAAAGCTTTTCTGTAATTATTGTAGAGTTTGGACGTTGTTATTTCTTTTGCTTTTTTGTTCTTGCTTGCTTGTCCTGAAATCTCTGTCTGATTTTCTTATGAAGGAGCCTTTAAAATGTTTTCGTTGAAGTCATTCGTTGTAGCATTTAATGTTTCAAACGTTTCTGAGCACTGATGTTGACTTCCTGGATATCTGTTGTTCTGCCGTCTGGACTACTGACACAGCAGATTGCTTTCTCACCTAACACCTGAAAAGGTGTTTTTAGCAGGCATTCAATCATTTCCTTATCTTCTTCAATAAGCTTCTTTGGTACATACTAAGGATGATTATTGGATCATTGGGATTCCCGAAATGTCAACGGCTATAAACCATTATTCATTTGTTATACTTCCTCCATCAAATAATCGAAACTTGGTGCTTCTAATGCTGATAGGATAGACACTACGATTATGATTGTTGTGTCTTGTTATGCTCGTTCTTGATTCAGCCTGATAAAAGAGAACACTACAATTTCTTTTAAGCACTGATAGACTACGATCTCTACTTGCTCGTTTTTCATACTCTACGTTTCCGAGAGCATACTGCAATTCTTAACTCGGCTCGGCAGATGTTCGAACCAACTCAATAATTTTGAGGGTGGCTTTCAAGACAGACTACTGAGTTTTATGAAATGAAAGTATTCAATTTTTTTATAATTATTCTATTTAGTAAATGGTTAAATTGATAAAAGGTTAAAGTTAAGGGTGATATGTGAAAATTTTTTAAAGTATGCAAGTTGTTATAATTCGTTTGGTCGGGGAATATTCTTTTTGTCGGGGAATATCCGTAGGACGGTACAATCATTGGTGGACCCCACAACGAAAGTATTATCGTAGTAAGGAAACGTCAGAATTATCTTCTTATAAAAATAACAGCGAAAGTGTTATCTTTAAAACTGTTGAACTACTCGGTAGTAAAAGTATAGTAATACGCGTGGTTGCATAGTAGCACACGATATTGATTATTGATGCTTACGTGAAAAGTCACTCAGTTATACTCAATTATTGCTACAGTAATTACTGCATCATATCTCTCATATTATTGATTCGATTATTGTCACAGTATCATCTGCATAATATGATACATTATTAAATCAATAAATGAGATGACAAAGTTATTCATATTAATAAATTGCAATATTTACAATGTCTAAAAGTTCTGTTAAGGAGAGGTTTGGTCATCTAATTGCGCGCCAATAAGGAGAAATTCTTATCGAAAAGCCCCCTCTTTCCTGGGAATGACCTGGTTGTTAAATATTGCGAGTTATAATATTAATGATGAATGTTATAAAAAAATCGAATTTGAGTTTGGAGTTGAATTTGGAGACGCAGACATGATATTTGAGTCCGAAATGATGAAATTAGTCGAAATAGACTATAAACACAAAAATTTGTCGGGGTTGACTTTTTGGTCAAAAAAGTCAACAGTTGACTTTTTTGGAAAAAGTCAAACTTCGAAATTTCAAAAATGAAATTTTTGAGAAAAAATATTTCTATTGTGTTTGGATTGTTAGTGTTAGTGGAAATTGACATCTATTCCGATGATAATTGATGTCTGGGGGTTATATTGATAAATCGAGTAATTAATTGGATAAATGAGAAATTAATTGCTACTAATTCACATGCTTATATAACTATTTGTTCATAAGTGTGTACTATTGAATCACATTCTTGTACTATTAGGGGAGTTGGTGCAAGATTGATAATACTTGCATGACTAAGTTAAAAATGGAGGTATAGATGGAGGTACTATACTGTAATTCGTATTTTTACATGATTATAACTATTGATTCACATTATTTACTATTAGGGGAGGTGGTGCAAGTTTGATAATACTTGCAGGACTAAATTAAAAATGAAAGAAAAGTTAGAGGTATTGTACTGTAATATTTCGTGCCCCAAAACGTGCAATTATCGAAACTATATTTTCCTATAAATAGAAGCTCATTCTTCCTTCATTTCTCACCAATTCACTAAAGCTTTAGAGCAATTATTATAGAGAGAAAGAAGAAGAGAAGTCTGTTACCTCACTATTCCAGTATCTAGTCTTTTTTTAGGTAAGGGGTATTATTTCTTTCGTATTCATGAAGAGAGCAATTGTTATTCCATTCCTTATTATTATGTTGGAATAACCTGTCTATGCGAAGTACTACATACATGGTGAAATTCTTCTATTATTCTATTCTTTATTATTCTGTTGGAATAACCTGTCTGTGCGGTTTATCGCATGCCTGGTGAATTCTGTTGTTATTCCATTCTTTATTATTCTATTGGAATATCATGTCTGTGCGGTTTACGCATGAACTGGTTCTATTCTTTATTATTCTGTTGGAATATCCTGTCTGTGCGGTTTACGCATGACCTGGTTCCATTATTTATTATTTTGTTGAGAATAACCTATCTGTGCGGTCTATTGCATGCATGGTGAATTCTTCTATTATTCCATTCTGTATTATTCTGTTGGAATAACCTATCTATGTGGATTACCGCATGCATGATGAATGATCCTTTGTATTCATATGAATAATATTTTCATTCAAAAGGGGTTTCTGCTAGGGGCAGTTTCATGATTTTTCTGACCCTCAAAAATTCTGAAAAAATTTGAAATGATAATTTGATGAGTTTTCTAGATTGTGTCAAAAAAATGGCGATTTTTTGGATGTATAGATTAAGAGTTATGGATTTTATGGGAAAAGACTATTTTAAAAGTAAACCCTTATAACTCTTTGTGGTTAACTTCAAAATTGGTGAAATTTTTATTGGGAGTACATGTATATAACAAGAGTATACCTTGTAAATTTCAGAATTTTTGGACAAAAGTACAATTTATGATAAATGTCTAAATATTCGGTAGTTTTGGCTATATGAAAAATAGTAAATGAATTTTAAAAATTTCGAAAAAATATATATTTAATATGGAACTATATTCTGCTAAATCCCAGAAAAGAAATATTTTTGGGACTGATTTGGTATTTTTCATGAAAATGAACTACTTATGAGTAAATGAATTAAATATGTTATGTGAAGTAACAAAATTGGAAAATAGGATTTTATGGCTTGGGAATCCTATATAGGGTATATACAGATTTTTGATGAGGGATTTGATCATTGGTGATGAAATCTTATGAGTATGGCATTTTTGAATGATTAAATACATTATTTGATAAAGTGTAAATAATTGAAATAAATTGTTTATAAGTTTATGAAGTGATTAAAATATTATTATAATATTAATAATATTAGATTATGAGTTTATTAAGTGATTGATAATATTTGGATAAATTTAAAGTCTTTAATATTTATCCTTATTTTTGTTTGATTAATGCTTATATCATTGTCATCATCCTCATGCTTATATTATGATGAAAGTCATCTTTCGCTTACGTGCAAAGATGGACTGTTGATTATTGGTTTTACAATTGTATATATTTGGCTTACGTGCACAGATGAAATATTGATTGATGAGTATCTTTGGCTTATGTGCATAGATGAACTGTTTATTAGTATGATTATGATCAGGGATCATTCGGTATAATCATGACCCGTAATGTTATAGATGATGTGGTAAAAGTCTTCATTGGCCCGTAGTGCATTGATGGACAGTTATTGGTATGATTATAACCAGTGATTATTCGGTATAATCATGATCATTGATGATTACATGAGTATCCTTGGCCGTAGTGCAAGGATGATTCGATGATGTGGATTATTTATTAAGTTGAGTCTCAGCGATAAAATATTGATTATACACTTTTAATTCGTAAAAGATAGTAGATATCATGCTCTACGTGACTCTTCTAAAATACAGTTGTATGTCTTTGGCCTGTAGTACAAAGATGAATTGTTAATGAATATCTTTGGTCGTAGTGCAAAGATGAATTTATTAGTATGATTATGAGCAGGAATTATGATTTGGTATAACCATGATTTTTGATGTTTCAGGTGAAGATAGGTGATTAAAATTATCTTTGTCCTGGGTGCAAAGAGGAATTTAGAATCACAATTATGATTATGAGTTATTCATATGTGGACAGGAATTGTTGATTGATGTTACATGGATAAAACATTATTGGTGGACTTTTAACATGGAGAAGATAATAGACCTGATGGTCTATTTGACTCTATTAATGGATTGCTCGTTCCGCTGTAACTATGGTTGAAAAGTTTTACCATCTACCGTATGTTCTAAATCTCTGATTTATTATTGACGAAGGCTATTAATAATTTAATTATCTTTATTCATGATATTCTTTATTGGGCTATTTGTGTTCACCCTTTTTGCTTCAAAATTCCTTTCAGGTAATAAGAGTATAGCTGGGTCGAGCGGGGGTAACAGGAGAATAGAACGATGGTCTATAGCTGTTGAGGTTCTCCCTAAATAGTATGGAAATAATTTTATTGAGAACTTTAGATAAGTGTGTCTTATTATATATGTAATTTGATATTTAATTTTGGTGAACCGAATAGGGTGAGATGAACCCAACTTAGGAAGGGTGTTTTGCCACTATCATATAAGATGTCTAATGATATACAACCTCGTGTTATCATAAGATAGGGTTGTGCACATCCACTTGCTGAGTATATCTATGACCACTACCTATATAATCTTGGAGTTTATTTGAAATATAATTCTCACTTGAAGACAACGGAGATAAATATATGTCAAGAGAAGACTCACCATTGGAAAGAAGATGATAGCAATCTTCTTGTTTTTCTTTGGGGACTATTGGGTCAACCAAGGATAATTCTGTGGACATATGATATCTATCATAACCTAGACGCATGGCCTTCCATGTACAAAGTTTTCCTTGAGCACTTCCCAATGATTTTAATTTCTAAACAGTTATTGACTGTACTTTTATGTAAGGTACCATTGTAAGGTTGTGAACAAGGCACCAAGAGAGTTGCATACATTTGTATTAAAACTCACAGTTTAACTGTGGTTGTATTCTGCACGATAGTTAAACAGTTGTATAAATGGAGTTTGTATTTGATTTTTATAGTATGATATCTGGCGACTCAGAATGGGTCGTGTGGACCTATTTTGAGGGCGTCACAACGATTGTGAAGAAACTTCTTTGATATTCTACGATTCTGCCTTAGCTTCTGCAATCTCTCGGCTGGCTCGTCAGACTATGATTCTATTGAGACCTATCTATTATATCTCAAAATAGATCAACCTAATAGTTTTGATCTTTCTTCTATACATTCATTTATAGAATGATAAACATTAAGCATAGATCAACCTAACAATTTTTGATCTATCATCTAAGTCCTTGTACATATGTTCCAAGAAGGAATTTCCATATAAGCATATATTAACTTTCAACATCAAATTTGAATATGAAATTCCCAACAATCTCCCTCTATTTGATGTTGACATAACCAAGGAGATTTGCATCATGTCATCAATATCTAATATGTAGGATGTAGAAAAGTAAATATGACTTAGTGTTTTAGTGAGCAACTGAAATCTCTAGAAAATAAGCATGAATTAATTGATGTTGTGAAACAGATATTACAATTTAGCATAATTACATTAATAAGAAACAAATGTTAACTTATCTCTATCTCCTTTGCCTTTTGCTCCTTGGAGGATTGTCATGCTCTGTTGCTCTCCTTCTCCTATTGGCTTCATCTCTCCATGCAATATCTTCTATCTCACTTTGACTTAGCCTTTCTCCATGATCATGTTTGTTCATAAAGGCAAGATCTCCAATAGGCATGTTAAAGCCAGTAGTGGTTACTCCTTGTGAGATAAGATATGGCCCTTGACTCCTTAACGGTTGTGCCATAAGAATTGGTTGGCGCTGCTATTGTTCAGTTCGTGGAGTTTGATAGTGACGCTCTCTTGAGGGAGCACTCCTTGAATATTGAGTAATTTGTTTTCCTTTGCCTCTGTCTTTGTCCTATTCCTCTTTATTCTCCCCCTTTATGTCAGCATCCAAGGTTCGAATGTCTTCTGACAGACGATTCATGCCTTGAACAAGTTCATGGAGTTGACTTCTTGACTGAGCAATGTCTTCACAATTTTCTTGAACCAGAGAATTAGTTTGTGATTTGTGTTTTTGCAAAATGGCCAAGACATTATCCGTTTGTTTCATCTGATTCATAGAATATGCTTGGAATTCAGTCATAGAAGATCGTAGGCTAGCAAGATTTTTCGTAATAATTTTGTTTTGAGCCTTCTAAGTCTGCTGAAGAAGGATAATTGCTTCCTTATGCTTCTGGATAGATTGGAAGTGAATTTGATCCTTTTTATTTATGCTTTGGATCATTTCCTTGATAATCTCCTGGAGCTTCTTTGTAAGCTCAGAGCTAAGGTTGCTGGGAAGAGTGTTGTCAGCATCAATTAATTGGTTTAACCGTTGATGGACAAGCAGAGAGTGAGTTTCATGATTTTCTTGAATATCCGTGGTCACTTTCTGTGATGCGTTAGATAACTCAGATTTGGTGGGAAGACCTGAGAGAAGCTCAAGTATTTTTTGAGTGCTTATTGGAGAGGCTCTTGTATTGTGGTCTTGCAGTTTTGAGATAGCAAGAGCAAGATCAAAGTAACTATTGTTGGAAGAATAAGGAATATCTGTATGTGGTGAAGGAATTGAGTTTGAGTTGTGGGAGAGGAATCTGTTGAAGCTAGTAGAGCAGGTGACTCCATGATTTGAATGGTGTCACGTTGTACTATTTTTGTTGAGTTATTTGGTTCATCAGTTACAGAATGTTGAGATTCTGTAGCTAAAAATTAGTTTTATGGGTGAAGAACCTCTTCCAGCTATCTTGGTAATTCATAAAATTGGTTGAGGTTTGATGGAGGACAGTAGTTAACTCTGAAAGAGATGGGAATAGAGTGTACCTCACGCTCAGTCTCTGAAGAAGGATGACTAGTGATTAGGTTTTGAGCAAAATTGAGGTTGCTTGGGAATCCATGAGTTAACACTGAAATTGTTGGATAAGCTTTGTAGGTCCAGAACATGTGATCCCAGGAGTTGAGAATCAGGGCTCTGTGATATGACATCATTGGTAAGTAGGAGAATAACTGATTTTAGTTAGCTCTCCTATATCCATTCTAGCCTAATGCAATAATCTCAACTTCGTTATCCTCTTCTTCTTCCCTGTCTTTATCATCTTCATTTGAAATTTCCACCACATCCATCATCTCCTCATTTTCTCTCTATTCTCCTCCTCCATAGCTTTAATGTTTTCCATTTCCACAACTTTAGAGACTACGATTTCTTGAGGGGCTGAGGGGGCTTGATGAACATCTTCTGGCAGCTCCCCCTCAGTTGGAGCACTTCCTGGTTCAGGTGCTTCAAGAAGCTCCCCCTCAACACGAGTTGTGTTCTCCTCAATGGCTTCGGGTATCTCTTTTTTAGCATATATTCTTCTTTCTTCTAACTTTAAGGCTTTTTCATTGATAATAATATATTTCTTGAAAAGCTTTCTCTTTGTCCTGTTGGGCTGAGCCACGACCTCAACACTCTCTTCAGCTTCAACTCTGACAGTTTTTTCAGACTGAGATACTGTAGCAGCATCCACCTCTGAAGTGATGACAAGTCTAGACTCTACGATCGGTAATGACTCTAAATTTGTGGTGAGTGAAGACTTCTTTGATTTATAATTGTGTTTCTTCTTTTGAGGCTCAGAACAATCTTCAGCCTTATCCTCATCCTGCTTCTTCTTCTTCTGCTCCTTTAGAATCTCTTTGCTCGAACCCCATTGGGTCGAATCAGTGGTTGAGCCTTGAGGCTCTTCTGTCATCTCAACATTTTCATTTAACTTTCTCTTAACCTTACTCTTTCTGACCAGAGTTGTGGGTTCCTCTTTATTGACATCTTCTTCTCTTACAACTAACATATTTCCTGGCAGACATAATGTGACGTCCCCCCCCCCCCAAAAAAAAAAAAAAAATAGGTCCACATGACCCATTCTGAGTCGCCAGATATCACACTACAGAAATTAAATACAAACTTCATTTATACAACTGTTGAACTATCGTGCAGAGTACGACAACACATAAGTTGTGAGTTTTAATACAAATATATGTAACTCTCATGGTGTCTCGACCACAACACCTTACAATGTTACTTTACATAAACGTACAGTCAAAACTGTTTTAGAAATTAAAATCTTTGAAAAATGCTAAAGGAAACCTTCGTACATGGGAGGCCATGCATCTAAGTTATGATATATATCATATGACTCGAGAATTATCCTTGGTTGACCCAATAGACCCCAAAGAAAAACGAGAAGATTACTATCACGTTCTTTCCAATTGTGAGTCTTCTCTTGACATATGATTATCTCATTGTCTCCAATTGAGAATTATATTTCAACCAAACTCCAAGATTATATAGTTAGTGCTCATAGATTTAATCAGCAAGTGCAGGTGCACAACCCTGTCTTATGATAACACGAGGTCGTCTGTCATTAGACATCTTGTATGATAGTGGAAAAATGCCCTTCCAAAGTTAGGTTCACCTCACCCTATTTGGTTCACTAAAATCAACGGTTAAAATGACGTATAAAATACGACACATTTATCTATAATTCTCAAGAAAATTATTTTCATACTGTTTTAGGGGAAACCTCAATAGCTATAGACCATCGTTCTACTCCACTGTTACCCCCGCTCGACCCAGCTACACTCTTATTACCTGAAAGGAATTGTGAAGCAAAAAGGGTAAGCACAAATAGCCCAGTAAAGAATATCATGACTAAAGATAATTAAATTATCAATAGCCTTCGTCGGTAATAAATCAGAGATTTAGAACATATGGTAGATGATAAAACTTTTCAACCATAGTTGCAGCGAAACGAGCAATCCATTAGAAGAGTCAAATAGACCATAAAGTCTATTATCTTCTCCATGTTAAAAGTCCACCAACCATGTTTTATCCCTGTAACATCAATCAATAGTTCATGTCCACAATTATGTGAATAACTCATAATCAAAATTGTGATTCTAAATTCTTCTTCGCACCCAGGACGGAGATAATTTTCATCACACGTCTTTACCTGAAACATCAAAGATCATGATTATACCAAATCACAGTTCCTGTTCATAATCATACTAATAAATTCATCTTTGCACTACGGGCCAAAGATATTTATTAACAGTTCATCTTTGCACTACAGGCCAAAGACATGCAACTGTATTTTTAGAAGCGTCAAATAGAGCATGATATCTACTATCTTCTACGAATTAAAAGGTTATTATCAATATTTTATTGCTAAGACTCAGCTTAATAAATAATCCACATAATCGAATCATCCTTGCACTACGGCTAAGGATATTCATTAGTATCACGACCACGAATTATCCATGCACTACGTGCCAAGGATATTCGTGTTTTCACCAATGGTCATGATTATACCAAATAATCCCTGGTCATAATCATACCAACAACTGTCCATCAATGCACTACGGGCCAATGAGGAATTTTACCGCATCATTTGTAACATTATGGGTCATGATTATACCGAATGATCCCTGGTCATAATCATACCAATCAATAGTTCATCTTTTAACCCATGGACGAATATGACTTTCATCACAATATAAGCATGAGGATGATGACAATGATATAAGCATTAATCAAACGAAATCAAGGATAATTATTAAAGACTTTAAATTTTTCCAGAGTTTAATAATGTCCAAATTGTCAATATGATACTTCTTTGTGGAGTAAAATTCAAGAATAATATCCATTTATCAAAAATAATTTGGACAGAAAAGAAATAAATTTTTTGGTGAATAGTACCCCGTGAATAGTACTTTGGGAATAGTACCCCAGCATGAAAAGTGCCCCAAATACCCGAGTGAATAATATTTAAGTGAATAGTAATCGAGTGAATAGTAACCCATGAATAATAACTCGTGAATAGTACCCCGACATGAAAAGTTCCCCAAATACCCGAGTGAATAATATTATAGTGAATAGTAATCGGGTGAATAGTAACCCGTGAATAGTACCCCGGGTGAAAATATTGATATTTAATAAAAAAGTTCAGATCAATATTTCAATAAAACGATACTGGATGAAGCGCAAAACTCAAGGATATTCCACTAATTTCAAGGATTATCGAAGCAATACTTACCATAGTAAGTTTAGATTTAAGAATATGAAAAGAAATAACATATAAAACTGCAAATGGATTTTCATCTGTCATACGGTACGTAATCCGCATAGACAAGTTATTCTGACATATTAAAGGATGAATACAAAAAATAGTATTCCTTATGAATACAAAAGAAATAATACCCCTTAAAAATATAACAAATAATATCCCTTACCAAAACATCCCTTACCTTAGTAGAAGACTGGATACTGGAATAGTGAAGTAGCAGAATACTCTTCTTCTCGCTCTCTATAGTTTCTCTTGTGAGTCTCAGTAAATTGGTGAGAATGAAAGAAGAATTAAGCTTCTATTTATAGGAGAATGGACTAAATAGTAACTAATTCACGAACGGTCCAAATTGATTCACTATTAGAACGGATGGTCCATATTGATAAATATTAAAACCACAACCGACGGTCTAGATTGATTTACTTTTAAAACCACCATCGACGGTCCAGATTGATTTATTTTTAAAACCACCACCGACGGTTCAGATTGTTTTACTATTAAAACCACCACCGACAGTCTAGATTGATTTACTATTAAAATCACTATCAACGGTCCAGATTGATTTACTATTAAAACCACCACCAATGATCTAGATAGATTTATTATTAAAACCACCATCAATGGTCCAGATTGATTTAACTTACTACACTTTACTACCCTTAAAGTTTTCCAAGTTTTCATTATTCCCCTCTAACTTTTGTAATTCACTTATCCTCAATAAACACATTCTTAATACTTCAACAATTATTCATCATTAATATTATAACTTACAATATCGACAACCTGATAATTCCCAGGTAAGAGAGGGTTGTCCGATAAAGATGTCTACTTATTGGCGCGTAATTAGATGACCTAACCCCTTTCCTCGACAGAACTTTCTAGACATTGTTAATAATGTAAATAATCATATGAATAAATGTGTTTTCTCAATTATTGATTTAATAATATAAAATATTATGCAGATGATACTGTGATAATAATTGAATCAAATAACGTGAGATATTGTGCAACAATTAATGCAACAATAATTGAGTAAACTGAGTGGCTTCTTACGTAAGCATCAATAATCAATATCGTGTGCTACTATGCAACCACGCGTATTACTGTATTTTTACCACCGGTTATTTCAACAGTTTAACGGTAAGACTTTTACCTTTATTTTTATAAAAAGTTATTTTTGTCATTTTCTAATTCTGACTGTTAATCCGTTGTGGGGTCCACCAATGATGGTGTCATCGAACGAATATTCCTCGACGAAAGAATATTCCTCGACCAAATTAATATTCCCCGACATAACGAATATTTTATATCAACTTGCTTACTTGCAAAATTTTCAAATAATACCCTTAACTTTAACTTTTTATCAATTTAACCATTTACTAAATAAAATAATAATTATAAGAAAATTGAATACTTTCATTTCATAAAATTCGGGGTTTCACACATAATTTCCTCACTTCACTAGTCCTCCCACTAGACTCAAACATCATCTTTACATTTTCTGCAGGGTTTCTTTTCCAATTTTGAAACAGCTGTTGGGTCATTCTTCTGTTGGGGTTGATGGGTTCTCCTTCCTCAATTTTGTCTCCTAGAGTAGATTGCAGAATTATGTTGATATATCTCCCATAGAACATTTTTCCAAAACTCTTCGTCTTCTTTGAGCTAGGGATTCACTTCCCAATCCATTCCATGAGCAAAGCCCCATAATTGAGTTGAATTTTGAAGCAAATTGTTGTCATGAGCTTCAGTTGGTTCTCATTTACAGAGTCATGACAGAGCTCTTGCAACATATGCATTTCCCAACAATATCAGCCAAAAATTCATACTTATGGGGAAACTCTTTCTTCTTGTAGCCCTTGATGTGACGCCCCCAAAATAAGAATACATCACCCATCTTGGGCCGCCAAATACATGGTACTAAATACAAATACAAACTTAATTATACAACATGAGCTGAGATTTTTTACACGAATATTGTCATCTAGACAATATCCAAACTCAAATAGAGTCCTCGTTACATTTATTGGCACCTTATTTTATAGAATAGTGAGGACTACTATAACACAATCTTGGGCCATCACTCCGTTCCCCGACTAATTCCGGCTACGACTCATTTCCTGAAGAGAACAATGGAAGTAAAAGGGTGAGCTCAACTAGCCCAGTAAGAAATATTATGACTAAGATAATGCAGAATAAGTTATCATTAGCCTTTAACAATGTTAAACTGATAGAATACAATAGGCAACAAGTTTAACTGCAGCGGAACAAGCAATCCATTAGAGAGTCAAGTAGAGAATGATATATACTATCTTCTATGATTTAAAAAGTTTATCATTAACTTTATTGCTAGGACTCAGCTTAATAAATAGATCACATCATCGAATCATCACTGCACTACGGGCCAATGATATTCATTAGTATCACGTCCACAAATTATTCTTGCACTACGGGCCAAGAATTATTCGTGTAATCATCAATGGTCATGACTATAGCGAATTATCCCTGGTCATAATCATACCAATCAATAGTCCATCTATGCACGTAAGCCAAAGATGACTTTCATCACAATATAAGCATGAGGATGATGACAATGATATAAGAATTCAATTAAAAGAAAACAAAGGATAAATTTTTAAAGATTTATAATTTAATTTATCCAAAATTCAATAATGTCCAAATTTTCAACATGATACTGCTTTGTAGAGTAAAATTCAAGAATAATATCCATATATCAAAAATAATTTGGACAGAAAAGAAATAAATTTTTTGGTGAATATTACCCCGTGAATAGTATCCCATGAATAGTACTTCGGGAATAGTACCCCGTGAATAGTACCCCCAACATAAAAAGTGCCCCAAATACCCGAGTAAACAATATTTGTGTGAATAGTAACCTATAAATAGTAATTCGTGAATAGTATCCCGGCATGAAAAGTGCCCCGAATACCCGAGTGAATAATATTATAGTGAATAGTAACCTATGAATAGTAACTCGTGAATAGTACTTCGGGTGAAAATATTAATATTTAATATAAAAATTCATATCAATATTCCAATAAAATGATAATGGATGAAGCGCAAAACTCACGGATATTTCACTAATTTCAAAGATTATAGAAGCAATACTTACCATAGTAAGTTTAGATTTAAGAATATGAAAAGAATTAACATACGAAAACTGCAAATGGATTTTTACCTGTCTACGGTACGTAATCCGCGTAGACAGGTTATTCTGACATACTAAAGGATGAATATGAAAAATAGTATTCCTTATGAATACGAAAGAAATAATACCCCTTACCATAGTAGAAAGTTGGATATTGCAAAAGTGAAGTAGCAGAATACTCTTCTTCTTGCTCTCTATAGTTTCTCTCTCTATAGTCACTACAAAAAAATGGGGCTTCAGCAACAACTGATTTTCGTTGCTAAAGGTGCCAAATTTCGTTGCTAAAGGATTTTGGCAACGACTTTACTGTCGTTGCGTCTTTCGTTGCGCAATGAGGGTTGTTAATTGTTTCGTAAAGAACGTATTTTTTTCGTTGCCAAAACTAATACATTTTGCAACAAAATTTGGCTTTCATACAGAGACATCGATCCTTTAGCAACAAAATGTATTGTTGCAGAATAATTAAAATTTTGTTGCTAAAAACCCCATTTTGTTGCAAAAGCCTGCTAATTGGCAACGAAATGAACTCTTTTTTTTGCAATGACCATGCATTTTTGTTGCAATTAACACCATTTTGCAACAACATTTTTCGTTGCAGTAAATTATGAAAATTGTTGCCTAAGCTTGTTTTCATTGTGGAATGTAAACTTTTTAACAACGATTTTCGTTGCTGATTATATTATTTGGCAACGACATTATGATAAATCAGCAACGAAAATGTTTGTTACTGGTTATTTTCAATAGCAACGAAAGTCGTCGATTAGCAATGACATTATATGTTGTCGTTTCTTTATATGTACAACGAAAGTTGATATGATTTGGAACGATTAAAAATGTTGTCTTTTATTTTAGTATTAGCAACAATATCCTCTCCGTTGTTATTAGGTTAATTTTTCGTTGCCAAATATTATATTTTTAATGCCATTAGTAACGAAATTTTATTGTTAAATGTATAAAAAAATTGTTGCTATATTAAAACTTGTTCAATGCTTTGGTAACGAATTATATTGTTGTCAAATCAAAATTTGACATTCTTTTTGTGTACATGGCTGGCTCAATGTCCCCATAGCAAATAATGGCAAAAATACAAAAAACTAAAATATTATTAACTTTATAAAATCATCCACTACATAATCATTCATTATCTTTACAATTATCCATCTAAAGCTACCACAGTTCTTCAATCAAAGTATATATCTACATATTTAGAGAGAGTACACTTCATAATTTCGTCCCTTGTCTTCCGTAAACGTAGCATGGAAATTTGATACCTAGTATTGTAAGGCAGGTCGTAGAAGCAGTCTTCCTGCACATATTTTAAAATAATAGAAAGTCAGAAAAATGAAGCAAATAGGTCACCAGAGGCACTTAGTGCCAAATCAATACACAAAGACAACAATGTTGTGTTATTTTCTTACTAATCAAGGGACATAGAAGAAGGTAATACCCTTTTTATTGACTACCAAATTAATATCTAAATCAAATATACTGAAGAAGACAAACATGTGCTTCGTGAACCTCTTCCTGGTGGGTATACATTGACACACGGATCAAGATAATAATTGGTGCTCATAAATAATGCTACAAGTGAACAGACATTTTACAGGCTTATAATGATGACAGTACAACTTGATAAATATGTTCGTGCGTGTAGCGGAAGTCAAAAACATACTTGATGATTCTACTGGAAAGGAAATTGCCGATTGCGATAACTACTTTTCCTGCTTAATTGCATGATGATTCTGGAACGAGTCTGATGCTTGGTGCCTTAGCAGCATGTCTTGTTGTAATATATTTTGTTGTTGTTGTTGTAATTGTCGTTGTGAATCCTGTTGTGGCTCTTTTGCTCAATTCACCTTCTCTAAAACATATATTGTGAAACTTCACCAAATTAAACTATGAAACAAATATAACAGTCAAAAAAGTGTGATTTACAAAGCATATGCTATTCATATGGGAATGTTGGATAAACCATTCATCATTTTCAAAGAACCATCATATATGATAGTGAAGCCATATGGAAATAATGTGATAGAAAGGAAATTGATCTTGTGTAAGCAATGCTCATTTTTAAAAGGTGATCCTTTGATAATAAAGCACCCGAACTAACTTATACTATTACTAGCCTAAGATATATTTAAGGTAGGCAAAAAAAAGAAGATTTTACTGGATCACCCAAACTAACTTATACTGGATTCAAGGGAGTTCAAAGAAGATCCTTTCTGCCATGTCAAGTCAAAAGAGAACAATCAAAATCCATAAACCATAGCCAACACAAAACTAATAGATTATTCATAAGGTTAACAACAGAGATTAAATTTCAAGCAAGACATACGTAAACAAGGTAAAGCACAAATTTTTTTCAGAGTTTAAACATGAATATTTCACCTTAGCTGCTATAAGACCACTAATTTGATCCATGTCACACATCAAAATAGCGTCGCACTTATCAGCAATCTGTCTAACTCTCGCATAATCCCACTCTCTAAGATATGAGCTCCCACCACAAATAAGTATCTTGGGACGAAAAAAATAGAAACTTGGTGGAATATCTATAGAGTTATACTCACATATAAGGTACAAAAGATAACTTGGTGGAATGGGTACAACATATAACCTCACTTATGTGCTCGTGACATTTTGAAGAGACCATTTAGCTTCAGTTCTTCAGGTGATCCACAGAAGGGAGTGATTTTGGCAACTGAATGTAGAGGATTGACAAAAAGAACTTGAATGGGAAATTGGAAAAGATTAAAAGAAAAACTTGACAAATCTGAGAAAATAAGGTTATACCAAGTCTAGGGGGCTGTTACCATAGCTTGATTAGCTTAGGACTAGAATGGGTTAAGTAATTTTCTTGGTTCGGCTATGTTCCTTGCTAGTATTTCATTGTGATAACAAAATTCAGCTTGCATAACAGAGAGTACAATGAATAACTTGTTGTCAATAACAGAATCCGAATATCTATGTCTCTCTTAACTCATAAGGTTATAACAGATTTTCTACTTGGTTTAATTCACTGTAAAATAGCTGGTATCAGCTAACTAATAAATTATACAATTCTCAATGGCAAAATCTCATATAGCAAATAAAATTAACCCGAACAGAACTTTAACAGCAGATACACATAACCTTAGCATTAAAAACAAAAACAAGAGACACCATGCCTCAAAAAAAGTTACCTTATGACTTTATGAGGCAAAGTGTTTTCTGAAACATTCTCATTTACATAATTAAAGCCATACCTGTTTAGTTGAAACAAGTGGGCATAGATCATCAAATTTGTCAAATTTGTTTGGAAAATCGGTGTCAAAATAGTCAAATATTGCATTCTTCAGTATCCCAAGAGGATGTTGATCCCTTCTATGAAGTTGCAATCCAAGTTTTGAAAATATCAAATCCGGAACATTGTGTGTTGGGTCATCCCTCACCACATCTACAAATCCTAGCCAAAATAAATCAAACCAGTAGATAAATGCTTAAGTATAGTATCAGAACTACAATAGGAACAACACCCAAAAGAATATTGTCAAAGACAAGTATTCATAGTAGCAATCAAAGGATTGAAAGATAATATAAATATATGAATCTAACCAACTGCCTTTATCCCACCCCCTTCCAAAGTAAAACACTCAACAAGATGGGAAAATACTACATCGTAACACATCCCAGTCGATCCCAACTCATCCATGTATTGGAATTTAACATCAAACACAAATTTATCAGAGGGTCATAATAATGGCAGGTCACTTTGCAAGTTTTACTGTAATTAACACTTTGTATCCAGATCATTGACAGATTATTAGTATCTAGGGTGTAGATTGACCAAGATATGTTGCTAAGATTTATGGGTTGTAAAAAAATGAAATAACAGTGTTAATTTTGCCTCTAATTTTCTGATTATTGAGTCAGTTCCACTTGCTGTTGGGCCTAGATTGTGTATTAGCCATTAGTTTCATTACTGAAACCGAGACATTTTGTGGTATATCCTTTGCCAATATGGTATGATCAACATGAGTTTCATTCACAAACTGAGGCATCTCATTTTGAAGGATTGACGTGAGATCTTTGATTTCCAAGTCCACTAGTTCGATATAAAAAGGAAAGTTATACAAATGTTGTATATAAAGAAGAAATTGCAAAATGTCAAAGACCAAATAGCAAACTTACAAGTATTGGGTCTTAGATGGGCACCTGGAAAGCTAGAGAACCCAGTAGATTCAATGGCTTTTCTGATAGGGTTGAGAAGATTAGATGGGACGGGAATTTGCAGTGATGTACTTGTAGATCAAGGCTTGGTGTTATAGCTCCATCCATTGTGATGGAGTGAATGGCCCTCTAACCCTTGTTACCATTCCATGCGTGTTTGCAGCATTCAAGCCTCCAGAGCTATAGCCTTAAATAACAGAATGAGAAAAGATTCAGTTGGAACACAAAAAGCCAAATTCTTAAACCAAACCACTTTCACTGCTAACTGAAAATATAAAAGAGAAGAAAAATCTGCCTCTTTCTGACTGCTAATTGTAAAAAAAGATTATGGTATAGAAAAGTATACGACAAAAAAAAAACTTAAGTTTTACTGACTTGTCTGCAACATTTATGGAGGCTACACCAATCATGAATTCTTGTCGTTTGATAGAAGTAAATAAAGCACATACAGAGAAAAACATGACCAATCGATGATATGTATATTTAAAAAAAAGAGGGATCTTTGCTTTCTCCAGTAGTCCTTTAAATCCATTGCTTCATTTTTCGTCTTCTTTGTGCTTAATAATAGTCCATTGTATTGAAAGATAACAACTACCCATCTCCTTAAAACAGAGAAAAATGAGATTGAAATTTACAAGAAGGGGAAATCAACAGTTATTTTTTTCCCTTTTGACAAGACCTAAAACAAATTCCCACTCTACATAAATGAAAAGACCTTTTTCAGCAATACTTAGAATCAATAGCAAAATAACTAATGAATACTAGTAATAACTAATTTCTGCAACACCCCAACAAGTAAAATACCCCAAATGCTTTTAAAACCCAAAGCTGTCATTCAAATACCCAAATGCTCACTTACACATTTCTTTAATCAAAGAAAATGGCTCATACACAGTTCTTTCTGTGCTCTCACTAAAACTTATGCATACCTAAAACTAAAGGTTTCTTAATATTAGTAGTAAATTAACTCGGTACAGGAAAGTCAGATTTGACATTTATACCCTCATTTGCAAGAGCAAACCAATGTTATTTAACATGGAATGCAAATTGAAATTTGAAGGCTGAAAATTTTGAAAGTGGTAAACATGGGGACCCATGATTAGACCCACTCTTATCAACAAATACATAACTATTGTTCATCTTCTCCAAAATCTTGACATTTTGACCATCACCATGCAAACCCATATCCGAATCAGGTATCTTGACATTTGCATGAGCATGAAGTAATGTTATTTAACATCACCATGCAAATTGAAATTTGAAGGCTGAAAAAATTGAAAGAGTGGTAAACATGGGGGACCCACGATTAGACCCACTCTTAACAACAAATACATGACTATTGTTCATCTTCTCCAAAATCTTGACATTTTGACCATCACCATGCAAACCCATATCCGGATCAGCTTAGCATTATGAGCATCAAAATAGCCCAAACATGCAACCAACACTGCCAGGCTAGCCTCAGCTACTGCAGCGCAGTGCAGGAGGCAGCAAGCAGCGCAGCGCGGGAGGCAGCACGCGTGCGCAGCTGCTGCAACCTGTCTTGCTGCGGCTCACTTCCAACAGCCTACTTCGCCAATTTCTAGTTTTCAAACCACATGTCCAATTGCAATAAAACTTAAGCATGTTAGAGAAGGTATGTAATAATATATTTAAAAAATACAACTCATCTAATTTGGACATTTTAGACCAGTCCAACAGAGCCACCAAACTGCTCTGTTGAGATAGTTTTTAGATCAAGCGTTAACATGTTATTCATTCCAAAATAGTTTTCTAATCCCATTAGACCTACAAAAACAACTTAATATACTTAATATAACATACATAAAGAGTTCTTGATCACTACATTAAGTAAAAAAACAAACATAGCACAACTGATTCCAATACAGAATCAACTCAAGTATTTTAAATATGCTACAAGATCATATAATTTAAGTCCGGTTATAAGTTCCATTAGCTTATATTTATGGAACATTAGCTTATAATACGTTTTGGTGGATATTTGAATGTGAATGTGAATGATAATGAGTTGAAGATTACGTTTTAGTGCTACGTTGCATATTTGAATGTGAGATACAGGTTTATATTACTGTGTATTGGGTTGTGACAGATTACAGGTACATTAATGGGTTTAAACACCTGGAAACTGAACTTTTAAAATCTGCATTTAAAAAAAATAGTTAATTCCGACGGAATAAGGTATTTCCGACGGAACTTCCCTCAGATTTAACAAATAACCAATTTTTAATAAATACCGAAAATTCTAATTTTCAGTCAGAAATAAGTTAACTTCGACGGAACATGTCCATCGGAACTACGTTATCTCCGACGCATATTCCGTCGGAGTTTATAATGAGTCATTTTTAATAAATACCGGATTATTTAAATTTTCAGTTGGAAATAGGATAAGTTCGAGGGAATATGTCTGTCGAAAATAGGTTATCTTATACTCGACGGAAAGTTTCGTCCTATATATTCAGTCGAAGCTAGTTTAAGTTCGACGAAAATCTGTCGGAGATAATTTCGTCGAAGATAATAAAGATCCGATGAAATTTTTGACGGATTTTATCTTCGACACGAATATATAGGACCGAATTCCTGACGGATATTTTTGTCGGAAATAAGCTATTTTCGACTAAATAGGCTTAGATCTGACGAAACATTCCGTCGGGATTAATATTTTTTCTTGTAGTGATTTAATTGGGACATTGTATGGTGGAATGATTGAATTGTACGGTAACTATTAACTCAAAGGTTCTTTTATGATTAATGTTGAAATCTATATTATCTGGAAAATCGTTGATCGCTAAGGAGACTTATCCTTATTATAGAATAAATGTTATTTATTTAAATAAATTTATAGATTAATTTATTTATTTAAATAAGATTAGAATTGTTCTAATTGATTTATTCACAACCGGTTTAATATGGAGAACCTATAGGGTCACACCATAAAAGGAAAATTATTTATTTAAGAAGTAAATGACATAATCGTAATAATAAGTTGAGTGTATTTAATTTAATCTATGGTGATAGAATAAATTCAACAACTTAATATTTATTATTTAATATTTTAGAACTATTTAATATAAATTAATAAGAGGAGTCTTATTATTATTATTATTATTATTATTATTATTATTATTTAATTCCTAAAGAAATTTGGGAATTAATTAATAAAAAGTACTCTCATTTATTCCTAATTAGATTAGGAGCCTAATTAATTAAAGGAGTTTAATTAATTAAAACAAAAACATATTTCTAAATTATTTAGGAGGGTTGTCTACATCTATAAATAAGAAGAGTCTTATTATGAATTGGGGTGACGTTAATGAGACTTCTAAGAGTTGGGAGAGTACACATTATTCTACAGAGATGGAATTAGGGTTTTGCCAAATACCCATCTTTTTTAATACTTATTTTTTTTTGTGGATCACCTATAGAGGCCAAACACTTTGGTGGTTAAACGTTCATGAAAGGAAGGAATCCAATCCAGTGAATTCAAGAAAGACGTGAAAGAAATTGGAGGTGAACTCGTACCTGAGGAAGTTTGTTTCTACAAGAGTATGAATTTGATCTCCTTCTCTTTTCTATTGATTGATAATTATGCACAAAGTATGATCATGGTGATGGTTTGTATAAAATATTTTAAAATCATTTTTATCGCGCTTCCGCACCTTTTGTGTAATTTGATTGCATGATCGTGCTATATACAAACCTTACCGTTTTCCCTTGACAAATTCGACAAACAAGCTTACCTTTCGTGCTCTAACCTGATAAATCTTTTAATGCTAGAAAGTCATTAATTGTCCATAAAATTTCAACACACATTTGGTTGAAGCATCATAAGTATCAACCCCGTACATCCACAATGTCTTTAACACTTCAATTAGTGGCCTTAGGTACACATCATTATCATTTGAAGGGCTGCAAGGTACATATATTAAGAAAGGCGTGATGAAATGTTCTTGTTTAAGGCACATCCAATGAGGTAGATTATATATAACAACTTGAACATGCCATATGCTATAATGTCCATTATTGAAAGGATTCATGCCATTTATGGACAATCCAAGACTAACATTACGGTACTCTTCGGTAAATCTATCTAATAAAATACAAATGATTTTGAATTTCTCCGCTCACTCAATAAATCATCTGGGCCGTCCAAAGTTTGGGATAAATCCCACAGTTCATACATCTATCTAATAAAATACATCTATCTATCTAATAATCTAATAATAATTTAATAAAATACAAATGACTTTAAATTTTCCGCTCACTCAATAAATTATTTTGGTCGTTCAAAATTTGAGATAAAACATATTGTTCATACAGTGCTGGAGGCACGGGACCCAGCTAGTATAGGATACATTGTATCAAAATATTTCCAAGCATTTGAATCAACATGATGACGATATAATCCATCTTTTCGGAACCTCAAGTGATGCCACTTGATATCTTTGGCTATTTTTGAAGACCTAAAAAGGTGTTGTAACCTAGGAATCAAGGGGAGATAACACAACTACTTAATAGCTATTTTATTCTCCTTTGTAGGCTTCTCATCACCGTCTTTTGCTTCAACGCGAACTATCTTCCACCTTGGTTTATCGCAAACTTTACATGATTTCAATACTTTCTCCTCTTTCAAGTACGACATGCAATAATTGGGACATGCATCAATCTTTTCGTAATCAAAACCCAAGTCACCAACCATTTTTTTTATTTCATAAAAATTACCCAGCAAATCCATACATTCTGGAAATACCACTTTCAACTTACCTAATAATAAGTTAAAAGACCAATCTGACCATTTCCATTGCACTTCAGGTTAAATAACCACACTATGAAAGAAAGAGTAGTCTCCGTTTTGCACCCAGGATATAATGGCGAGCTCGCTGAATTCATGTACTTGTCAAATTTTTTGCCATAAGCACCAAAGATATCCCCACAATTCATAAAAAGATCATTTATCATCTCAGGCATTATCTTCTTGATCAACATCATCAACTTCGACTCTATTCCTTTGAACATTGTTGACAGCTGAATTTGATGGTGATGTTTCCCCATAAAACACCCAAGTTGTGTAATATTGAGTAAACCCATACTCGATGCAATGCCATTGTACAATATCACGATCTTGATATAGTAAAGTATAGCAATTTTAACATGGACACAATATCTCTGATGTTGTAGACTCAACTTTGCTAAATGCATAATTGAGAAAATATTCTACTCCATCCACACATCTCTTGCAAGGGCTTTGTAGTTTTATCCATTGTTTGTCCATAATATTATCTTTAATAAAAGTAAAATTATTTGAAGAATTAGACAATCAAGTAGATCACCAATTAATTCTTAAAAGGCAAAAAACACTTTTTCACCACTGTGGTTGTAGTGTTTTAAGCAATTAGCCATTGTGCTATTAAAATATTCAATTAGCCCACTGTACTTTTTAAAAATATTCAATCAAGTCATTTCGTCCAATTTTGTAGACGGACGTTAAAAAATTGGACTGATTTTCCTACGTGGCTTTTGAAAAAAAAAAGAAGAAAAATAAGTTATTTCCTATGTCGCAAGCCAGTCAGCCAAATTCCTAATACTATTGAGCCACTGCACTTTAAAAAAAATGTGATTGGCCCACTGTGGCTTTAAAAATATTTTTATTTTCTTTCTTTTTCTTTACCTAAATATTTATAATATGTATAATATTAATAAACATTAATATTATAAAATTTATAATATGTATGTTTTATTATAAAAATAAAAATAAAAATACTTTTATGTTTAAAAACACTTATCAAAAATTTTAAAATAGAAATATTTTTATGTTTTATTTTCTTTCTTTTTCTTTACCTAAATATTTATAATATGTATAATATTAATAAAAATTAATATTATAATATTTATAATATGTATGTTTTATTTTAAAAATAAAAATAAAAATACTTTCATGTTTTAAAATACTTATAAAAAAAATTTTAAAAAAATATTTATATATTTTTTTTAAAAATATTTATATTTATAATAATTTTTTAATGGACTGCCACATGTGTAATTATTTATATTTATATTTACTTTTGAACTGCCATTGTCCAAGAAATTGGACGGAATGGGTTGGTTGAACATTTTTAAAAAGTACAGTGGGCTAATTGAATATTTTAAAAGCACAGTGACTAATTGCTTAAAACACTACAACCACAGTGGGGTAAAAGTGCTTTTTATCGATTTTCTTTATAATTTTTACTTCTCAAACAAAAAAAATAAAATAATAAAATCATTATGTGGTAAAAAAATAATTAAAATAATAATAAAATTAAAATAAATATTTTAATTATAATTTTTATAATTGCTTTAGTTCATGAAAAGAAGAGGGATTTTGCTGCAATGATAGATGTTAAAGCCAATGATGGAAGGAAACAATATCTAAGGTCTAATTTAAAAGTTTATAACGATGATGAACCTTTAATGTCACTTGGTTCTGTAGCTCGGTTTAATCCAATTCCAAAATCTGATGAAAATGGATCGAGATGAAGAGAATGAAAAAGGAGCAAAAGGATTTCAGGGCTTTTTCGTGAATGCGAGTACTGGTCCAATTGAAATAATCAAATAAACTCTAAGAACGTTGAAGTTAGATTATTGCCCGAGGCGGAAACGGTTTCTATTAGTCGGAGTTATGAGACTTGTGCGATTATTTTAAAGGGGAGAGCTCCTCCGGCGCCGGAGAAGGCAACATCTAGAACTCTGATCGATTTGGTGACTGTACTTGATGTTACTGCACGGGTAGGTTTGACCCGACTGAGGAAGAAGATGAGCCACATCAGCATATACATGTCATTTCTTTTATTTTTATTTTACTTTTGAACTGCCACGTGTGTAATTATTTGATGTCCGTCAAAGAAATTGGACGGAATGGGTTGATTGAACATTTTTAAAAAGTACAGTGAGCTAATTGAATATTTTAAAAGCACAGTGACTAATTGCTTAAAATACTACAACCATAGTGGGGTAAAAGTGCTTTTTGCCTATTTTCTTTATAATTTTTTCTTCTCAAACAAAAAAATAAAATAATAAAATCATTATGTGGTAAAAAAAATAATTAAAATAATAATAAAATTAAAATAAATATTTTAATTATAATTTTTATAATCGCTTTAGTTCATGAAAAGAAGCGGGATTTTGCTGCAATGATAGATGTTAAAGCCAATGATGGAAGGAAATAGTATCTAAGGTCTGATTTAAAAGTTTATAACAATGATGAACCTTTAATGTCACCTGGTTCTGTAGCTCGGTTTAATCTAATTCCAGAATCTGATGAAAATGGAGATGAAGAGAATGAAAATTGAGCAGAAGGATTTCAGGGCTTTTTCGTGAATGCGAGTACTGGACCAATTTAAATAATCAAATAAACTCTAAGAACGTTGAAGTTAGATTATTGCCTGAGGCGGCAATGATTTCTATTGGTCAGAGTTATGAGACTTGTGCGATTATTTTAAAGGTGAGAGCTCCTCCGGCGCCGGAGAAGGCAACGTCTAGAACTCCGATCGATTTGGTGACTGTACTTGATGTCAGTGCATGGGTCGGGTTGACCCGACTGAGGAAGAAGATGAGCCACATCAGCATATACATGTCATTTCTTTTATTTTTATTTTACTTTTCAACTGCCACGTGTGTAATTATTTGACGTCCGCCCAAGAAATTGGACGGAATGGGTTGATTGAACATTTTTAAAAAGTACAGTGGGCTAATTGAATATTTTAAAAGCATAATGACTAATTGCTTAAAACACTACAACCACAATGGGGTAAAAGTGATTTTTGTCGATTTTCTTTATAATTTTTTCTCCTCAAATAAAAAAATAAAATAATAAAATCAATATGTGGTAAAAAAATTAAAATAATAATAAAATTAAAATAAATATTTTAATTATAATTTTTATAATTGCTTTAGTTCATGAAAAGAAGAAGGATTTTGCTGCAATGATAGATGTTAAAGCCAATGATGGAAGGAAACAATATCTAAGGTCTGATTTAAAAGTTTATAACCATAATGAACCTTTCATGGCACCAGGTTCTGTAGCTCGGTTTAATCCAATTCCAGAATCTGATGAAAATGGAGATGAAGAGAATGAAAATGGAGCAGAAGGATTTCAGGGCTTTTTCATGAATGCGAGTACTGGTCCAATTGAAATAATCAAAAAAACTCTAAGAACGTTGAAGTTAGATTATTGCACGAGGCGGCAACGGTTTCTATTTGTCGGAGTTATGAGACTTGTGCGATTATTTTAAAGGTGAGAGCTCCTCCGGCGCCGGAGAAGGCAACGTCTAGAACTCCGATCGATTTGGTGACTGTACTTGATGTCAGTGCACGGGTACGTTTGACCCGACTGAGGAAGAAGATGAGCCACATCAGCATATACATGTCATTTCTTTTATTTTTATTTTACTTTTGAACTGCCACGTGTGTAATTATTTGATGTCCGTCAAAGAAATTGGACGGAATGAGTTGATTGAACATTTTTAAAAAGTATAGTGAGCTAATTGAATATTTTAAAAGCACAGTGACTAATTGCTTAAAATACTACAACCATAGTGGGGTAAAAGTGCTTTTTGCCTATTTTTTTTATAATTTTTTCTTCTCAAACAAAAAAATAAAATAATAAAATCATTATGTGGTAAAAAAAATTAAAATAATAATAATAAAATTAAAATAAATATTTTAATTATTATTTTTATAATTGCTTTAGTTCATGAAAAGAAGCGGGATTTTGCTGCAATGATAGATGTTAAAGCCAATGATGGAAGGAAATAGTATCTAAGGTCTGATTTAAAAGTTTATAACAATGATGAACCTTTAATGTCACTTGGTTCTGTAGCTCGGTTTAATCCAATTCCAAAATCTGATGAAAATGGAGATGAAGAGAATGAAAATTGACCAGAAGGATATCAGGGCTTTTTCGTGAATGCGAGTACTGGACCAATTTAAATAATCAAATAAACTCTAAGAACGTTGAAGTTAGATTATTGCCTGAGGCGGCAACGATTTCTATTGGTCGGAGTTATGAGACTTGTGCGATTATTTTAAAGGTGAGAGCTCCTCCGGCGCCGGAGAAGGCAACGTCTAGAACTCCGATCGATTTGGTGACTGTACTTGATGTCAGTGCACGGGTCGGGTTGACCCGACTGAGGAAGAAGATGAGCCACATCAGCATATACATGTCATTTCTTTTATTTTTATTTTACTTTTCAACTGCCACGTGTGTAATTATTTGACGTCCGCCCAAGAAATTGGACGGAATGGGTTGATTGAACATTTTTAAAAAGTACAGTGGGCTAATTGAATATTTTAAAAGCATAATGACTAATTGCTTAAAACACTACAACCACAATGGGGTAAAAGTGATTTTTGTCGATTTTCTTTATAATTTTTTCTCCTCAAATAAAAAAATAAAATAATAAAATCAATATGTGGTAAAAAAATTAAAATAATAATAAAATTAAAATAAATATTTTAATTATAATTTTTATAATTGCTTTAGTTCATGAAAAGAAGAAGGATTTTCCTGCAATGATAGATGTTAAAGCCAATGATGGAAGGAAACAATATCTAAGGTCTGATTTAAAAGTTTATAACCATAATGAACCTTTCATGGCACCAGGTTCTGTAGCTCGGTTTAATCCAATTCTAGAATCTGATGAAAATGGAGATGAAGAGAATGAAAATGGAGCAGAAGGATTTCAGGGCTTTTTCATGAATGCGAGTACTGGTCCAATTGAAATAATCAAAAAAACTCTAAGAACGTTGAAGTTAGATTATTGCCCGAGGCGGCAACGGTTTCTATTTGTCGGAGTTATGAGACTTGTGCGATTATTTTAACGGTGAGAGCTCCTCCGGCGCCGGAGAAGGCAACGTCTAGAACTCCGATCGATTTGGTGACTGTACTTGATGATAGTGCACGGGTCAGGTTGACCCAACTGAGGAAGAAGATGAGCCACATCAGCATATACATGTTATTTCTTTTATTTTTATTTTACTTTTGAACTGCCACGTGTGTAATTATTTGACGTCCGTCCAAGAAATTGGACGGAATGGGTTGATTGAACATTTTTAAAAAGTATAGTGAGCTAATTGAATATTTTAAAAGCACTGTGACTAATTGCTTAAAATACTACAACCTTAGTATGGTAAAAGTGCTTTTTCTCAAACAAAAAAATAAAATAATAAAATCATTATGTGGTAAAAAAATAATTAAAATAATAATAAATTTAAAATAAATATTTTAATTATAATTTTTATAATTGCTTTAGTTCATGAAAAGAAGAGGGATTTTACTTCAATGATCGATGTTAAAGCTAACGATGGAAGAAAACAGTATCTAAGGTCTAATTTAAAAGTTTATAACGATGATGAACCTTTAATGTCACCTGGTTCTGTAGCTCGGTTTAATCCCATTCCAGAATCTGATGAAAATGGAGATGTAAAGAATGAAAATGGAGCAGAAGGATATCAGGGCTTTTTTGTGAATGCGAGTACTGGTCCAATTGAAATAATCAAATAAACTCTAAGAACGTTGAAGTTAGATTATTGCCCGAGGCGGCAACAGTTTCTATTAGTCGGAGTTATGAGACTTGTGCGATTATTTTAAAGGTGAGAGCTCCTCCGGCGCCGGAGAAGGCAACGACTAGAACTCCGATCAATTTGGTGACTGTACTCGATGTCAGTGCACGGGTCGGGTTGACCCGACTGAGGAAGAAGATGAGCCACATCAACATTTACATGCCATTTCTTTTATTTTTATTTTACTTTTGAACTGCCACGTGTGTAATTATTTGACGTTCGTCAAAGAAATTGGACGGAATGGGTTGATTGAACATTTTTAAAAAGTACAGTGGGCTAATTGAATATTTTAAAAGCAGAGTGACTAATTGCTTAAATTACTACAACCATAGTGGGGTAAAAGTGCTTTTTGCCTATTTTCTTTATAATTTATTCGTCTCAAACAAAAAAATAAAATAATAAAATCATTATGTGGTAAAAATAAATAATTAAAATAATAATAAAATTAAAATTAATATTTTAATTATAATTTTTATAATTGCTTTAGTTCATGAAAAGATGCGGGATTTTGCTGCAATGATAGGTGTTAAAGCCAATGATGGAAGGAAACCGTATCTATGGTCTGATTTAAAAGTTTATAACGATGATGAACCTTTAATGTCACCTGGTTCTGTAGCTCGGTTTAATCCAATTCCAGAATTTGATGAAAATGGAGATGAAAAGAATAAAAATGGAGCAGAAGGATTTCAGGGCTTTTTCGTGAATGCGAGTTCTGGTCCAATTGAAATAATTAAATGAACTCTAAGAACGTTGAAGTTAGATTATAACCCGAGGCGACAACCGTTTCTATTGGTCGTAGTTATGAGACTTGTGCGATTATTTTAAAGGTGAGATCTCCTCCGGCGCCGGAGAAGGCAACGTCTAGAACTCCGATCGATTTGGTGATTATACTTGATGTCAATGCACGGGTCGGGTTTACCCGACTGAGGAAGATGATGAGCCACATCAGCACTTACATGCCATTTTTTTATTTTTATTTTACTTTTGAACTGCCACGTGTGTAATTAATTGACGTCCGTCCGAGAAATTGGACGGAATGGGTTGACTGAACATTTTTAAAAAGTACAGTGGGCTAATTGAATATTTTAAAAGCACAGTGACTAATTTCTTAAAACACTACAACCACAGTGGAGTAAAAGTGCTTTGTGCCGATTTTCTTTATAATTTTTTCTTCTCAAACAAAAAAAATAAAATAATAAAATCATTATGTGGTAAAAAAAATAATTTTAATTATAATAAAATTAAAATAAATATTTTAATTATAATTTTTATAATTGCTTTAGTTCATGAAAAGAAGAGGGATTTTGCTGCAATGATAGATGTTAAAGCCAATGATGGAAGGAAACTGTATCTAAGGTCTGATTTAAAAGTTTATAACTATGATGAACCTTTAATGACACCTGGTTCTGTAGCTCGGTTTAATCCAATTCAAGAATCTGATGAAAATTGAGATGAAGAGAATGAAAATGGAACAAAAGGATTTCAAGGCTTTTTCGTGAATGCGAGTACTGGTCCAATTGAAATAATCAAATAAACACTAAGAACGTTGAAATTAGATTATTGCCCGAGGCGGCAACGGTTTCTATTGGTCAGAGTTATGAGACTTGTGAGATTATTTTAAATGTGAGAGCTGCTCCGGCGCCGGAGAAGGTAACGTCTAGAACTCCGATCGATTTGGTGATTGTACTTGATGTCAATGCACGGGACGGGTTGACCCGACTGAGGAAGAAAATCAGCCACATCAGCATTTACATGACTTTTCTTTTATTTTTATTTTACTTTTGAATTGCCACTGCGTGTAATTATTTGACGTCCGTCCAAGAAATTGGACGGAATGGGTTGATTTAACATTTAAAAAAAGTACAGTGGGCTAATTGAATATTTTAAAAGCACAGTGACTAGTTGTTTAAAACACTACAACCCTAGTGGGGTAAAAGTGCTTTTTGCAGATTTTATTTATAATTTTTTCCTCTCAAAAAAAAATAAAATAATAAAATCATTATGTAGTAAAAAAAATTAATTAAAATAATAATAAAATTAAAATAAATATTTTAATTATAATTTTTATAATTGCTTTAGTTCATGAAAAGAAGAGGGATTTTGCTGCAATGATAGATGTTAAAGCCAATGATGGAAGGAAGCAATATCTAAGGTCTGATTTAAAAGTTTATAAAGATGATGAACATTTAATGTCATCTGGTTCTGTAGCTCGGTTTAATCCAATTCCATAATCTGATGAAAATGGAGATGAAGATAATGAAAATGGAGCAGAATTATTTTAGGGCTTTTTCGTGAATGCGAGTACTGGTCCAATTGAAATAATCAAATAAACTCTAAGAACGTTGAAGTAAGATTATTGCCCGAGGCAGCAACGGTTTCTATTGGTCGGAGTTATGAAACTTGTGTGATTATTTTAAAGGTGAGAGCTCCTCCGGCGCCGGAGAAGGCAACGTCTAGAACTCCGATCGATTTGGTGACTGTACTTGATGTCAGTACATGGGTCGGGTTGACCCGACTTAGGAAGAAGATGAGCCACATCAGCATTTACATAAAATTTCTTTTATTTTTATTTTACTTTTGAACTGCCACGTGTGTAATTATTTGAAGTCCGTCCAAGAAATTGGACGGAATGGGTTGATTGAACATTTTTAAAAAGTACAGTGGGCTAATTAAATATTTTAAAAGCACAGTGACTAATTGCTTAAAATACTACAACCACAGTGGGGTAAAAGTGCTTTTTGCCGATTTTCTGTATAATTTTTTCTTCTCAAACAAAACAAAATAATAAAATCATTATGTGGTAAGAAAAATAATTAAAATAATAGTAAAATTAAAATAAATATTTTAATTATAATTTTTATAATTGCTTTAGTTCATGAAAAGATGAGGGATTTTGCTGCAATGATAGATGTTAAAGCCAATGATGGAAGGAAATAATATCTAAGGTCTGATTTAAAAGTTTATAATGATGATGAACCTTTAATGTCACTTGGTTCTGTAGCTCAATTTAATCCAATTCAAGAATCTGATGAAAATGGAGATGAAGAGAATTAAAATGGAGCAGAAGGATTTCAACGCTTTTTCGTGAATACGAATACTGGTCCAATTGAAATAATCAAATAAACTCTAAGAACGTTGAAGTTAGATTATTGCCCGAGGCGGCAACGGTTTCTATTGGTCGGAGTTATGAGACTTGTGCGATTATTTTAAATGTGAGAGCTGCTCCGGCGCCTGAGAAGGTAACGTCTAGAACTCCGATCTATTTGGTGAATGTACTTGATGTCAATCCACGGGTCAAGTTGACCCAGCTGAGGAAGAAAATGAGACATCAGCACTTGAATGCCATTTCTTTTATTTTTATTTTACTTTAGAACTGCCACGTGTGTAATTAATTGGCGTCCGTCCAAGAAATTGGACGGAATGGGTTGATTGAACATTTTTAAAAAGTACAGTTGGCTAATTGAATATTTTAAAAGTACAGTGACTAATTTCTTAAAACACTACAACCACAGTGGGGTAAAAGTTCTTTTTGCCGATTTTTTTATAATTTTTTCTTCTCAAACAAAAAAATAAAATAGTAAAATCATTATGTGATAAAAAAAAATTAATTAAAATAATAATAAAATTAAAATAAATATTTTAATTATAATTTTTAGAATTGCTTTAGTTCATGAAAAGAAGAGGGATTTTGCTGCAATGATAGATGTTTAAAGCCAATGATGGAAGGAAACAATATCTAAGGTCTGATTTAAAAGTTTATAACGATGATGAACCTTTAATGTCACCTGGTTCTGTAGCTCGGTTTAATCCAATTCCAGAATCTGATGAAAATGGAGATGAAGATAAAGAAAATGGAGCAGAATGGTTTCAGGACTTTTTCGTGAATGCGAGTACTGGTACAATTAAAATAATCAAATAAACTCTAAGAACGTTGAAGTTAGATTATTGCCCGAGGCGGCAACGGTTTCTATTGGTCGGAGTTATGAAACTTGTGCGATTATTTTAAAGGTGAGAGGTCCTCCGGCGCAGGAGAAGGCAACGTCTAGAACTCCGATCGATTTTGTGACTGTACTTGATGTCAGTGCACGGGTCGGGTTGCTGAGGAAGAAGATGAGCCACATCAGCATATACATGTCATTTCTTTTATTTTTATTTTACTTTTGAACTGCCACGTATGTAATTATTTGACGTCTGTCCAAGAAATTGGACGGAATGGGTTGATTGAATATTTTTAAAAAGTATAGTGGGCTAATTGAATATTTTAAAAGCAGAGTGACTAATTGCTTAAAACACTACAACCACAGTGGGGTAAAAGTGCTTTTTGCCGATTTTCTTTATAATTTTTTCTTCTCAAACAAAAAAATAAAATAATAAAATCATTATGTGGCAAAAAAAATAATTTTAATAATAATAAAATTAAAATAAATATTTTAATTATAATTTTTATAATTGCTTTAGTTCATGAAAAGAAGAGGGATTTTGCTTCAATGATAGATGTTAAAGCCAATGATGGAAGGAAACTGTATCTAAGGTCTGATTTAAAAGTTTATAACAATGATGAACCTTTAATGACACCTGGTTCTGTAGCTCGGTTTAATCCAATTCAAGAATCTGATGAAAATTGAGATGAAGAGAATGAAAATGGAACAAAAGGATTTCAAGGCTTTTTCGTGAATGCGAGTACTGGTCCAATTGAAATAATCAAATAAACTCTAAGAACGTTGAAGTTAGATTATTGCCCGAGGCGGCAACGGTTTCTATTGGTCAGAGTTATGAGACTTGTGAGATTATTTTAAATGTGAGAGCTGCTCCGGCGCCGGAGAAGGGAACGTCTAGAACTCCGACCGATTTGGTGATTGTACTTGATGTCAATGCACGGGACGGGTTGACCCGACTGAGGAAGAAAATGAGCCACATCAGCATTTACATGGCTTTTCTTTTATTTTTATTTTACTTTTGAACTGCCACGTGTGTAATTATTTGACGTCCGTCCAAGAAATTGGATGGAATGGGTTGATTGAACATTTTTAAAAAGTACAGTGGGCTAATTGAATATTTTAAAAGCACAGTGACTAGTTGTTTAAAAGACTACAACCCTAGTGGGGTAAAAGTGCTTTTTGTCGATTTTATTTATAATTTTTTCCTCTAAAAAAAAAATAAAATAATAAAATCATTATGTAGTAAAAAAAATTAATTAAAATAATAATAAAATTAAAATAAATATTTTAATTATAATTTTTATAATTGCTTTAGTTCATGAAAAGAAGAGGGATTTTGCTGCAATGATAGATGTTAAAGCCAATGATGGAAGGAAACAATATCTAAGGTCTGATTTAAAAGTTTATAACGATGATGAACTTTTAATGTCACCTGGTTCTGTAGCTCGGTTTAATCCAATTCCAGAATCTGATGAAAATAGAGATGAAGAGAATGAAAATGGAGCAGAAGGATTTCAGGGCTTTTTCATGAATGCGAGTACTGGTCCAATTGAAATAATCAAATAAACTGTAAGAACGTTGAAGTTAGATTATTGCCCGAGGCAACAACGGTTTCTATTGGTCGGAGATATGAGACTTGTGCGATTATTTTAAATGTTAGAGCTACTCCGACGTCGGAGAAGGTAACGTCTAGAACTCTGATCTATTTGGTGATTGTACTTGATGTCAGTACACGGGTCGGGTTGACCTGACTGAGGAAGATGATGAGCCACATCAGCATATACATGTCATTTCTTTTATTTTTATTTTACTTTCAACTGCCACGTGTGTAATTATTTGACGTCCGTCCAAGAAATTGGACGGAATGGGTTGATTGAATATTTTTAAAAAGTACAGTGGGCTAATTGAATATTTTAAAAGCACAGTGACTAATTGCTTAAAATACTACAACCTATACTGGGGTAAAAGTGCTTTTTGCCTATTTTCTTTATAATTTTTTCTTCTCAAACAAAAAAATAAAATAATAAAATCATTATGTGGTAAAAAAAATAATTAAAATAATAATAAAATTAAAATAAATATTTTAATTATAATTTTTATAATCGCTTTAGTTCATGAAAAGAAGCGGGATTTTGCTGCAATGATAGATGTTAAAGCCAATGATGGAAGGAAATAGTATCTAAGGTCTGATTTAAAAGTTTATAACAATGATGAACCTTTAATGTCACCTGGTTCTGTAGCTCGGTTTAATCTAATTCCAGAATCTGATGAAAATGGAGATGAAGAGAATGAAAATTGAGCAGAAGGATTTCAGGGCTTTTTCGTGAATGCGAGTACTGGTCCAATTGAAATAATCAAATAAACTCTAAGAACGTTGAAGTTAGATTATTGCCCGAGGCGGCAACGATTTCTATTGGTCGGAGTTATGAGACTTGTGCGATTATTTTAAAGGTGAGAGCTCCTCCGGCGCCGGAGAAGGCAACGTCTAGAACTCCGATCGATTTGGTGACTGTACTTGATGTCAGTGCACGGGTCGGGTTGACCCGACTGAGGAAGAAGATGAGCCACATCAGCATTTACATGCCATTTCTTTTATTTTTATTTTACTTTTGAACTGTAACGTGTGTAATTATCTGACGTCCATCCAATCTTGGACGGAATGGGTTGATTGAACATTTTCAAAAAGTACAGTGGGCTAATTGAATATTTTAAAAACACGGTGATTAATTGCTTAAAACACTACAACCCCAGTGGGGTAAAAGTGATTTTTGCCGATTTTATTTATAATTTTTTGTTCTCAAACAAAAAAATAAAATAATAAAATCATTATGTGGTAAAAAAAATTAAAATAATAATAAAATTAAAATAAATATTTTAATTATAATTTTTATAATTGCTTTAGTTCATGAAAAGAAGCGGGATTTTGCTGCAATGATAGATGTTAAAGCCGATGATGGAAGGTAACAGTATCTAAGGTCTGATTTAAAAGTTTATAACGATGATGAACCTTTAATGTCACCTGGTTCTGTAGCTTGGTTTAATCCAATTCTAGAATCTGATGAAAATGGAGATGAAGATAATGAAAATGGAGCAGAATGATTTCAGGGCTTTTTCATGAATGCGAGTACTGGTCCAATTGAAATAATCAAATAAACTCTAAGAACGTTGAAGTTAGATTATTTCCCGAGGCGGCAACGGTTTCTATTGGTCGGAGTTATGAGACTTGTGCGATTATTTTAAAGGTGAGAGCTCCTCCGGCGCCGGAGAAGGCAACGTTTAGAACTCCGATCGATTTGGTGACTGTACTTGATGTCAGTGCACGGGTCGGGTTGACCTGAGGAAGAAGATGAGCCACATCAGCATATACATGTCATTTCTTTTATTTTTATTTTACTTTCAACTGCCACGTGTGTAATTATTTGATGTCCGTCCAAGAAATTGGACGGAATGGGTTGATTGAATATTTTTAAAAAGTACAGTGGACTAATTAAATATTTTAAAAGCACAGTGACTAATTGCTTAAAACACTACAACCACAGTGGGGTAAAAGTGATTTTTGCCGATTTTCTTTATAATTTTTTCTTCTCAAACAAAAAAATAAAATAATAAAATCATTATGTTGTAAAAAATAATAATAAAATTAAAATATGTATTTTAATTATAATTTTTATAATTGCTTTAGTTCATGAAAAGAAGAGGGATTTTGCTACAATGATAGATGTTAAAGCCAATGATGGGAGGAAACAGTATCTAAAGTCTGATTTAAAAGTTTATAACGATGATGAACCTTTAATGTCAACTGGTTCTGTAGTTCGGTTTAATCCAATTCCAGAATCTGAAGATAATAGAGATTAAGAGAATGAAAATGGAGCAGAAGGATTTCAGGCTTTTTCGTGAATGCGAGTACTGGTCCAATTGAAATAATCAAATAAACTCTAAGAATGTTGAAATTAGATTATTTCCCGAGGCGGCAACGATTTCTATTGGTCGGAGTTATCCTTAAAGGAGTCTAAACTTAAATTTGAAGACATAACGGTGTAATATTATCTGTAATGTAAAATTTGTACAAAAAAAAAACTATAATGTAAAACACAACACTTTATGAAACAATACTAGTATAACTTTAAATTTGAAAATGAAAGTTAGAGAAAATGTAGTAATAGATTTGTTCATTTTTTTTGGGATTTGGGCCCTATATGAATCCACCACCGTCAGATTCCTAAAGTCCAATCTATCCTCCATTTTCAAACACCCGCTCGATACAAATTTTAAATTTCAAATTTCAAATATCTTTTTTGACCGTTGTACCCTTTCACCATAAAACCCCTCTTCTATCCTCCATTTTGACCCAAACCTCTGTAAATTTATCTCTCTACCACCTGAAGAAGACACCATCTCTGTGTCTCCGCCATGGCTAAACAACTCCCTCTACAAACCAGCAACAACGCAAACATCTCAAAAACAATCGAAGAAACCTACCAGAAGAAAACCCAGCTCGAACACATCCTGCTTCGACCCGACACCTATATCGGCTCCGTCGAGAAGCACACAGCGACCCAATGGGTTTTCGAAAACAACGAAATGACCCACCGATCCATCTCTTACGTTCCCGGCCTGTACAAAATATTCGACGAAATACTCGTAAATGCGGCCGATAACAAGCAGCGGGATCCGAAAATGGACTCTGTGAAAGTTCAAATAGATGTGGAGCAGAACTTGATCAGTGTGTATAATAATGGAGATGGGGTTCCGGTTGAGATTCATAAGGAAGAAGGGGTTTATGTGCCGGAAATGATTTTTGGGCATCTTTTGACGAGTAGTAATTATGATGATACAATGAAGAAGACGACGGGTGGGAGGAACGGGTATGGGGCGAAGCTTACGAATATATTTTCAACAGCGTTTGTGATTGAGACGGCGGATGGGAAGCGGCAGAAAAAGTATAAGCAGGTATAATAATTTTAGGTTGAATTTGATGTTTTGAAGGTTCAATTAGGGACTTGGTTCAATGTGTAGTAACTTGTGTTGTGTTAAATGTATAGGGTTTAAAATTGGGGAAATGTGGTTGTTGGATTTAGATATGACTGAGATTTTAGGGTTTTGTGCTTTAGTAATTTGGTTCCTAGTTCTTATTTTTTGCACTTGATATCAGTTACAGAGTTTGGGGGTTTATTGTTTTCATTGTTAATATATGGGCAGTACGATTGAGGTGCAATGCCTTAATACTTTTTCTATTAAGGGCTTCATATTGGGTAATATATTTTCGCATTCTTCATTATTTTCATTGTTTAGATGTAAGGATATAGTTTTTCTATCTGAATTATATTTTGTTCAATGTTTCTAGGTATTTATTGACGAGTGTATCTAGTTTTTTCCAATATGTGTTTCATATATTGAAATATGCTTCTCATTTCTTAATTATTTTTAGATGTAGATATCGGGTTTTATAATTGAATTGTATTTTGGTTCATGAATTCTGGGTCTTAATTGACAAATGTTACTATTTTTTGAGGCTTTGTTTTGTTAATTGCAAACATTAGCTGGTTTATGCTCAGAATTATAGGCTAGTACGAAAAAAGAAAAAGGTTTCTATCCTTTGAATATGTGGTTTCAGGATCTTTGGCTTCTGTTAGTTGACAGATTTAGAGGCTTTGTTTTCTTTGTTCCATCAGTTTTGATTATGATTATGGGAAATCAAAATGTCTTGCAAGTGTTATTCAGTGCTTGCAAATGCACAAATGATAATATTCTTTTCTTATTTATAGTTGTAGACAGGGATTGTAGTAATGTTCATGTGTAATAACACAAATGATAATATTCTCTCATTTTCTCAAAGATTTTGACTGTTACAAAGTATCTCATAATTTCTTATGTTGGTAACGCGTTAATGAGCCTATAATGTTGTGATACAGGTTTTCTCTGACAACATGGGAAAGAAATCCGAACCCAGCATAACAAAGTGCAAGGAGTCCGAAAACTGGACCAAGGTTTCATTTAAGCCAGACTTGGAAAAATTTAAAATGACTCATCTAGAAGATGATGTGGTTGCCCTGATGAAGAAGCGAGTGATTGACATAGCAGGATGCCTTGGAAAGACTGTGAAGGTGGAACTAAATGGCCAAAGAGTTCCAGTAAAATCATTTGTCGACTACATTGATCTATATTTGAAGTCTGCCTCCAAGAACAGACCAGAATCAGAACCCCTCCCAAGGTTCTCTCTATGACCCTCCTTAACGATGATATGGTATTCTGTTAGTAATAGTTAGATTGCTAATCTGATTCAATCATATACAGAATTTATGAAAAAGTGAACGAGAGGTGGGAGATTTGTGTCAGTCTGAGTGAAGGACAATTTCAACAGGTACAACATACATGAACGAATAACTGTATAAGGATTAATATTTAAGCATTTAGCAAACTATTATTTGTTTTACCAACTTACTTGGGGAACTTTTTGTTGATCTACCAGGTCAGTTTTGTGAATGCCATTGCGACAATCAAGGGTGGGACTCATGTCGATTACATTACTAACCAGATCACAACTCATATTATGAGTGTTGTAAATAAGAAGAACAAGAATGCCAACCTCAAAGCTCATGCTATCAAGAACCATCTATGGGTTTTTGTTAATTCTCTTATCGACAACCCTGCTTTTGATTCCCAAACTAAGGAGACATTAACTATTCGCCAAAGTAGTTTTGGTTCAAAATGTGAACTCTCACAAGAGGTCCTGAAGAAAGGTATGTAGTTTTAATTTGGTATGTGTTTCCATTTTGTATTCAAGAAATCATTAGAGCCTTGGATTGGCATTATTCTTATTGATTGTTTATCAACTCAACTGCAGTTACCAAGTCTGGAGTGGTGGAAAGTCTGCTCTCATGGGCAGATTTCAAGCAGAGCAAAGACCTTAAGAAAACTGATGGAGCAAAGAAAAATAAGATCACTGGTGTTCCTAAGCTAGACGATGCTAATGATGCTGGAGGAGTCCAATCTCATAAATGCACCTTGATTTTGACAGAAGGAGATTCAGCTAAAGCTCTTGCAGTAAGTTGTTTTCCTCTTGATTCAAGTAATGAAGTTTGGTTTCTTTGCATATAAAAGGTTGAGATGATTGAGTTTATATACAGATGGCTGGACTTTCTGTTGTTGGTCGAAATTATTATGGTGTTTTTCCGTTGAGAGGTAAATTGCTCAATGTGAGGGAAGCAAGCCATAAACAGATAATGGAAAATGCTGAAATCCAGAATATCAAGAAGATACTTGGACTCCAGCACGGGAAACAATATGACAGTGTCAAGTCCCTAAGATACGGTCATTTGATGATAATGACTGATCAGGTAATACTCCTAATGAAACTCATTCTTAGAGAAGGAAATATCGATGTTCGTTTACTTATACACAGTTGTCAAATTAAAATTGACGTGCTTGTGCAGGATCATGATGGTTCACACATTAAAGGGCTATTAATCAATTTCATTCATTCATTTTGGCCATCATTGCTGAAAATTCCTTCTTTCATGATAGAATTCATCACACCAATTGTGAAGGTTTGTGTAGTATAATGAAAATTTGGATAACTTAGCCACTTATTCATCAATGGTTAAGTATGATTTTTTTTGCTGAAGATTTTTATAATTTTTATTGTTATACAGGCTACTCACAGAAGTGGAAGGGTGTTATCCTTCTATTCCATGCCTGAATTCGAATCATGGAAGGAAAGTCTGGGGCAAAGTGCAAGTAGTTGGTCTACGAAATACTATAAGGTATTTTTTTCCAGTTAATTGTAATGTGTGAGACACAATCTAGAGATTGGTTGAAGGAAGGCTTCATTGCTGTATGTTTTTTGCTCTCATGGCAGGGGTTGGGAACAAGCACACAAAAAGAAGCAAAGACGTACTTTCAAGATCTTGAAAATCACAAGAAAGATTTTTTGTGGGTGGATGAGAATGACGGAGATTCAATTGAGCTTGCCTTTAGTAAGAAGAAGATTGAGGCAAGGAAGAATTGGCTACGACAGTTTGAGGTTAGGTTCTGCAATTTATTGGACAACATGAAATAGAGGTTCTAAAGCTGATTAAAATAAAAGTTTACTTATTTTCATTGTTTGCAGCCTGGTACTTTCCTTGATCAGAAAGAGAAGCTAATCAAGTATAGTGACTTTGTCAACAAGGAGCTTATACTGTTTTCAATGGCTGATCTTCAGAGGTCCATTCCATCGATGGTTGATGGTCTAAAACCAGGCCAAAGAAAGATTCTTTTCTGTTCTTTCAAAAAGAAGTTTACCAAGGAAGCCAAAGTTGCTCAATTCTCTGGTTATGTGTCTGAGCACTCAGCTTACCATCACGGTGAGCAGAGTCTTGCCAGTACCATTATTGGCATGGCTCAGGATTTTGTTGGCAGTAATAACATAAACCTTCTTCAACCGAATGGGCAATTCGGCACTCGACACCAGGTGTGACAATTAGAATATTTCAGATATTAAAAATACGCAACTTTATATCCGAATATCAAATGTATTAACTTCTTATTTACAGGGAGGCAAAGATCATGCGAGTGCTAGGTACATATACACTCAACTTTCTCCGATCACAAGATACCTGTTTCCCACGGATGATGATATTCTCCTTGACTACTTGAAGGAAGATGGGCAGAAAATAGAGCCTACTTGGTTAGTTCTCTTGTCTTTAGCATATGAAATAATTAGCGCGACGATGAACTTCCTTGAGATGATTGAAAGTTTTGTTTTGTGATTAAGGTACGTGCCTGTTATACCTATGGTTCTAGTCAATGGAAGTGAAGGAATAGGTACAGGTTGGAGCTCATATATACCAAATTACAATCCAAGAGACATTGTTGCTAATATGAGGCGGTTGTTGAATGGTGAGTCAATGGATCCTATGGATCCATGGTACAAAGGATTCAGAGGAACTATTGAGAAAACTGCAACCAAGGAATCTGGGGTGAGCTACACTATTGCTGGACTAGTAGAAGAAATAAATGAAACTACACTTAGAATCACAGAGTTGCCTATTAGAAGGTGGACTCAGGATTACAAGGAATTTCTGGAATCAATCATGACAGGAAATGATAAGATTAAGGAGCCATTTATCAAGGTTTGGTTGGTAAACCTTTAGCTTGTTTGGCATCAATAAATTTGTACAGGTGTCAGACTTCTCATACATGCGTCCCCCTTTTTCAGGACTACAGGGACCATAGCGATGACACTGCTGTACATTTTGAAGTAATGTTATCTGAAGAGAACTTGATCATGGCCAAGCAAGAAGGGTTGCTCAAGAAATTTAAGCTAACAACAACAATAAGCACTAGTAACATGCACCTCTTTGACTCAAAAGGAGTAATCAAGAAATATGACAACCCCGAACAAAGTATGTATTTTTCGTATATCAAATCAATATATTAGATTATTTGGTAATTATATGAGAGTTCTAATTACATTTTCTCTTTCATATCTTTCCTATGGCAGTTCTAGAAGAATTCTTTCATGTGAGGCTTGAACTTTACAAGAAAAGGCAGGCAAGTTGAGCAAATTATATAATCACTAAGCAAGTTAAACTTACTGTGTTACTTCTTTGTAAGAGATAGGCACTAACTCTGGTTATATTGATTTGATGCAGAAAGTTCTACTGGACAATCTTGAAGTAGAGTTGTTGAAACTTGATAACAAGGTTAGGTTTATTCTTGGGGTTGTAGAAGGCAAAATCACAGTGAGCAATAGGAAGAGAGCTGATCTTTTCCTAGAGTTAAAGGAAAAAGGTTTCACTCCTTTCCCAAAGACTGCCAAACCAGACGCAGTCATTGCTGGGGAAACTGATGATGCAGAGGAAACTGAAGAAAATTCTGAGGCGGCCACCAGTAAAGGAGTACGGGCAAGTGGTAATTATGACTACTTGCTGCAAATGGAAATTGGGACCTTGACCCTTGAGAGGGTTCAGAAGCTCCTTGCAGAGAGGGCTAAGCTCAATGGGGATGTCGATGAGTTGAGAAAGGCAACTGCAGAGTCTCTCTGGACAAAAGATCTCGATGCTTTAGATAGAGAACTTGATGTATGATTCCAAATCTCTCATTTATCTGCATTTGCTGCCACTTGTCTGATATTTTATGCATATATAGGCGCAAGATAAGCATGATGTTCAAGAAGAAGAGGCCCGAAAAGTGATGCAAGGCAGGAGGATGAATGAAGCTGGTCTTAAAGTCTCGAGACAAGCTCCAAAAAACCCACGGAAGAATACTAAAAAGGCCAACAACAATACAGAAACTATTGCTGAAACAATGATTACATCATCTGGTTCTGCTATGGAAACAGGTAATTTGGGAACATTAGAAGCATATTCTTATTCTTACTGTAGTTAGGCTTCACATACCTGTTTTCCCATGCATTTTTATTTTTTCTGACTAGAGTTTTATATTCTTCATCAGATAAGGTTGATGAAGTGGTGAAACCCAAAAGTAGAGCAGCTCCAAAGAAAGCTCCTGCTAAAAAGGTTATTAGCTGATATATCAAATTGTTGTTTCCTTTTACCGTATTCTTTTGTTCTGAGATTTCTTTCTACTCAGCAGGGAAAAGCTTCTTTGGTTTTACAAGATGAAGATGATGATTATGAAGATGAAGTGCGTGATCTGAAAGAAAGACTTGCTGCCTACAACCTTGAGTCTTCTCCTGATCATTCAGAAGGTAAATACTGCACTTGTGTTGTGTTAGTTTACACTGTATGTGGTTCACAAAAGTTTGGAATATAGCCAGTTAATCAACGAGTAAGAGTCCTCGTATCTTTGACTTGAGGAATTCTGGACTTGTCGTTAAAATTATTACCCAATCATTTCTAGTGAGATTACTATATCTTTGTTAAACAAATAGACTTGTTCTTATATTTGTTGCACAGTAATGGAAGTTGAAGTGCCCCAAAATCAAGCTAACAAGAAGCCACCCAGCAGAAGAGCAGCTGCCAAGAAGAAACCTTCAATAGATACTTCAAAAGATGAGGAGGATGAGAACGATATCAGCGATGATGATGACTTTGAGGTAGAAGTGAACAATATCAGTGATGATGAAGACTTTGAGGTAGAAGTGATAAAAGCCGCACCAGAAGAGAAGAAGGGAGGTCGAAAAGCAGCAAATGCCAAGGCAACCAAGCCCCCCGCAGCAGCCAAACCCCCTGCAGCAGCAACAAAGAAAAGAGGGCCAACAAATAAGCAGCAATCTCAGCTAGTAGGCCAGAAGCTGATCACAGAGGTTTTGAAGCCTGCAGAGAATGCTGGGATATCGCCCGAGAAGAAAGTGAGGAAGATGAGGGAATCACCATTTAACAAGAAAAGTGGTTCTGTGTTGGGAAGGGCTGCCAAGGACAGTAGTATTTCAACAATAAGGGAAGAAAATGTGGGGGATGGTTCGGCTTCTAGCCTGGATGCTGGAGGAGATTCTAGTGAAATGATGGCTCCAATAGCCAGACCACAAAGGGCGAATCGCACAAAGACTACTTATGTTCTCAGTGATTCTGAGAGTGAAGAAGAACAAGCTACCGATGATTCTGAATTCGATGAAGATGAAGATTAGTTGGGTTTTTTTTTGCCTTGGACAACTAATGTTTTTTTTTCTCTTTATGGAACTTAAAATGGGGAAAAATGAGCTCATTTTTCCATTTGTGTAATTTGTAATTTGTTGATTCTTAGCTGAAACTGAAACCTTGAGGGTGTTGTTTGTAGCCAGTCATATATGCTATCCATACTTGATGTTCTTGAGATTTGGAATGTTAGTTTTTCTTGTTATTGAAGGGGGAAACAAATGGTTTCTCTTTTGAGAGTTTTGAACAATTCCTATTGTAGTACTCCTTTATTAAGGATATGTAAAACCTTTAGGATATGGGGCCTTTCCAATTTAAGCGTCTTTCAAAGTTTTATAAAATTTTACTTTTTAGTTTTAGCGCTAAGGTTAAGTACTTCCTCCAATCCTAAATAAGTCATGTTTTGAAGGGTTATTAAGTAAGTCATTTTATTACCACAATTAAGAGTGTAAACGAATCGAGTCGATCTGAATATTGAGTTACTCAGATTTGGTTTACAAAATTTATCGAGTATAAAATAAGGTTTGATTGAGGCTCACTTAGCTACCGAGTCAAGTACGATTCTGAATCGAGTCCGAGCAGTTTGGACTTTTCTAACGAATATGATCCGAGTATAAATAGAAAATTATAATTTGAGGATGTTCGAGTAATTTATCGAACTTTAAAATGTGCTCATATTTGACTCATTTATATTTCGAGTCGAGCTTGAATCGAATTTTTAGTCGAGCGAGTACGAATCGAGCCCGAACTGTTTGCTCATTTTACAGCCTTAACCACAATTATCCTTGCATTAATTAAGAAAAAATGTACTCCATATAGTTGCCTAGATAAATGAAATAGAAAGATACTTGAGAGCAATAGAGGAAAAATTATAATTAATGCTTCCTAAAAATTTGGTAACGTCAAATATATTGAAAAATTTTGAACTCCCTAAAACGCCACTTATTTAGGAATGAGGAGAGTATCAAAAATTATTCTTGTTGTATATCTGTGAAATTATTGGTTAGAATTCTTCACATACATGTCTAAAATTGTACTTTATGTTTTTATATAGCATGATTTCAGTCTCGGATCAGTCATCGAACCGAAAAAATTACCGGGTGGTTATGTCACTGGTTCAACAAGTGCTCGAATCGTTATTAATTCAATGATGTCATTAATATATAAAAATAATAAATTTTAAATTTTTTCATTTTTATGAACTAAAAGATAATAAACTTGAGTTACAATATTATTAAAAAATTTTGGTAAAAAAATAAATAAATTAAAAACCGGCTCAATTAACCGATTTTACTAATTGAACCACCGTTTTCGATCGGTGGTCAACTGGGTCAACTTATTTTTGACCAAAACCAATTAAGTGGTCCAAATCGGATTAAAGTCTGAACCAGTTCCAATTTTTATCAGTCCGACTGTTGGTCCGCCTAGTTTTAAAACCATGTTATATAGGATATATATTGTACGCATATATTTAGAATGAGTCAAATGTATTTTTTTAAGTGATAAAACATGAGTTTTGCCAATAATTTTATTGCAGTGTTAAAAAGGAATAACTTTGTAAAAAATTAAGGCTTAAATATGAATTAGTACCCTAAACTATAGGTCATATTCCACTTCGGTGATCCACCTTTCAATTTTGTCAATTAGATGATTAAACTATCAATTTTTTTCAATTGCAACAAATTGAATATGCCACGTCAGAAATTGCTGACGTGGCTAATTCTATGGGGTCTTAAGAAGCTGATGTGGCAAAAAAACTATTTTTTAATCATTAAATAAACAAATCTGTTTAAAATAGGGGGAAAATGGTCAAAACCTAATTTAACATTTCTAATTAAAATAAAATCAACATTAACCTAAATAACACCAGATTTTGCCTACCCTTCCCTTTCTCTCTCTCTCTCTCTCTCTCTCTAACACACCGACACCGCCATGAAAGGAGTTTCATTTTCTCTCTCATCCTCAAAGAATTCATCCAAGAAGAATACTACTTTAAACCCACAACGAATTCCTCACTGAGTTCGACCCTTCCAAATCCCTAATTTCCTGATCCAAAATGAGGATGTGAATATTGTTGAATTCGATAGACGAGCTGGGAAGGAAGGGTTAGGCTTTGTGGATGTCGCGGCGGAGCGGGTGAGGAGACCAACGGACGAAAGTTACAAAAGGACAGAGAGAGGGAGTGGAGGTGGAGTTCGAGGATAGAGAGGGAGGATGAAGAGGGGTGACAGTGATGAGCTGCATAGAGCGTGAATCGACGACGGAGACGCTGCTACCGGCGGCGGTGTTTGTGGTGGAGGTGGCAGCGAGGCGGTGAAGGCGGTGGCAGCGAGGCAGCAAGCTCGACTTTTCTCCTTCTTGTTTAATCAGGGGTTCGATCGATTGTAATGGATTTGTACTGATTTTATTTTAATTAGAAATGTTAAATTAGGTTTTGACCATTTTGGCCCTTATTTAAACAGATTTATTTATTTAATGATTAAAAAATAGTTTTTTTTGCCATATCAGCTTCTTAAGAGCCCACAAAATTAGCCACATCAGCAATTTTCGACGTGGCATATTCAATTTGTTGCAATTGGAAAAAATTGATAGTTTAATCATCTAATTGACAAAATTGAAAGGTGGATCACTGAAGTGAAATATGGCCTATAATTTAGGGTAGTAATTCATATTTAAGCCAAAAATTAAACTTGAAGAAACAAAGTTGGTACTTTAAGACTTAAAAAATGTTAAAATTTTGAGGGATACTTTTATAGTTAACCATGATTAGTTGATTACACCAAAAATTTGGTTAATGCTCTTTTCCTCACTAAATTAATTTCTTATATAAATTAGTAATCATTTTATTATTTCTTTCATTCCATTCCTTATTCAAATTTAGCATTATAGGAAAAATTTAGCATTATAGAATTAGCCCTACTCCAACCCGTCACACTATGCCATTGTTCAAAGTTATAACAATTTTCATATAATTCAAAATATAAAATTAATTAATATTAACTTTTTAAAGTCAAATTAAGATATTTTTAAATTTGAAAAAATATAATTCATTTAATTTTTAAGAATAATAAATAAATCTTACAATGACAATACTTAATAATTTACAGTTTCATAATTGTATTACCTAAAATTATATCTATTTTAAATTTGAAAATATACAAATTAATTATAATTTTGAATGGAGCGAATATTAGTCGCATTTAAGCTACAATTTAAATGTTAAAAAACTATTTTATAAAGAAACACTCCCACTTTTCACAAGAATCTAATTTGTCATAAAAATTGATTTTGTAAAAGAGCTCTTTTCATATAAATTAATAAAAAATAAATTATTAATCTTTATAATTTTTTCAAACGAAACACTTTTTAAAGGATGAGTAGTATTTTTGGGAGTGTTTATTGAGTGCATTAAAAATCATGCAATAAACATTTACTCATGATTCAAAAGAAAATGAAAAAAGAAAAAAAAAACATTTGTCAATCTATGAAAATAAAGGAGGAAATTTATGGAACAAGATGGTTGTTGACGCCGGAAAGATTTTATGTCTCTTTTTCTATGTGTTTCTTACTCTTTATATTTTTTATGTGAGTTTGTTTGATCTGAAGGGTTAAGTTTTCAGAAAAAGGCCGACATATAATGTCAACGAATTAAAAAGATTTAATTTTAATTGTCCGAAATAGACAGAATCGTCAATTGATATGAGTTGAATGGTTGTATCAACTCAATCGAGTTTTGAAAGATTTTGCAATATGCCCCAATATTAGACTTTGTTTAATTGGTCTTGGAAATCGAGATTCATAGATTCAATGGCTTGATTAAGCGGGGGGAAGTGTTAGGCACCTCCCGACTTCCGTGAAATACAGTTATCGTGCCATTAACTTCTTAAATAATTATTCTTCCTTTTATGGTGTGACCCTTTAGGTTCTCCATATTAAACCGGTTGTGAATAAATCAATTAGAAAAATTCTAATCTTATTTAAATAAATAAATTAAACGAATAATTTATTTAAATAAATAATATTTATTCTACAATAGGGATAAGCCTTCCTAGCGATCAACGACTTTTCAGATAATATAGATTTCAACATTAATCATAAAAGAACTTTGAGTTAATAATTACCGTACAATTCAATCCTTCCACCATACAATGTCCCAATTAAATATAAGACATGGAATTACTGTCAAGTTTTATTTTATTTAATTATATGTATTTCGATTCCTAAATGCACAACTCCTAATGAATGTAAATTAGAAGCTACTTTCTAATTTCATTCCACATTGGCTAAGGATTCCTGGGTTATCATTTATCGAATCACATATGAAATTTCTCATCTTTTACTAGAAGTGGTAGATTCTTTATTGATCATTCAATATCTTCATATATAACTTATTACACCCAAGCATACCCTTTGATATACTCTAAGAGTCTTAAGGAATAAATCAAAGTGTAATTCATTATATATAAGATACTATGATGATCTCAAGTGTAAGGATCATTTGTACTACTATCACTACAGGAATTCCTATTGACAGGCAAGTAAAACTTTATTAGGTATTCCTTAGCGAGTCACGTTCAGTGAATTTATTCTCTAATAAGCACCTATATACTTGCTTTAGTGTCTCCACTCAAATGATCATGAGATCAATCATTCTCATTCAATGAGCAAACAACGTACGTACCAATCTATCCGGATTCACTAATCCCCTTTTTAGTAATCCATTGATTGGGAACATTTTAGTTTTAAGCTATCTAAGAATTTAGATCTTATTAGCATGATCTTATCATGATTCTAAAAGCATTGCTTAAAACTATAGGTTTATCACATATTATTAAAATAGCACCATGTAGATAATAAATGCCTTTAATAAATAATTCTTTTATTAATACATAAATAAGATTGATTACAAAGTATATGCTTTATCATCATACATGATTGGCTTGTATGCATACTACTTTAAATCTCCCACTTGCATTAAAGCCAATTGCCGTGGTATCTCATACCCATCTTCTCTAAGTGACGATCGATCTGCTGTTGTGTTAACATTTTAGTAAATGGATCTGCAATATTGTCTTGAGAGTACACACGCTCTAGGGTGATGTCTCATCTTTCAATGATCTTTTTGATCAAATAAAACCGCCAGCAATACGTGTTTGGATTTCTGATGAGACCTGGGTTCCTTAGCCTGCGCAACAGCTCCGGTGTTATCACAGAATAAAGGTATTGGTCCTGTAATGCTAGGAACCACACCAAGTTTGGTAATGAACTTCTTCATCCAAACAACTTCCTTTGTAGCTTCACTTGTAGCTATGTACTCTGCCTCTGTCACTGAATCAACAACTGTTTACTGTTTAGAACTCTTCCAACTCACTGCGCCACCGTTTAAGGTAAACACATACCCCGAAACGGATTTACTGTCATCTTGGTCTGTTTGAAAACTTGAGTCTGTGACGCCCTCTAGTTTCAATTCATACCCACCGTAGACAAGAAATATATCCTTAGTTCTTCTTAAGTCCTTTAGGATATTTTTCATTGCCTTCCAATATTCTTCTCCTGGATTTGACTGATATTTGCTTGTTACACTAAGTGCATGAGTGACATTTGGTCTAGTACATATCATACCATATATGATAGATCCTATTGCTGAAGCATAAGGAATCTTACTCATACGGTCTCTCTCCTCAGGTGTCTTTGGGGCCTGTTTCTTGGAGAGATGTATTCTATGGCTCATCGGCATAAGACCTCTTTTGGAATCTTCCATGCTAAACCTCTTTGGCATCGAGTCAATGTACGTTCCTTGGGACAAGGAAAGCATCCTTTTAGATCTATCTCTATAGATCTTTATCCCTAAAATATAGGATGCTTCTCCTAAGTCCTTCATGGAGAAGTGTTTAGATAACCAGATTTTAATTGATTGTAGCATAGGAATATCATTCCCTATTAGTAATATATCATCAACATATAATACGAGGAATGAAATAGCGCTCCCACTAACCTTCTTGTACACACATGATTTATCCTCATTTTGATAAAATCAAACTCTTTGATTGTCTCATCAAAACGGATGTTCCACCTATGAGAAGCTTGCTTCAATCCATAAATGGATCGTTGTAGCTTACAGACTTGATTTATTCCAACCTTTGAAACAAATCCCTCTGGCTACGTCATATACACATCCTCCTCATGTTTCCCATTGAGGAAGGCAGTTTTCATGTCCATTTTCCAAATTTTGTAGTCATGGTAAGATGTAATCGCAAGCAAAATCCGAATGGACTTGAGTATTGCTACTGGTGAGAAGGTTTTATCATAGTCAACTCTTTGTCTTTGTTTGAAACCTTTTGCGACCAGTCAGGCCTTATAGGTCTCTACATTGCCGTCTACTCCAGTCTTTCTTTTAAAGACCCATTTACACCCAATAGGCTTAATTCCTTGAGGTGGTGAAACCAAAGTCCATACTTGGTTTTCATACATGGAGTCCATCTCAGATTTCATGCCTTCTTGCCACTTTTCTGAGACTTTATTACTCATAGCCTGTTCATAATTCAATGGATCATCATCATCAATGATGCGTACCTCATCATCATCTTTTATGACAAGTCCATACCTATCAGGTATCTTTGGTACTCTTCCAAATTTACGAATAGGGTGTGGTACAGAAGGAATCTCTACTTGGACATGTTCATCCATTTGATCTGTAGTGGTTTGTGGTTCTTGAATTTCTTCAAGATCTATTTTCCTCCCACTGACCCCCTCAAGGATAAACTCCTTTTCCAAGAAGGCAACATGTTTGGCAACAAACACCTTTTGTTCAGTAGGATTGTAGAAATAATATCCTAAACTTTCTTTAGGATGTAGACACTCGAAATTTTCTGCGCTCCTATTACTAACATTGCAGGAGGGTAGATTTGTCTTTTGGAGATAACCCTGGAAGATAGCTTACATCCATTCTGGATACTACCGGAAGTTCAGATCCATTTCGGATACTATTGAAAGTTCAGTTCCAATCCTGAACACAAATCGAGAACTTCATCTCAAACCCCGGAACACACACCGGGAATGTCATTTCCAATCTTGGAGATAACCCCGAGATGTGCAGATCAAAAGATAGCAAACAACACCGGAGAGGATATTTCTGTCTTGACAATAGCACCACGACGCTCAGTTTTAGTCCCAGAGACAACACTGGGAGTAGCAACCCCATCCTAGGTGATAGCCCCAAGAGATGCCATTGCAGTTCCGGCGATAACCCCGGAAATGCTTGTTTCAAACATATGCAATCAGCTTCAACCCCAGACATCCTGTCGAGGCACACACACCTCAGACCCGGAGTTAACAATGGGCAGATAGGAACATCCACAGATGATAGTGAGACATACAAACAAGCAGCAGTCCAATCTCAGATGTAACCCTGATCAACGTCTGCTTTCCGCTTAAACCGGCGATAACCCCGGTGAGGAGTCACAACGTCATCTTACCATTTCAACAAGATGATATCGCGACATACCAACAAGTAGTCCAATCTCAGCTGTAACCCTGAGCAATGTCTACTTTCACCTCAAACCGGCAATAACCCCGACAAGGAGTCAAACATCATCTTGTTCCTTCAACAATGGCACGTTGTCTCAACACTTCATACATACATACATCCAACAATGTCCCACAAGAACTGAGGAGTAACAATCCCGAGTGACTATTACGCGTGGCAGTACTTTGGATAGAATTTGAAGCTTGAAGACCATGGGCATAGACCCCTCTTCCTGACTTTGTACAACCTCTAATCCATGTCATTGTGTAACTCTCGACACAAGCAGTCCGAAGAAGGTCAGATATACCTTGTTTGGATGCTTGGATTAAAGTTCTGCAAGTTCGAGCGGACATTATAGTGCATGAGTGCACGTACTACGAGACGACGAGACCCGCGAGGCTCAGATGCATCACGACCAGCCGCTGGTACAACTGTGGCTGCCACAGGTGAACCTGTGGCCATCCGTCTATATATACAAGCCTTGGGGTCAACCATTTGAAAGAAAAGAGAGAGGGAAAAAGGCGAGGAAGCCCTGTCCATTTTACTCTGCATACACATCTTTTAAGTGTTTCCTCATTTCTAAACACTATTTAGCTCATATATAGCTATCTTTTATCCGGCGAGAGCTGAGTGTTTATCCATTTAAAGTCATAGAAGTCTACTTTGGTAGCGCACTGTAAACCTTCTTGTATTCTATAAAGTCTTCTTCTCACATTATCACACATTGTTGTACACGTTGAGAGTCTGGTGAGTGTGTTTGCCCGGACTTCGGTCCGTGGCTTTCATTTCTGTCTATATATATACATATACTTATATATGTATATATTTCATATATGGACTAACATTATCGAGTTATGTCTCGATTGAGCCAAGACTTCGGTCTGGAGCGTTTAATTGCTTATATATATATATATATACTTAAATATATAAACTGTGGTCAGACTTTGTCCGATGACCCTGAATTTGATATCCGGTGCATTTAATTGCTTATATATATATATATATATATATTTATATATATAACTGTTGTCAGACATATATGATGAGCCTGAATTTACATCCAGTGCGTTTAATCACTTATATATATATACATATATATAATTGCTGTCAGACATATCCGATGAGCCTGGATTCACATCAAGTGCGTTTACTGCTTATATATATATATTTACGTTTTTGTCAGGCCTGGAGTTCACTTTGTGGCCTTTTATAGCTTTATTTACATTCTGTCCTGCCTGGAGTTTACTTCGTGGCTATTGATCGCTTTTATAGCTTTATTTACATTTTGTCTCGCCTGAAGTTTACTTCGTGGCAGTTGATCATGTTTATATATATATTTACAGCATTTACATATATATATATATATATATATATATATATATATATATATATATATAAACTGCTTACTGCTTTCCCTACAAATTGCAGTATCATGTGAGCCTAGGAATCATGTGATCACAGGTTCAGCTTACTGAATCTAGATTCGGTTCCCATGATGAACATTTTTCAGCTGTAAGCAGCCTGTATATTATTTTATAGTGTCTGAGTTTCCTTGGATGGCTGTCATGCCCATAAGGAGTTTGGCACTGCTGTATATTATTTTCTCGAGAATGCTTCGCATCTCGAAAATAAAAGCAAACAAGCCGAACATTTAATAATAAAATGGAAGTATGAAAAGGTCTCAATTCCTATTGAGCACAGGGTTTGAAAAACCTCTTTTACAAAATGTCATTGCTATATCGTGGTTAAAACTAAATTTTTCTATAAATTCAAACCCTTTGTATATAGGTGCGAACGAGGTCTCGTACTACTTTAAATAATTGCACATTGATCCACACACACACACACACAAACACACACATTCATATAACAATTTCTTTGAAGAGCGGCGGTCACCGTGGTAACACGGATGTCGGGGGGTGCCGAACACCTTCCCTCCGCATAATCAAGCCCTCGGACCCAAAAATGAATCTCGGTTTCACAAACCCGTCTAGCAGTGTCAAAGCACTGGGTCAATGTGCAAACCTTTTCCGGTTGCATTGGTGCAACCAGTTAAATACACCAACTGGCGACTCTTAAAGTTAAATCGTCGACATTACACATGTCGGACCTTTTTCACTTGTTTTTTCAAACAAACCTCACATTAACATGAGAACACCAAAGAACAAGTAACGAAAAGGGACACTCAAAAATCCCGACATCGATAGGTGGCGACTCTGCTGGGGACTCCAGTAAGAGGGCTTAAGCCGCCATTACAAGCTTTTCAAAATTTTTATTTGCTTGTGTGTGAATGTTGCATTTACATTTCTGATGAATGTGTATGAATGCATCTTAATTACTGCACTACTAAATATCTATATGTGATATTAGTGCTTCACACATGTCATCATTTTGCATAAACGGTGAGACACGTTGTATGTGGATGTATGTTGTGTGGTCCCTCCACCAGGAGGCTATCCTGTCGGTGTTTGATTACTGGACTCGTGGGAAGAATAATTCCCCGCGGCTCAGGAAAGGCACCACCCAGATTCGCTCTAGTTGAACGATAGGATTAACTTCCCGTCAAGTAGATTGCAATGATCTGAGAACCTTCATGCCAAAAAGCCGTGAGAGTAACCCTAAGATAGGTCAGCCTCTGATAAACCAAACGCAGAGGAAAGTCTCTTCATACTTTCCATTTTTCAATTACTTGTAAAAGCATTTACTTGTAATTTTATTCCATGTTCATCCATATGTAATGGAAAATATGAAGAATAATTGTGCATGCATAACATGTTATCAATTAACAACCGGTTTTGTAGGATAAAATTCCTAAACGGACATGTTATGATAACATTTACATTACTCTAAGACTAAACTACGTAAGTCTTTTGTAGGGAAGTAATTGGGCCTGTTACCCGCTTAAAGTCCAAAAAGGCCATAGGCTTACAGCCAATCATGTCTTCTTCTGACAAGTCTAATGCTGTTTCCGGAGAAGAATTTGACGGATTGAGTAAACAAATTATAGACTTGGCCGTTCTACTGAAAGAATTGCACCAGTCCACTCAGGGTACAAAGATACCTACACATACAGAATCCTCTACACAAGGAGGAGTTCAAGGTCTGGAAAAGACAATTCCAGAACCTCGGTTGGATACAACCAACAAAGACCCTGAAAACACCCCTCTAAAAGGAGATCCAGACAACGGTGATATCAGGAAGAAGGTCCTCCAAATGGACGAAACTATCCGTGATCTCAAAGGGATTGGAACACATGGAAGTATTTCATATACTGACCTTTACATTTTTCCTGGTATTCATTATCCGGAGAAATTTAAAACCCCTAATTTTGAAAAATACGACGGATTAGGGGATCCTTATACACATTTAAAGGTGTTCATTGGAGAACTTGGGTCTTATGCAGAAAATGAAAAGCTCTAAATGTAGTTATTTCAGAAAAAGTCTGACTGAAGAAGCCCGTTCATGGTATACCAGATTAGACAACTCTAAGATCCATAGATGGGAAGAGCTGGCTCACGCCTTCCTTACTCAATACAGTTTTCAATCTCAGATGGCTCCTGATCGGTACCAAATTACCAAGGTCAAGAAATAGTCTAATGAGTCATTTAGAGAGTACGCTCAAAGGTAGAGGCGCCATGACGGAATCAGAAATGGCCATGACCTTCATAGATGTACAGGAAGCTCCTTTCTATGAAAGAGTTCCAGTTGGTATTGGCAAACCATTCTCTGAAATGTTCAAACACGGCGAGATGGCTGAAATAGGATTGAAGTCCGGTAAAATTCAAGACCTAGCCGCTCTTAAAGATGTTGCTGAGCACATCTAGTCCAGATCTTATGGAAACAACCCCCGGAGAGTCCATAAAAAGAAAGAGGAGGATGTTTCCTTGATACTACAAGGACAAAAAGGCAATCAAAGCATGCCTATGCATAGGAGAAACTACTCCCCTTTTCCAGCACAATCTTCAAACCCTCCATTGCCTAAAAGTGGAGAAGTAAAGTGACCTCAAATGTTCACACCCTTAGGGGACTCGCTCGAGAATATTCTTGCTCTTCTGACTGTTCAGAAGAAAATTACACATCTTCTTCCACCAGCCAACCCTAATGGGAAGGGTTTTAATGCTACTCGGAAGTGTGCTTATCATGCCGGAGCACCTGGACATGATACTCAAGATTGTTGGGCCTTGAAACATAAGATTCAAGATCTAATAGACAACGGTGAGATAATGGTCACAAAGCCAGATGAACCTCACGTGCAAGACAACCCTCTTCCTCAACACAAAGAAGAAGAGGTCAACATGATCAGTTGGAGCACTGTACAAGGTTCCAATTCTAATAGCGAATCATCCCAACCCATCATAGACGATGTTGACAAATGGGATTATGCAAAGTTCCAGTTTACCATGGAACAAAAAATGAAAGCTCTTTGCAAACAAATTGAGCAATTGGCAGAACTGGTGACCCATCAGAATCAAGTCACACGCTAATTAATCAGGCAGGAGCATGCCTATCTCCTTCCATTTGTTGTGAATGATCCATCAACACCTTCAGAAAGTGAAGCTATGGAGGATAAGGTTGCAAAGCGAGCAAATGCTAATGCCCGTCGGGATTTTGCCAATTAGAGGGAATTCACCTATTTGGGCCAATCTATGGAGGAGATACTTTAAATGTTGATCAACGAAGGAAGAATTACATTCCTTCTCCCTCCCATCAATCCCCACTCAGGGCGGTTCAATCATGATGAAATGTGTGAATATCATTCACATTCTCGCGGTCACAGTAGAGAAGAATGTTGTGCACTCCGCCATCTCATTCAGAATCTTATTGATAGCGGTGTCCTGCAACTAGCAGATGATTACACTGTGCAACTCAAGGGTGGGAATGCATATCCAACCAAATGGAAGTGATCAGTAGCAGTTATATCTGAAGTGGATGATGAGACTGTCAAATTATTTCCCATACAACTAATTCAACTCAAAGGAGCTGATAATCCTTTGAAAGTGGCCGCACCAGAGCCAATTCCTTTACCTTTCTGACCACAACATCCTGTTGTCAGCTTACACAAAGTTCCATGGAATTATGGAGAAGCTGAAGGATCCACGTCTCATACTACTGCTACAGTATTAAAGGAAAATCCACTGTACCTTCCTCAATGGGTTGTCAAACCTACTTACAAAGCAAAGGGGAAGTTGCCCATGGAGAAGATTGAAAAATTCCTCCGTACTATGAGCTATAATGAAGCCAAAGTGGTTTTAAGCTTGCGAGAAGCTCCACACCAGATTTCGATACTGGATTTGGTTTTCTCTTCCAAGGATCATCGGAAGATCTTATTGAAGGTTTTGGAAGAAGCCTACTTGCCAAAATCAGTGGATGTGGAAAAATTTCAACATTTGGTTGATCATATTTTCAATAAAAATGTGATATCCTTCATTGATGATGACATACCTCCCGAAGGGACCGGTCATTGCAAGCCTTTGCATATTGCAGTTTTGTCTTCTGGGTACATGCTAGCAGGAGTATTGATAGATGGAGGCTTATCTCTAAATATCTGTCCTTATGCCACCTTGGTAAAGATGAATATCAATCTTAAGCGGATCCAAAGCAGCCATACTGTCATCAGGGCTTTTGATGGATCCCGAAAAATTTTTGTTAGAAAGATTGAATTGCCAATTGAGATTAGTCCCAATACATTCAATGTATCTTTTCACGTCCTCAAGATAGAATCAGGATATAACTTGCTCTTGGGGAGACCATGGATACACATGGCTGGAGCTGTTCCTGTGACAACCCGAGAATTTGGACAATTTATTAAAATCTTAAATGATTGATTTAAGGTTAAATAATAGACCTAGACAGAAAATAAGTGTATGCGTTTGATGTTATTGGGATTGAATTTTGAGGATTTCAAAATTCGATGAAGGATATAGGTGAATTATTCAGGATTAAGGATTTATGTGAATATGTATGTTTACTAAATGTGGTTAAGGGTCAAGGGTTGACCAGGTTAATTATTTATGTGTCAAACCCTAAGTATATATTAAGAACGTCAACGTTCTGTTAGAAAACCCTAACGTCTGATAAGAAATCGTAGAAATCGGTTCTGGAAACCCTAGTTTCAGTTTCGGGAATCCGAAACCCTAAATTCATGTTATGAATATGGTGATTAAGTTAGAAAACCCTAACGATATATTCAGAAACTCTAATTTCAGTATCGAGAATTTAAACCCTAATTTGGGAATCCTAATGCGAAGTATTAAACCCTAAGGGTTAAAAAGTTGTGTGTAAGGAATATGAACATTATGTGATGATTTATCTTTGTTTATTATATAAACAAACAAAAGAAACTAGTGTAACCCTAATTATAATTAGGAATGAAGGATTTAATAACTTAAGGGTTATGGAAAAAGAGAATTGTGGTATTTAGAATACTTATTAATTCTAGGAGATTTATTTTATATATCTCAAATGATTAATTTTATAACCTAATTATAGCAAGTCTAATTGGGTTAAGGAAATAGATGTGAATGAGCAAGGATTGGTGTTTTAATGGAGAAGTGAAACCCTAATTAAATGAATTGGGTTGGATAAGAATTAAAGGAATTGGACTATGTATATGTATAACCCAAATGTTGGCCAATGAAATTGGTTAGAGGCTCAAGCAAAACATTAAGGGAATGACCCAAATATTTTTATTGTTAAGCCCAAAAGATTTAAGAGTGGCCCAAATTTGGAGCCCAATTGAAGGAATGGTACTTTAGACATTTGGGATAATAGATATTTCATTTACAAGAAACCAAACTTGGAGCTTAAAAAGGGCCACATGGCCGGCTATTTAGAGAAGGAAGAAAGGGGAGATGAATGTATTAATTGCTCACTTTAGTTGGTGACCAACTTTCCTACTAACTCCCCTATGTGTCCAATTTTGATTAAGCCAACACTTTGGCATTTATTCCGAGTAAAAGCTTGGTGGTTTAAGGGAGAAAGAGCAAGAATTAGTGGGATCTAGTAATGCTACATGGCCGGTTATAGAGAGCAAGGAAATAAGGGGAGATGAATGTATTAATTGTTCACTTTAGTTGGTGAACAACTCCTCACATGTGTTATTTATTTATTTGCCCACATCTTTGTTTATTCTTGCAAGCAATGCTTAGGTAATGATTGCTAAGGAAAGAAAAAGAGAATGAGTGGAGAATTAAGGCACATGGCCGGATCATGCATGGGAGAAAAAGAGAGGGTGAGTGGGGGGAATGAATGATAGATATACAATTATATCTATACAATTTTTACTAAACCACAAAATCCATTTCTCTCTCATCCTATTACTTCTTTTTAGCTAGCAAATAAACTAAAAAGGGAGAGAGTGAGAGAAGGGAGGCTTCGGCAGCTCCAAGATGAGAAGAAGAGGAGTTTTTGATCTTCATACACCAAAGATTCATCCATGGAAGAAGCTATGAAGAAGAAGAAGGAGAGCAAGTAAGAAAATGTATAAACCTTTTTGTTTAGTTAATTTTTGATGGTTGTAAATCAAAACTTGAATCCATAGTTCTCAACTCAAAAACCATGTATATACATGTTAATAAGTGTTTATTGTTTGGATCTACCCATAATGGGTGTTAATTTGGTGGAAATCAAAAAGAATTGAAAAATGGAAATTTTCTGGAAAAGTTAAACTTTTAAAAAGTGTTTTGATATGGTGTTTTAGATCAAGTGTTGAACTTATGATTTTGAACCATATGAGGGAAGATCTACATGATATATGATATTTTATGGTTAGATCTTGCCATTTTTAGGGTTGATAAGCTTGAACAAAGAAGAAGAACCAAAACAGTTTTTTTGTTTTAAATGAATTAGTGGACTGCTGCCCTAAACAGAAAATTTTGGATTTGTTAAGGTACTCTAAAAATTCTAGACTTGTGATATGTTATAGTACACTCAATAAGATTTCCATAGACTCCGAAACGGACTAAATCCAACATCCGAGGAAGGAGTTATGGGATTTCTACCAAACTACTCAAAGAGAAGAAAAACTGTTAGAAGGACAGTTTTTACCAGTCACTTCTGGGCTAAATTCCGGGATCTTAACATGTCCAAATATGGATTGTGATAGATGAAAATTGTAGATCGGAAAGATATGAACCCAACAAAATTGACGGATCATTAATCGGAATTATAGATTTCATTTTATTTAAGTTTTGGTGAAGGACTCTAAAACTGTTTTACGTCAAAAAGTTTCTGCCCAAATTTTTCCGAGGGCTGTTTTGGACATTTATTTAATGAGAAAAATTCCAGGATTTTGGGAAATAAAAATATTTGGTATTATGTAGCTCGTGTCCAAAAATGAGCTAATTCTGAGTTAAAACGACCAAGTTATGACCATTACAATTTTTGTGATTTTCCGACGGAAATCGCTATAAACGGAGTTCTACAACTCCGATTGCCACGAAATTTAAAATGGAGCATCACGTTAACATGTATAAGATCATGCCAAAAGATGGGCATTAATGGAGTTAAGCACGAGGTAGCTAATTTCTTAAGCTACGCATTAGAAATGATTTTTGAAAAATACTAAAGGAAGTTAGAAAATTATGGAAAAATACTTTTTATGCATGAAATACATGTATATGTGTTTGACCAAAGGATAGGAGAATAATAAACTGATTTGGTATTTTGCTGATACGAATTTAGAATACAGCTTGCTGGATTATATAATATGTCGAATCCAGTTTGCTGGATTGCAGTTTAGATTGCTGGATTGAAAAGAAGTTGACTGAATTGATGGATTGGTGAATCCAGATTGCTGAATTAGAAATTTGGTTGATAGATTTAGAATCCAGGTTGCTGGATTAGTATTTAACTTACTAAGTGTTAGCGAATAACTTATGAAATGAAAAAGGCGAGTGTTAAATCATATAAATGTGATTCTATGACATGGTTAAGTGCTTAAGCAGAGTTTAATTGAACTTAAACTCGATATTTGTCCGACTAGACCGTCAGGATGATAAAATTGTGTCAGTTTCAACTCAAACTTAATAGTCTAACTGATACTAAGTCTTATGTGAATTATAGACTGATATGGTTATGTGGTAATGTGTTTAGGTTATTTTGTGGATATAAATATAACAGTATTATACTGTGATGATATTATTCTAATATTGGAGATCTATATTACTAATATTAGGTCTTCGGGTAAAGCGTTATAAATTGCGTTGCGGTAATCAACGGTTCAGGCAAGTTTCTTTTACTTAACTCTAATAAGAGTAGTTTCTTCAAGCTTATGGTTAATCATTGCTGATTGCCATGAAATTTGTACTTTGTACATCTTGCATGTATAAGTCAGGTATGAAAGGCTGATCACCTTCATTACCAGTTGGTTCAGAAATATTTGTTCATGTTTAAAACTTGTTCAGTCAAAAATTTGTTCGTGCTAGTTCTCAATTATATTGATGAATTATAGCAAGCTCATTATTCATACTCTTCAATCATGATATATCATTATATTGTTGTATATAAACTTGCTGGGCAAATTTCATGCTCACCCTTGCTATATCATGATAAAACATTGCAGATAAGGCGAATGCGTTCGAATACAAGAAAAGATAATGCCAAGTTCAGCTTGGGATATAAAGTGCGGCTAGTTTGTAATAACGTATTTTCATAAATGTGTTGTATTTTAGATAGTTTATGAATTGTGTAAAAGTTAAGGTTACTTGACCTTGGGGATAAGTGTGTAAAGTTTAATGTATAAACAATTTATGTTTATATCTTCCGCAAATAGTTATAGAAATAGTATACCGGATCCGCGGCGATTTGGGGCACGGATTCGGGGATATCACAGTTCCCTCCACCCTACATCAAAAACTCAAATACATTATCAACAATAGTCTAGTCACTGTCAACGCTGAGCCGGATTGTCCTGAACAAGGAACTCTACCAATTATCAGCTTCAATTCAGAAGTTGAACCGACCAATTTCCATACTCTTGAAGTGAGTAACACGCAATACCATTCTATTGGAGCGCCATTTCCCGTACCTAAGATTTCTATCGAGGTTATGTCGGCCACTCAAGAAATGATGTTATTGGGTCATCAACCTGGACAAGGGCTTAGTAAAGATAAGCATGGTATTAAGCACCCTATCCAAATGTCCAGTGAAATTGGAACAGCCGGGCTAGGATATTCTTCCAGTTCTAGTCACAGGAATCCTCATAAGCACAAGCAGGTTCCTCAAGCTTTCGCCGCACGACAATTTTCTATATCTTTACCTCATGAGTTAATGCAATCTCTAGTAAAGGTTCCAGCCTAGGTTGTGGCTATGCTATTTCCGAAACTAGTGCCAATCAAAGCAAAAGAGGTGCTAATTCCTGATCCCGAGGAGGAAGAAAAGGAGTAGAAACGTAAACATGACCTTGCCTTGATGATGGCAGGTATTCACGTCATTGTTCATGATGAACATATAAACAGATACACCCCAGATGATGATTTCCCAGATGTCATGGTTATCATTCGGGAAAAGGAGGACAATGAAGATCCTTCCATCACTGCAGTCTATCAAGACTTTTCCCTCGATGATTGGAATAACACTCCATGCATTGGTCGACGAGGGTTAAATGGGAAGAAAATCCCTCTGCCCTGTAGATAACTTTAGTTGTTTTCTTTCCATTATAGCATTAGCAGTTATTTTATCAAGTACATGCTAACACTTTTGTATGATCAAACAGTTGCATATATTAAGTGAAAGCATCTTTTGTTTCAAGACTCTAAATTTAGATGTGCCTGTCCTTGCTGATGACATGCCTTCTCTCCATAAGGACTGTAACTTTGATGCAAAGTTGGACTCAGACTTGATGGATATACAAGAGGACATTGAGACACCTCAAGAGATTAAGGAATGGGTCGTAGATAAACCCAAACCCAATCTTGATCAAACCACTCCTTTCAATCTCGGAACCTTAAACAACCCTAAGCTAATCCAGATTGGTTCAGACCTTCCCACAAATCAACAGAATGATATGGTTGCACTGTTAACCCAATTCCAGGATGTGTTTTCATGGTCTCATGAAGACATGGTGGGTTTGTCCACTGACATTGTTCTTCATCGCCTTCCCATTAAAGAAGGATTCAAGCCAGTTAGGCAAAAACTCAGGCAATTGAAACCTGAGTGGAGTTTAAAGGTCAAAGAAGAAATTGTGGAACAATTTCAAGCTGGCATCATCATGGTGTCTACATATCTGGAGTGGATATCCAACATTGTTCCCGTGCCTAAACCAGGAGGAAAGGTGCGAGTCCACGTGGATTATCGAGATTTGAACAAAGCTTTCCTTAAAGATAGCTTTCTCGTACCCTTTATCCACATTCTTATTGATAATACTGCTCAATACGGCATGTACTCCTTTGCTAATTGCTTTGTGGGGTACCATCAAATTATGGTCGCTGAGGAAGATTGTGAGAAAACTGCTTTCATCACGCCTTGGGAAACCTTTTGCTACAGACGGTTGTCATTCGGCCTCAAGAACACCGGGGCAACCTATCAGCGAGCTATGATGGCTCTTTTCCACGATTTAATGTACAAGGAGATAGAGATCTACATGGATGACATCATTGTCAAATCCCAGAAGGAGGATGACCACTTAGACCATCTCAAAAAGCTTTTCAATAGGTTACGTAAGTACAACTTGAAGTTGAATTCCGCCAAGTGTGCCTTTGGTGTTAAGTCAGGCAAGTTGCTAGGTTTCCTAGTCAGCCACAAAGGGATTGAACTGGATCCAACCAAAATTCAGGCCATCAAAGAAATGCCCATTCCTCAGACAGAGAAGGAAATACAGGGATTTTTGTGAATAATCAACTTCATTAGCAGATCCATTTCTCAATTCACAGCAACCTGTGACCCATCTTCAAGTTGTTAAGGAAGAACTCATCCATGAAATGGAACGATGAGTGTTAGAAAGCCTTCCCCACAATCAAAGAACAATTAATTAACACTCTTGTTTTGGTTCCTCCAAGGGATGATGTTCCCCTGTTCATGTACCTGTCCATAAATGACAATGCCATGGGCTGCATGCTGGGGCAAAAAGATAATAGAGGCCAAGAATGAGCTATCTATTACCTCAGCAAAAGATTCAGCATCGGTGAACACAAGTACACTTTGATTGAGAAGACTTGTTGTGCTATAGCATGGGCTTCCATGAGGTTACATCATTACCTCCATGGTCACACAACCCATCTCATATCCCGAATGGATCCTCTCAAGTATGTGTTCAGTAAGCCCATACTGAATTGTCGACTGTCTAGATGGCAGTTGATCCTATATCAATTTGACATCGTCTATGTGATGCAAAAGTCTCTCAAAGGTCAAGGAATTGCGGATCAACTGGCAGTCACACCTGCAGGGGATTACAAACCCTTAGAAACATACTTTACTGACGAAGGAGTAATGAAAATTCAGCTGCAACATCAATACGATACATGCCGTACGTGGAGAATATATTTTGATGGAGCTGTTAACACAGAAGGCTCTGGAGCTGGAGCAGTTTTAATAGCCGGTATGGGGGAGCAGTATCCGGTCGCCATCAAATCATAGTTTGTCAGCACCAATAACACAGCTGAGTATAAAGGCTGTATCATGGGGCTAAAACTTGCCCGTTCAATGGGCATCAGGCGATTAACTGTCTTTGGGGATTCTGAATTGGTAATCAAGCAATCCACAGGAATCTATCAAACCAAAGAATTACATTTATTGCCTTACCATCGGCAAGTTTTACAGATGGCTTTGGAGTTCGAAGAAATCTCCTTTCTACACATTCCTCGTAATAGGAATGATTTTACAGATGCATTAGCAACTTTGGCCTCCTTGGTTTACATACCTGACAAGGAAAACATGCTAAGCATCACGTTTACTCTGCAAAGAGCCCAGTCTATGGGAATTACGTTGGAGAAGTATCGGGTGAGCTACCTCCCATCCACAACCCTTGGTATCAGCACATCAAGGAGTATCTACGAGATGGATCTACACCCGCTGAGGCAAGCCTAACTGAGAAGAGGCGGATTCATCGACTTGCTTTGAAATTCTGCTTGAGCGGAGATGCACTCTACAAAAGAGATGCAGGATTAGGTCTCCTCAGATGTCTAGACAAAGACCAAGATTAGAGACTCATGGATGAGATCCATGGTGGAGTATGTGGCTCTCACATGAGCGGATCCTTACTTGTCAAGAAGATCCTTAGAACAGGGCATTATTGGCTTACACTCAAAGCTGACTGTGATGATCATGTCAAGAGGTTCTATCAATGCCAGATTCACGGGAATGCTATCCACGCCCCTCCAAGGGAACTCCACAATATGAGTTCGCCATGGCCCTTCTCAATGTGGGGAATGGACATGATCGGGCCCATCGAGCCCAAAGCCAGTAATGGACATCGATTCATATTCACCATGATCAACTACTTCACCAAGTGGGTAGAAGTAGCCTCCTTCCCCAAGATTACTAAGAAAGTTATCATTGCTTTCATCAGAAACAATGTTATCTGTCGATATGGACAACCAGAGGTCATTGTGTCAGACAATGCCAAGAACCTCAACAACAAAATGATGGAGGAGTTATGCAGAAAATTCCACATCAAACATCTCAACTCCATCATCTACCATCCAAAGATGAATGGTGCTGTTGAATCGGCTAATAAAAACATCAAAAAGATCATGCAGAAAATGTCCGCCAATCGCAAAGGATGGCCTGACCTCTTGCCTCTGACTTTATTAGCCTACAAAACTTCCATGCGAACTTCCACTGGGGCAACCCCCTACTCACTAGTCTATTGGATGGAAGCAATGTTCCCCATAGAAGTGGAATTGGAATCCCTCAGAGTATTGATGGATGCTCAGTTGGATGAAGACTAATAGGTACAAGACAGGTATCACCAATTGTCTCTAATAGACGAAAGACGATCCACGACTATCTTCCATGGTCAGTTATATCAGCAAAGGATCGCATGATCCTATAATAGAAAAGTTCGACTACGGCAGTTCAAACAACATGACTTAGTTTTTAAGAAGATCATTGACAACCAAGATCAATCTAAGGTAAAATTCGCTCCTAACTGGGAAGGCCCATTTGTTGTCTAGGAGGTATTGACAGGCGGTGCTCTCAGATTGCAGGAAGTGGATGGCGATGAATTTCCACAGTTTATCAACTCGGATACCGTGAAACAGTACTATGTCTGAAGTTACCATCAAACAAACATCTTAGTATTGATCATCCAATTACCAGTCATTCCGGTTTTTTAACCCTCTTTTCATAAACTCTTCTGCCTCTCAGGGAAACATACACTTCAAACCAGCAGCCTGGTTTTACCTCATTTAGAATCAGCAGCCTGGTTCCACTTCGTTTCAAACTTTCATACAATTTCGGTTATCCTACACACAAGATTGAACCTTTCACACCTGCAATTAATCCCAAACACGGGATTAAACTTTCCTATGCTTGTAGTTTGTCCTGAAAACAGGATCAAACTTTTTCCACATCTGCAGTTTGTTCCCATTATGGGATCAAACTTTCTTCTCCCCGTAGTATAGCCTGTACATGGGATTTATGCTTCTCTTCGCCTTCAATTCGTCCTACGGGGAAAACTACGTCGACCTGATCTCCCTGATACTCAGGGGTATGTAGGCAACCATATTATCTATGGCCCAGTCACAATAAAGAAAAACAACAAAAACATTTCTGCCCTTTCTCTACAAAACAACAAAAACAACAAAAACAACAAAAAATACTTCTACACCCATCTGCCTTCCGCATTCAGCGTTGAACCTCTTACACCAGTTTCGAACTACGCAGACTTGACCTCCTCTTCAATAGGAGTACATAGGCAGCCATTCATGGTGTAGTCTAACCCCTACCAGAACTATATACTTGTCACACAGTACTGGGATCTACCTTCAATTTCCCCCATTTCATCGGTTTCAGATCAAAGGGATGGAATTATCCAACCTCTTCTCACAAATAGAAGATTTGGTGACCATCTAAGCTTCGATCGTGCCTCGAAGAGCAATACCAACTCATAAGAGATGGAATTAACTAGGCTTCTCATAAATAAAAGTACTGGCGACCATCTGTGGTGCGGTTAATCTCAGAGAGGAAGAAACTACCCTCCTCTCCACGTTTTCATACAGATACCAGTCCCAAGACACCAAAGATGGTAGGGATTTATAGAAATCAATGATCCGTTCTGAGAGATCTTGCGACGTCTCAATGTTCATCTATCAAGGATAAGTTCAGAATGCATCAAGATCACAAGGCCCTGAAGAAACAGGCAAACATCAAGTAAGTATTTAGGCATAACTAAAAGGGAAGTGAATCAAAATATATTTCCCTGCCATATATAATACTGTTTTATATATACATCTGAGCTGTACATGAAAAAATGGCTAAGCTAGTCTGTGCAGGAAAATACAAAGCTATCTACAGATCTGTGTGTATGCAGACTATCAGATCTAACATAGCATCATTCTCTGACGACGGAGGTAGCACTGCAAGCTCCTGCCCAAAGGTATCTACACGAGCTAGCAGATCAGAGGCAAACTGCATGGTGGCATAGTGCTCATCAATGTAAGCACTCATGTCGGTAAGACTGACAGTTATCTAGGATCTCACTGAAGTACTGTCTGCGATGGCCACATCCCTAGTAGATAAGGCGGCATCCCACTCCACTATCAATACATCCCTGCCTGATCTAGCCTAATCTCTATCTAATAGAGCAGTATCTCTCTCATCAAGAGCTCTCAACATCGCGGCCCTAGCCTGATATCTCTCATAGGTCATCAGATGTAAGCTCTGCTCCAGATGCTGTGCCAAATACTGAGTAATAGTGGCACTCGGGGTGGGAGAATCCATCACAAATGCTGGCAACCCAGCAGTCAAGTCATCGATGGGAATAACAGCCTCCTCTATAGGCTCCTCATTGTCAAAATCAATCCCCTGCACTGTGGATACTGCCACAGCCGATGTAGTCTCTGTCTCCATCCATACGGAATACTCTGCAGAACAACCTAGATGACTGACAGAAAACACAGCCAGCTCTCGCTGATCCCAACAGGCATACATCCTGGATCTCTCTTCCGCTGATAAACGGTGTGAAGCGAAGCGCTGACTCACTGTCCCCTCATAAGGATGAAAATCCTGAAACTGGTCAAACTAACACATCACGACCAGTGGGTGGTAAGTAATCATGCCCCTCAATCCAGCCAGAGGGAGATAATCCATGCCCAGAGCATGAGTAATGAAGCTGTAGGGTGAACTAAGCCCTGAACACGATAATATGGCAAACGGATCCCTAATACCTGCCCGGAAAACTGACCACGATGCAGCATCTGTGCACTCTGAAGGCTGAAAGGAGTATGACATGCCTACCTCCTGGGTGAAACAAAACCCCTACCATTTAAGTGTGCCAATCGGTCTCAAGTGTGACATAAACCACACATACAGCATGACCGAGCTACCTGTAGATACTCCTACCGGATAAGTGCAGCAGTATGTAGCTGACCTTAGAGTCTCTACGATGATCATCGGTACAATGGTATGACCCTCCCTGAGAGCTCTCACTGCCATAATGATGCTGATATCCAGCTCATCCATGTACCATAGCATGAAGATGTATGACAATACACATAGAAGTAGTACATCTACTATGGCCAAACGCCACTGATCCTCCGGTGTGATGAAATCCTCGGAATGCCGTGCATAGCTGTCCTCAGAGCCAAACCTGTCAAACAAGAAAGGCTGGGATATCACGTGTCCAGATGTAATCTCGTCCTGGACCACTCTATATCTCAATCCAGTGAGGGGCATGAACTGTCTGCTCATGTCTCTAATAGTTATATGCACGCATCATCAACACTGCATACTCCTCCAAAGTAGGAGTCAACTCCTGGGTCCCAAATCGGAAAACCCGCCTCTCTGATACCTAGTGCTCTAGCATACCCTCTACAAATCCCGTGGGAACCAAAAATATCAACAGGGTCATAGTATGCTGCAACAAATCATCTACGATCACCATGTCTGATGGTGATATACTATCATACCATGAGCGCATACCAGCTACCACCCTAAATGGTGGGGTATGATAAATACGGCTAACTGTCAAAGAAGACATCTGTACGGGCCGTCTCATAAGACCATCCAGGGGTCAATGCTGAATATCTCTAGACATACATACATGTGCATAACATAATAACATGCATGATACAATAAATGTCAATATAATATAGGGAATGAAAAAACTATACATACATTCCTAAGTATATCATCATCTAATACATCTCTATACATCTAAAATATAGGGAAATGGGGCGAAGCTACCCAACATATAACAGAGGCCTATCAAAAGAGATAGCAAAAAATACATCAAAAAAAGTCAAGAGTGTCAATGTCTACATCATCGATACTATCCACATGATATAACTCCTCCTGAGTCACTGGATCTCTATCTACAGGGATGTCAGGCAGATACAAGTGAGGATCTGCACAGACAAAACTATATGGGTCACCTGAGGGACTAGTGCCAGAGCTGGAAGGATCAAAAGTATCTACCTCTGTAGAATCTCTGCCCAAATGCCGAATAAAAAGATGTGACCGGTTCAGCTACCAAGTCAATCTGTCAATCTGTGTCACATGAGTCAGATCTTTGACACAGGCTAGCCAATCCGTCATCATCACAGATCCTGGAACCATTTCCCCCATAAACTGTGTGGCGCAGGTCTGAGCTCCAACGGTACGAGGGATCCACCAATGCTGGAACATCTCCTGAGAATAGGGGCCCTCTGACAATGTGAAACCGTCAATCCCCATCAATAGGATGTCAATGATGGGAGACTGTAAAATAGGCCAATAACGCCTGACAGGAGGCAAGATCGGCATACGTATCTCTCTTGTAGTGCTTCTAATAGCATGCTCTCCTAAATAGAGCTCCCATCCTCCATTTGTAAAGAGAGGAATCCTACGGGTGGAAATGACGTACTCTTCTCCAGTCGGGTACCCATCCTCAAAACCAACTCCTAAATGCTCTCTAGAGTAGGGAATCCATGTGATGACATCGGCTGTCAATAGCTCTAGCTATAGGCGACAATGAGTGAAACCCTTAGCAACAGGGACCTCTGCCAGTATGGAATGATGCCATCTCCGTCCTTGTGGATAGGTGTCTAAACCTAACATGCTCACAGGACGCAAACAAGGAAGCCTCTCATAGGGCCAAAACTGCCAACACAAAGGCAAACATCTGATGTCAGTCAACACTCTTAACCTATACATGGGAAAAGACAAGAGAAATTCTCACAAGCAGAAATGGGTAGAATCCTAACCACGCCTCAGTTAAGCCTTGCGATCGCATGCGCATTCCCCTGAGGACGTAGACAAAGGTGTAGGAACCCTAATCATACTCTCCTATACGGTCCACGTGTCGAGTTGAACTGATCAAAGAGAAGGACACCGTAGAAGAGTTATCTGCTATGAAGCAGCCCCTAATGATCATCAGGAACAATCACCGGAGAATGCGATCCCTGACTCTCACATCATCGGGTATGGACTCACTCAACAGCCCGCTCATAGCATCTACACTCAAAGGACCTGTACGAATAGTCCTGCCCTTGAGCGCTTTCGCCGAAACTCCCAACAAGGATCTGACGGCAGTAGGGGTGATATCTACAGTGCAAGGCACCGGCTCCCCTCCAAACTCCATACCTGTGATAAACTGCCAATCCATCGGTGTCATCATCACCTCACAGTCCAGCAAATGGAGTGACTGAGTCTGGTGAAACCTCCGCTAAGACAATGCCCTGAGGTAACCCCAGGGACACCGACGGGGTAGAATGGAGAAGAACCTCCTGAATCCCCAGCTATGGACGATCGCTCTATAGTTATCATGCAAGGCCTGATACATAGAGTGGATGCTAAACCAGTTCCCTCAAGGCTGTGTGAAGCCTGGAACCTATATCAAATGCAGATCAACATCAGAATCCTTGACTCCTCATCAATAGGAAATAAGGAAGATTAAAGATCTAACTTCTTACCTCGTTTGCGTGCAGGTATACTGAAGGATGCCTACTCAAGTCACCCAGAATATCTGGGTCCACCACTTGAATACCTGGAAATTCCCTACGGGGAACATGTACAACAGGAGCAGGAACCTCGATCGGTGCATCCTCCTCCTCGTCCTTGACATTCGGCACTTCAACCCGAATAGGACGTATCACCGCCTCCGCCAAACGACGAGGCTGTCTAACAGAACGACGCTGAGGCTCTTCAAAAGCCCTCCTCTGTACACTAGAAGTGGTCCTGCAGGAACTACTCGGCTGATCCAGATCCATGATATCTGGATAACAAGTCTTCAAATCACCTCAGAAAGGGTGTGGTAATTTCTTACCTGGAGTCTTTTCAAAATGCATTTTATGATTACATGCATACATGCATTGTTTTAACATACATCTACAGTAGAGTTAAAAATGCATGACTACCTAATACCTACATTTTGGGAAATTTTGCCATAGCCTCCTTTGTAAATAGGGACTATCCACATGCACATAGGCATGACTAGGTGGCCATTCAGTAGCACACCTGTACACAGTCATATACATCCTACATGCATTAATCACATCCCAGTAAAAATATATAAGTGTAGTCTAATTACCAGGATTATTTTACTTTTCTACCTTTACTCATTTGTCCTCAAATAGGATAAGAAATGACAGTAAAAGGTGCCAATTTGACTGTTTCAAAAGTCAAAATTTTTTCAAATCATTATGTTCAGCATGGTTTAATACTAACATTTACAATGTTGAGTATTTTTTATTAAGTCATATCAGCATGCATATTCACTACTATGTGTCTAAATGCATTTCATGCAATAAGGCATTTTCCAACAGACAGAAATTGAAAAAAAAATACATGCATGTGTTACCAGGACAGTGAAGAATGCTTGTACGGTGGTAGAATATGCAAAAAGTTACCCGAACTCAGCAGATCTGAAGTAGAGCTCTCAAATTTCCTTCGCTGCGCAACTTGAAAATGACTTATGAAAGCAACTAGCCGCATATACATAGGCACGGTTGGCCATAGGCTAACCTGCGGCTCCTGCAGGTACACATGCAACACCCCTCTATGGGCCCCACACCTCTGGCTCACTTCAGTTAGAGTTGTAAAGTAGGTCTCACAAGCTGAAAAGGCCAAATCAGGAATAAAAATGCTACGTGATTGAGGGGAATAGCATGAAATCCTGGTTTCTTGTCGGTCAGAGTTAAACTCTCGTCATCTCAAAGTTATTCACCTGAATGCAGGGTATACTATATCAATGAGCTCAACTTTTACAAATTATGCTCGACAATACCCCAGAAAGGTCCGATGCCATCATTTGCAGGGTCACATCCCTAAACCTCCCCGGCGGGGGTTACAACGTAAAACAACGAAATATCAAACCTCCCCAGTGGGGGTTACAACGCCGAAGTTATCAAACATCTACGTATCCCCGGCGGGGGTTACAACGCCGAAGTTATCAAACATCTATGTATCCCCGACGGGGGTCACAACACACATCTTTCAAGCATCTACATATCCCTGGCGGGGGTTACAACGCAATGTAACCATTGATACACACATCAATGAAGGTCAAGCAGCCTTGACATCATGTCAGCCAATGGCAAGTAAACCCATCGAAGAAACCTTCCCCAGTAAGGCCTACAACGCAGTGCTACCATTGACACATACATCAATGAAGGTCAAGCATCCTTGACAATGCACCCAACAGGGATTTATTCGGTGATACACACATCAACGAAGATCAGGCAACCCTGATAAAAACAATCTTTTGGCAGTAACTCCGACAGAATGAGGGAATATGTTATACACATCCTCAAATAGACAAAGCTTTATCCCCACAAATCTCTTACACACAAGAGGTACCTCTATGGAATATAAGCTAATGTCTAGGATTCAAGACTTTTGTGATAACCCCAATGTCAACATCCTTGGAGACTTGGATCGCATGTCCATGCCATCACTGATTATCATCCCAACATGATTACCTGACAATCATGCATCATACGTTTGCATCATGTTGCTGCATATAGCATCATGTTTATCTTGCTTGCATTTCAAGTGTCTAAGATTCTTTATCCTATCCATGCCTTGCATTGCATGAATATGATAAAGAGGGGCATCTATAGACACTCGAAATTTTCTGCGCTCCTATTATTAACATTGCAGGAGGGTAGATTTGTCTTTTGGAGATAACCCTGGAAGACAGCTTACATCCATTTCGGATACTACCGAAAGTTCAGTTCCAACCTGAAACATAAACCGGGAACTTTATCTCAAACCCCAAAACACACACCGGGAATGTCATTTCCAATCTCGGAGATAACCATGAGATATGCAGATTAAAAGACTGGCAACAACACCAGAGAAGACAATTCTATCTCGGTAATAGCACCACGATGCTCAATTCCAGTCCTAAAGACAACACTGGGAGTAGTAACCCCATCCTTGGTGACAGCCCCAAGAGATGCCATTGCAGTTTCAACGATAACCCCAAAAATGCTTGTTTCAAACATATGCAATCAGCTTCAACCCCATACATCCTGTTGAGGCACACACACCTCAGACCTAGAGTTAACAACGGGCAAACAGGAACATCCACAGATGACAGTGAGACATACAAACAAGCAGTAGTCCAATCTCAGATGTAACCCTGAGCAACGTCTGCTTTCCGCTTAAACCGACGATAACCCCGGTGAGGAGTCACAATGTCATCTAACCATTTCAACAAGATGATATCGCGGAATACCAACAAGTAGTCAAATCTCAACTGTAACCTTGAGCAACGTCTACTTTTAACTCAAACCGGCGATAACCCCGGTAAGGAGTCAAACGTCATCTTGTTCCTTCGACAATGGCACGTCATCTCAACACTTTATACATACATACATACATACATATATACATACAATCATACATCCAACAATGTCCCACAAGAACCGATGAGTAACAATCTCGAGTGACTATTACACGTGGCAGTACTTTGGATAGAATTTGAAGCTCGAAGACCATGGGCATATACCCCTCTTCCTGACTTCGTACAACCTCTAATCCATGTCATTGCATAACTCTCGACACAAGCGGTCCGAAGAAGGTCAGATATACCTCATTTGGATGCTTGAATTGAAGTTCTACAAGTTCGAGCGGACATTACAGTGCATGAGTGCATGTACTACGAGATGACGGGACCCGCAAGGCTCGGATGCATCACGACCAGTGGTAGGTACAACTACGACTGCCGCAGGTGTACCTGCGGCCATCTGTCTATATATACAAGCCTTGGGGTTAGCCATTTGAAGGAAAAGAGAGAGGGAAAAAGGCGAGGAAGCCCTGTCCATTTTACTCTGCATACACATCTTTTGAGTGTTTCCTCATTTCTAAACACTAGTTAGCTCACATATAACTATCTTTTATCCGGTGGGAGCTGAGTGTTTATCCATTTAAATTCATAGAAGTCTACTTTGGCAGCCCACTGTAAGCCTTCTTGTATTCTATAAAGCCTTCTTCTCACATTATCACACACTGTTGTACACGTTGAGAGTCGGGTGAGTGTGTTTGCCCGGACTTTGTTCCTTGGTTTTCATTTCTGTCTGTATATATATACTTATATATGTATATATTTCATACATGGACTAACATTATCGAGTTATGCCTCGATTGAGCCTAGACTTCGGTCTGGAGCGTTTAATTGCTTTATATATATATATATATATATACACTTATATATATATATAAACTGTGGTCAGACTTTGTCTGATGAGCCTGAATTTTATATTCGGTGCGTTTAATTGTTTATATATATATATATATATTTATATATATATAACTGTTGTCAGAGATATCTGATGAGCCTGGATTTACATCCAGTGCGTTTAATCACTTATATATATATATATATACATACATATATATATATATATATATATATATATATATATATATATATATATATATATATATATAATTGCTGTCGGACATATCCGATGAGCCTGAATTCACATCTAGTTCGTTTACTACTTATATATATATATATATATATATATATATATATATATATATATATATATTTGTCAGGCCTGGAGTTCACTTCGTGGCCTTTTACAACTTTATTTACATTCTGTCCTGCCTGGAGTTTACTTTGTGGCAGTTGATCGATTTTATAGCTTTATTTATATTTTGTCCCGCCTGGAGTTTACTTCGTGGCGGTTGATCATGTTTATATATATATTTATAGCTTTTACACACACACACACACACACACACACACACACATATATATATATATATATATAACTGTTTACTACTTTCCCTACAAATTGCAGTATCATGTGAGCCTAGGAATCATGTGATCACAGGTTAAGCTTACTGAATCTAGATTCGGTTCCCATGATGGACATTTTTCAGCTGTAAGCAGCCTATACATTATTTTACAATGTTTGAGTTTCCTTGGATGGCTGTCATGCCCATGAGGAGTTTGTCACTGATGTATATTATTTTCTCGAGAATGCTTCGCATCTCGAAAATAAAAGCAAACAAGCCGAACATTTAATAATAAAATGGAAGTATGAAAAGGTCTCAATTCCTATTGAGCACAGGGTTTGAAAAACCTCTTTTACAAAATGTCATTGCTATATCCTGGTTAAAACTAAATTTTTCTATAAATTCAAACCCTTTATATATAGGTGCGAACGAGGCCTCATACTACTTTCAAATAATTGCACATTGATCCACACACATACACACACACAAACACACACATTCATATAACAATTTCTTTGAAGAGTGGCGGTCACCGTGGTAACACGTATGTCGGGGGGTGCCTAACACCTTCCCTCCGCATAATCAAGCCCCCGGACCCAAAAATGAATCTCGATTTCACAGACCCGTCTAGCAGTGTCAAATCACTGGGTCAATGTGCAAACCTTTTCCGGTTGCATTGGTGCAACCAGTTAAATACACCAACTGGCGACTCTTAAAGTCAAATCATCGACATTACACATGTCGGACCTTTTTCACTTATTTTTTCAAACAAATCTCACATTAACATGAGAACACCAAAGAACAAGTAACGAAAAGGGACACTCAAAAATCCCGACGTCGACATAGGATATCCCATAAAAGTAAACTTATCAAATCTTGTCCCAAGCTTATCATTCTGAAATCTTTTCACATAAGTTGGACATCCCCAAATCTTAACATGCTTAAGACTAGGCTTCGTCCCTGTCCACATCTCATATGGAGTCTTAGGGATGGATTTTGAGGGAACCTTATTAGTAGATATATAGCTCCTTCTAGGGAATATCCCCAGAATGACACCGGAAGATCGATAAAACTCATCATGGAATGAACCATATCCAACAGTGTTCGATTTCTCCTTTCATATACACCATTCAGCTGTGGCGTGCCTCGTGGAGTCCATTGTGAGATTATACCATTTTCTTTGAGACAATTGAGAAACTCACTACTTAAGTATTCACCACCTCGATCTGATCGAAGAATCTTAATACTTTTGCCCGTTTGTTTCTCTACTTCACTTCTGAACTCTTTGAACTTTTCAAATGATTCAGATTTGTATTTCATTAAATACACATATCCAAATCTTGAGTGATCGTCAGTGAATGTAATAAAATAAGAATACCCTCCTTGTGCATTCGTTGTCATAGGTCCACATACATCTGTGTGTACCAACGCTAACACCTCTGTAACTCTTTCTTCTTTTCCACTAAAAGGAGATTTAGTCATTTTTCCCATGAAATAAGATTCACAAGTTGGATATGATTCATAATCTGATAGCTCTAGGAGCCCATTTTTATACAACTTGGATAATCTTGTTTTATTAATATGACCAAGTCTACAGTGCCTCATATAGGTATAATTAACATCATCTCTTTTCCTTTTCTTAGTTTGTTCAATTTGAAGTATATTTTCATGCAAGTCAAGATTGTAAAGTCCTTTTCGTAAATTACCAACACCATATAAAACATTATTATTATTATAAATAGAACAACTATTGTTCTTTATTATAATGTCAAAACCATCCAAATCCATTACAGAGATAGAAATAATGTTTCTAATAAGTGACAGAACAAAATAACAATTATTTAAACTAAGGAACTTGCCCGTAGGCAGTGCTAAACAATAAGTCCCTACAGCTAATGCAACAACCTTTGCTCCATTTCCCACTCGTAGGACGACCTCATCCTTGCTCAACTTTCTACTTCTGACCAGTCCTTGCATATTATTACATATGTGAGAACCACAATCGGTATCCAATACCCAAGTAGAAGATTGACTTTCAGAAAAAATAATTTCAATCATAAACAAACCTTGATTAGGATTCAAAGCTTCTCCAAGCTTCTTCTTCTTTCGTTCCGCAAGATAATTCTTGCAGTTCCTCTTCTAATGACCCGACTTGTTGTAATGGAAGCAAATTCCTTTGCTAGTTGGATCAGGTTTCTTTTGATCCTTCACTTTTGCCTTTCCCTTAGCCTTCTTAGATTTCTTCTTTTCAGAAGATACCTTGGGCCTCTTACTTTTTTGGGAAGAATCATCCACCAGTAAGACATGGTTCTTCTTGGATGGGAAGTGACCTTCAACAGTTTTCAATATGTTAAGTAATTCAGGCAAGCTGACATCTAACTTATTCATGTGAGAATTCATAACAAATTATGAGAAGGTGTCCGGGAGTGAATGCAAGACTAAATCTTGACTCAACTCCCCATCCATAACGAACTCAAGCTGTCCAAGACGTTCAATCAGATTGATCATCTTTAAGACATGAGTCTCAACGGTAGTACCCTCGGTCATCCGAGATCGGAAGAGCTCCTTAGATATTTCATATCTAGCAGTCCTACATTGCTCACCATACAACTCTTGAAGGTGCAGTAATATAGTAGGAGCATCCATGGTTTCATGCTAACGTTGAAGCTCGTTACTCATGGATGCGAGCATGATGCATTGAACCACAAATGCATCATCTTGTCACTTTTTAAAAGTAGCAATCTCTTCTTCAGAGGTTGTCTTTGCAACTTTTGCAGGTACGGGCAAATTTAGGACATAAGAAATCTTTTCAGCAGTGAGAACAATTCTCAGATTCCTAACCAGTCCGTGTAATTCGGTCCGGTCAGTTTGTTACCATCAAGTATGCTACGCAGTGAAATTAGTGAATGTGACATTTTCAAAATTCTGCATGTAAAAAGATAATATTTTAGCAAACATTCATTTAATTAATTACTAAAATAAATTAGGTCTTATTTTATATTGGTATCTCCCACTATTTTCTTCAAACTATATTATCCTCATGAATATAGTTCGGCAATATCTAATTAAAGATTTGCTAGTGAGGATAAGGATCCCATTTCAAATGTATATAGCCTTGTGTGTGCACAACAAACTATATATAAATAAATAGGTAGACAACTCTTGTCAATTACATCAACATGTAACTCTTTATATTTTGCCTCTTAAATCATAATGGTCAAGTGTGTGCACATCCAAACTAAAATGATTTAAGTTAAGTCATACCCAACATTTCCATATAAGTGAAGAGAAAACTACAGCCCTTGTGTGTGCACAACAAAGCGGTAATGTTCAATTCCTTATAAACATCAAATGTAATAAAAATAACATCTCAAATATTTAATACTCGCCTTGTGTGTGCACAACAAACTCATATTAAATACTCAATGCTCTATTATTTTTATCATGCTAGAAGGCGACATTCGATATTCCAAATATCTTTGAACGTTACAACTTAATATAATTTCATTGAAGGGTTTGTTATTATTTATCTCATCTTGTTTAGCGCGCATGCAAATATATATATATATATATATATATATATATATAATACGCGTCATATTATTAAACATGTGAAGCATGTTTGCATAATATATAATATATATAATACTAGCATGCACATATAGAATATTATATTCTACTCGGATTGATTATGGACTTTTATTCTAGTTTGGTTCACTAGAGCCACAAAGCGAACCAAAAGGTCAAACCCTAGGGTGCAAGAATAAACATTTAAATATAACTATTACATTTAAACTCGGGCTCCATTACAAATGGGTCTTCGAACGCTCCTTGCTCCTTGCTCCTTGATCGTCGGTTCATCAAAAAGAAAATTCTAACCAATCCTATTACATAAACTATTTAATTTAAATATAAACCTTGATCAGCAGCCAATGGGAAGTACATAGGAGAGAGATAGAATTTACATCAAGAAAAAACTAGAAAAGACGAGGTACGCAAACCCCATTTAATAAAACTCATTCATTCAAACATCAAACCAAAATAAATTCAATCACATTGGTGAATAGTCCATAATCAATCCCATTTATTATCATACATATCATCATATGTATCAATAAATAAAATCATTCCATATATATATGAGTATCATTTAATGGGCATTTTCAATTGCATGAAATCCAATTTTAAGATTAAAATAAACTTTTTTATTTTAAATATAAAATTATTAAGATTTATATATTATATATATATATATATATTCTGTGAATTATAATATATATATCTATCTAATAAAATACAAATGATTTTGAATTTCCCGCTCATTCAATAAATCATCTGGGCCGTCCAAAGTTTGGGATAAATCTCACCATCCATCTATCTAATAAAATACAATCTATCTAATTCTATCTATCTATCTATATCTATATTCTATATATCTAATTATATCTAATAAAATACAAATGATTTTAAATTTTCCGCTCACTCAATAAATCATCTAGGACGTCCAAAGTTTGGGATAAATCCCACCATCCATCTATTTAATAAAATACAAATGATTTTGAATTTCTCGCTCACTCAATAAATCATATGAGTCGTCCAAAATTTAGAATAAATTCCAACCGTCCATAGTGCCGGAGGCACGGGACTGTTGCTAGTATGTATATATATATATATATATATATATATATATATATATATATATATATATATAACGTTCCGTGATATGCTGTATTATGCAACGTTGGTTAATATGAATATTAGAGGTTATTATAAATATATTGCAGTACTATATATATACTATATGATATATATTTATACTGGTGAACAACGTGATAGCTATAGAATAAATATATGTTTCATGCTGGAAACAGGATATGATTAGTTATATATATATATATATATATATATATATAAAGGAAGGATCAAGAGCATAATCCTTAAATATCATAACACCTTAAATATAATAATTTTATCAAAAAGACGTAATTTTGATAAGACGCGGTAGCATTTTTGTAAATACGCGGTGTCATGGTATTTATAAAAATGCCACCGCGTCCCTCCAAAACTACATCGTTTTGATAAAATTATGCTATTTAAGGCGTTATGCTATTTAAGAATTATGCTCTTGATCCTTTCCGTATACAGGAAGGATCAAGAGCATAATCCTTAAATAGCATAACGCCTTAAATAGCATAATTTTATCAAAACGACGTAGTTTTGATAAGACGCGATGGCATTTTTGTAAATACACAGTGGCATGATATTTACAAAAATGCCACCGCGTCCCTCGAAAACTACATCATTTTGATAAAATTATGCTATTTAAGGCGTTATGCTATTTAAGAATTATGCTCTTGATCCTTTCCGTATACAGGAAGGATCAAGAGCATAATCCTTTTATAACATAACGCCTTAAATAGCATAATTTTATCAAAACGACGTAGTTTTGATAAGACGCGGTGGCATTTTTGTAAATACACGGTGGCATGGTATTTACAAAAATGCCACCGCGTCCTTCCAAAACTACATCGTTTTGATAAAATTATGCTATTTAAGGCGTTATGCTATTTAAGAATTATGCTCTTGATCCTTTCCGTATACAGGAAGGATCAAGAGCATAATCCTTAAATAGCATAACGCCTTAAATAGCATAATTTTATCAAAACGACGTAGTTTTGATAAGACGCGGTGACATTTTTGTAAATACGCGGTGGCATGGTATTTACAAAAATGCCACCGCGTCCCTCCAAAACTACATCGTTTTGATAAAATTATGCTATTTAAGGCGTTATGCTATTTAAGAATTATGCTCTTGATCATTTCCGTATACAGGAAGGATCAAGAGCATAATCCTTAAATAGCATAACGCCTTAAATAGCATAATTTTATCAAAACGACGTAGTTTTGATAAGACGCGGTGGCATTTTTGTAAATACGCGGTGGCATGGTATTTACAAAAATGCCACCGCGTCCCTCCAAAACTACATCGTTTCGATAAAATTATGCTATTTAAGGCGTTATGCTATTTAAGAATTATGCTCTTGATCCTTTCCGTATACAGGAAGGATCAAGAGCATAATCCTTAAATAGCATAACGCCTTAAATAGCATAATTTTATCAAAACGACGTAGTTTTGATAAGACGCGGTGGTATTTTTGTAAATACGCGGTGGCATGGTATTTACAAAAATGCTATTGCGTCCCTCTAAAACTACATCGTTTTGATAAAATTATGCTATTTAAGACGTTATGCTATTTAAGAATTATGCTCTTGATCCTTTCCGTATACAGGAAGGATCAAGAGCATAATCCTTAAATAGCATAACGCCTTAAATAACATAATTTTATCAAAACGACGTAGTTTTGATAAGACGCGGCGGCATTTTTGTAAATATGCGGTGGCATGATATTTACAAAAATGCCACCGCGTCCCTCCAAAACTACATCGTTTTGATAAAATTATGCTATTTAAGGCGTTATGCTATTTAAGAATCATATCCTTTCCGTATACAGGAAGGATTAAGAGCATAATCCTTAAATAGCATAACGCCTTAAATAGCATAATTTTATCAAAACGACGTAGTTTTGATAAGACGCGGTGGCATTTTTGTAAATACGCGGTGGCATGGTATTTACAAAAATGCCACCGCGTCCCTCCAAAACTACATCGTTTTTATAAAATTATGCTATTTAAGGCGTTATGCTATTTAAGAATTATGCTCTTGATCCTTTTCGTATATATATATATATATATATATATATATATATATATATATATATATATATATATATATATATATATATATATATATATATAGGGAAATGATCCGTGGAATACGTTCGCTAGTCAGCCTTTATTAGCTAACGCATATCCAGCCGTCCAAAATGGGAGTTAATGGCTGAGATTAAATACCAGCCGCTAGAGGGAGTAGCGGCCAGTCAATAATTTTTTTTTCTCTCTGCTGGCCGCTAGTGGGAGTAGCGGCCAGTCAAAACGACAACGTTTTGACTGGCCGCTACTCCCTCTAGCGGCCAGCAAAAAAAAGAATTTGGCCCAGCCGCTAGTGGGAGTAGCGGCCAGTCAAAACGTTGTCGTTTTGACTGGCCGCTACTCCCACTAGCGGCCAGCAGGAAAAAAAAATGGGCATGAGTAGCGGCCAAATTCAGCTCATCTTACACCTTAGATCTAAAATTTTACTCCATTGCCATCCAAATGCTTAACAGATGCAGAAATATAGCTTCAGAAAGAATCTGCTAGTTCTAAAATCACTGGTTTATCCGAGAAATTATTGGTAAGTCTTCATCGATGGCTTTCATGGCTGCTACAAATATATTTTTATCTAGCTCTTCTGAATCTTTTGCTAGTTTAGAATGTAGAAATGAATCCGAGTATGTTCATGATGGTGAAAGTAGTAGTACAAAGGTAATGGTTCCTTTTGTTGGTCAATTATTTTGTAAATTAGAAGAAGCTGAAATTTTGTATAGATCATATGCCCAAAAAAATGGATTTGAGATTAGGATTGCTACTAGTCGTAAACATGCTCACAGTAATGATTTGACGTCAAGGTTATATGTATGTAAAAAAGCTGGAAGACCAACTGTTGTGAAGAATTCATTAGATGATGAATGTGATAACGATAAGAAAAGAAGACAACGAGACACAATTGGTCGAACACTATGCAAAGCTAGAATGTATGTTGTCCACAGTAAGAAAGAAGATACCTGGCGTATTTCGGTTATTGAGTTGGATCACAATCATCAGTTAGTGACACCTACCAAAGTAGATTTGATTGAGACACATAGAAATATTACGCCGGTAGCAAGAAAATTAATTGACACTTTAAATCAGGCGGGTATTGGACCAAGTAGGATGATGAATATTTTGAGCACAATGGGTGGAGGAATGCAAAATATAGGTTTTAGTGACAAAGATGTTCGTAATGTAGTTAGAGATTTAAGGCGTGACTCGGAGGATGAAAATGATGCACAAGCAGCAGTTAATTATCTGAAGAAATTTGATTCTAGCAGTGCGAGTAAATTTTTCTTTCGTGTGAAATCAGGTGAAGACAATCGCATAACTTGTATCTTGTGGGTAGACGCCCGTTCAAGATTTATGTATCAATGTTTCGGAGACGTGGTTACATTTGACACTACGTATAGGACAAATAGGTATAATATGCCATTTGTTCCATTTACCGGGGTTAACCACCATTATCACTCTGTTTTATTTGGATTTGCATTGTTAAGGGATGAAACAGAAGATACTTTCAGCTGGGTCTTAGAGACGTGGCTTGAAGCCATGGATTACAAAGCTCCTGTAACCATCATCACTGACCAAGATAAAGCTATGAGCAATGCTATTGGTAGGGTACTACCATCCACTCATCATTTATTGTGTTCTTGGCACATTAGCAATAAATTTCCAGAAAAATTACATCATGTTTATGCGGAACATTTCTCGTTCAAAGATGATTTTAACAACTGTGTGTATAATTCATATTCCATCGGCGAGTTTGAAGAGCGTTGGGAAATACTTGTGAGAAAATATGATTTGTCTCAAAATGAATGGCTCATAAGTTTGTATGATGTGAAGGAGAAATGGATAAGTGCATACACAAAGAGATATTTTGCTGCAGGAATGACAACCACCGGAAGAAGTGAAGGTATGAACCATTTTTTTGATTCCTATGTGAAAGCTTCAACAGGCATGAAAGATTTTGTTGTCAAGACTCAGAAGGCAATTGAAAAACAATTCAACAGAGAGAGAAAGGCTGATTATGTAACAAAGCATCGAAAACGTAGTTTGATTTTAGGAACATCGTTGGAAGTACATGCTTCTGAATGTTATACAAAAGAGATGTTTAGACGTTTTCAAAAAGAGCTCGTGGATTCTTTTAAGTATAACATCAAAAAAGTTAGTGAGTTGTGCATTATTGATGCAAAGGTCTACGCAGTGTACAGGGAAGATGCAATTGAAAATAGTCGGAGATATCGACAAGTTGTCAATAATTGTCAGGGAGGCTCGATAACATGTACTTGTCAAATGTTCTCACATGCTGGTCAAATTTGCAGGCATGTACTAAGATTCTTAAGCTTCAAGAGTATTGCACGAATACCTGCTAACCATACGATGTTGATTATATACAGAACGAGGCTCGTAGGTAGTGTTGGAATCTCCTTCCCGTCGAGGGCGGTGCAAGTGTCGTCGAGTAATTTTTTTGTACCACTTGAAGTATGTATCCATAGGGATAATTTTTGCAACTTCCTGAACTTCTCCCTCTAAACAATCCATATATAACTCCCATTCATCAATGTATTTTCTTCTCATTTGTATGTAATCTGGTGGCTCAAATGACTGTTCTATGGGCTGTCTCAAAGCATCATTTCTCTCAGCTGGGGACGGAATGCCTTGGATATTCCCATATTGCCTCATTACCCGGTCGGGCATTTGATACTCGACAATATCAAAATGAATCAATGGGACCCGACCGGATCCTGCCAATCTAGCCTCATAGTTATAGTACCTCCAATCATCATCCCATCGCTGATATGGCCGCCATACTACCTCCCACTGAGGTTGCCTATCAAATTTGCCCCGATAGAAAGATAGATGGTGATGGGGATCGCTTCGTCTATCACCATATTGATGTTTGGCGGAGTACGCCCATGCTGTTGCTCTAGGGACCCAAAATGCAGAATTGGGCCTAGGGTTAGGCCTTCCAACCAGAAAACGCTCATATGCCCAAATTTGTAACAAGGTCACACAACCATTTACATAATTGCTCTCTTTCATAGATGCTGTGTACAGACCCCGATATAAATATGACAAACATGCGGCACCCCATGCATATGTGGCAGTCTTATTTGAATCATAAATAAAATGCATGTACCTAGGGTGTACAGTATTTTTTGACCTTGTGGGAAATAAAACCCCCCCGCATAGCCAAAGGACATATGCCTTTGTATACATCCCAACCACATCTCTACTTGCATTGTCTGGACACTTGGAAAAATTTTTATGTAACCAGACTAAAGAAATACCACGTCTTTTTTTTGACATTATTCCATTCCCCAGCCCATTCATCCCCAAAGATTTCCCTAAAATAACTTAATGGAGCATCAAATGAAGGACAAGTTAAGGGCTTACCCAATACTGGCAAACGAAAAATGAAATGGACATCCTCCAATGTTATTGTTATTTCACCACATTTCATATGAAATGTATTTGCCTCTGGCCGCCATCTCTCAATCAAAGCAGATATAAGACTGACATCTGTTCTGGTTACTACTGCAGGATAACTAAACCCCTTAAACCCCCACGCCTCTAATAATTTTTTTTTGTAGGCCGGTAAGTTCCCATTTATCATATGTAATTGAAGTCGATTGGCTTGACATCAGTGTACCCCTTTCAATCCCATTCCACACATCTTCCGATACATGCTTTTCTTGAGCATAAAGGACACTGCGATCAATGGGTCCAGGCAACCAATTTTCCATATTTACCTACAAATATCAATAGCAATAAAATTTATACACATACCACCCAATTTGTATACATACATATAATAATACCATGCTTTCATACTAAATTTGTCACTTATATACCATGCTTTCATATAACAATAATCTGTAAAATATTTAGCAAAATTCTATCATTCAATGTCTAGTTTGTTTCTAAAAATACTTATAAAAGCATAGTAGATAGTAATATACTTACTTTATCACTTGAATTTGAGATTGATGGACAACGTTAGCTAGTTGCAGCAACTCGTTCGCCGTCTCTCTCTCTCTGCCCAGCCGTCTCGCATCTCTATAGCAGCAAACTGCAAACGCAAATAGTATAGATCTGGGGACGCCTGGCCGCTACTCCCACTAGCGGCTGGGCCAAATTCCCTTAATGCCCATTTTTGTTTCCTGCTGGCCGCTAGTGGGAGTAGCGGCCAGTCAAAACGACAACGTTTTGACTGGCCGCTACTCCCACTAGCGGCTGGGCCAAATTCTTTTTTTTGCTGGCCGCTAGAGGAAGTAGCGGCCAGTCAAAACGTTGTCGTTTTGACTGGCCGCTACTCCCACTAGCGGCCAGCAGAGAGAAAAAAAAAATTATTGACTGGCCGCTACTCCCTCTAGCGGTTGGTATTTAATCTCAGCCATTAACTCCCATTTTGGACGGCTGGATATGCGTTAGCTAATAAAGGCTGACTAGCGAACGTATTCCACGGATCATTTCCCATGTATATATATATATATATATATATATATATATATATATATATATATATATATATATATATATATATATATTCAAAAAAAACCACCAACCTCTTTCACCTGATAATCATATCATTGTAGATATATTCATATTAACGAACAACAATCACGTTTCCCAGAAAAAAAAAACAGGCTTCATGATTTTTTTTCTTTATAAAATAATAATTTTATATAATAAATTATGCCCAATAAATTATTCTAAATACATACCCATACATATATAGAATCAAAATAATTAATAATTAGCATAAAGTTTGGCTTTGATACCACTGTTAAGTTTTATGAAAATCAAAATAGCAATCAATTTGCAAAATTAGCGGAAGCAAAATAAAATCAGATTTTAAAATTTTTCACAAACCAATTACCCATATCATCCTTTATGCATATTATTAATTAAAATGAAGAACAAGGAGTTATGGAATCATACCCTTGTAGATACGAGATTCCACAGATACGAGTTTACCTCCTACTTCTTCGCGATCTCCTTGAATCTCCGGGTAGATTACTTCCTTTGATCAATATTAGCCACCCAAGTGTATGGCCTTTAGAGGTGATCCACCAAGGAAGAAGAATTTTCAAGAAGAAGAGTGTATTGGCTCAAACCATAGTTTTTTCTATCTTTATAGAAAAAAGGGGGCATACTCTCCAACAACTTGGAATTGCATATATTTGATATCTGATATAAGACTCCTCTTATAAAGATATCAGGTAAACCTATTAAAATAAGGTATTATTTATTTAATTAAACTCTTTTAATTAAATGGGCTCCCTAATCCTATTAGGAATAATTAATTAAACTCCTTTAACTAATTTTCCCTCTTAATCCTATTTGGAATAAATGAGAGTACTTATTTTAAATTAATTCCTAAACTTTTTTAGATATTAAAATAATAATAATTGTAATAATATTAATAAGACTCCTCTTATTAATTTATATTTAATATTTTTAAAATATTAAATAATAAATATTAAGCTATTTAATTTATTCTATCACCATAGATTAAATTAAATATACTTAACATATTATTACGATTATGCCATTAACTTCTTAAATAATTATTCTTCCATTTATGGTGACCCTTTAGGTTCTCCTTATTAAATCGGTTGTGAATAAATCAATTAGAACAATTTTAATCTTATTTTAATAAATAAATTAAATGAATTATTTATTTAAATAAATAATATTTATTCTACAAAAGGGATAAGCCTCCCTAGCGATCAATGACTTTTCAGATAATATAGATTTCAACATTAATCATAAAAGAACATTTGAGTTAATAGTTACCGTACAATTCAATCCTTCCACCGTACAATGTCCCAATTAAATAAAAGACATGGAATTACTGTCAAGTCTTATTTTATTTAATTATATGTATTTCGATTACTAAATGCACAACTCCTAATGAATGTAAATTAGAAACTACTTTCTAATTTCATTCCACCTTGGCCAATGATTCTTGGGTTGTCATTTATCGAATCACATAGGACATTTCTCTTATTTTACTAGAAGTGGTAGATTCTTTACTGATCATTCACTATCTTCATATATAACTTATTACACCCAATCATACCATTTGATATACTCTAAGAGTCTTAAGGAATAAGTCAAAGTGTAATTCATTATATATAAGATATTATGATGATCTCAAGTCTAAGGATCATTTGTACTACTATCACTACAGAAATTCCTATTGACAGGCAAGTAAAACTTTATTAGGTATTTATTAGCGAGTCACGTTCAGTGAACTTATTCTCTAATAAGCACCTACATACTTGCTTTAGTGTCTCCACACAAATGATCATGAGATCAATCATCCTCATATAATGAGCAAACAACGTACGTACCAATCTATCCGGATTCACTAATCCCCTTTTTAGTAATCCATTAATTGGGAACATTTTAGTTTTAAGCTATCTAAGAATTTATATCTTATTAGCATGATCTTATCATGATTCTAAAAGCATTGCTTAAAACTATAGGTTTATCACATATTATTAAAATAGCACCATGTAGATAATAAATGCCTTTAATAAATAATTCTTTTATTAATAAATAAATAAGTTTGATTACGAAGTATATGCTTTATCATCTTACATGATTGGCTTGTATGCATATTACTTTCATATATATATGAATGTGTGTATACCGAGCTGGGATTGAGAAACATCCTGTGCATTTACCGCTTATATATATATATATTTACATTTCTGTCAAGCCTGGAGTTTACTTCGTGGCCAACATACTGGAGAGCGACATTTTCGTCAATATAATGCTTCGAATGGAGCTACACCTATACTTGCCTGATAACTGTTGTTGTAGGAGAATTCCACCAATGGTAAATACTTATCCCAACTGCCCTTGAAGTCTAGGACACAGAGTCTTAATAAATCTTCAAGAGTTTGAATAGTCCTATCTGATTGTCCGTTCGTTTGAGGATGGTATGCCGAACTAAATCATAAATTTGTCCCCATAGCTTTTTACAAGCTAACCCAAAATCTTGAAGTGAATCTTGGGTCACGATCCGAAACTATGGATACTGGCATGCCATGCAATCTCACAATCTCATTTACATATATACTAGCAAGACGTTCAAGGGAATAAGTCTCCCGTACCAGCAAGAAATGAGCAGACTTGGTTAATCTATCAACAATAAACCAAATAACATTTATGCCTTAAGAAATCGTAGGAAGACCCGTAACGAAATCCATGGTAATGTGTTCCCACTTCAATTTTGGAATCTCCAGTGGTTGCAATGGACCCTTAGGTACTAGATGCTCCGCCTTTACACGTTGACAAGTTAAACACATAGAGATAAACTTTGCAATCTCTCTCTTCACATTGTTCCACCAAAATGTATGTCGAAGATCACGATACATTTTAGTACTTCCAGGATGGATTGCAAATGGTGTATTGTGTGCCTCTATCATAATCTTGTACTTCAAATCAGAGTCGTTAGGAACACAAAGTCTGGAGTGGACTCGAAGTATTCCTTCTTCATCAATTCTCGCTTCCGAAATAGCACCTTCTTGTACTTTCTTCTTCATACGCATCAACTCCGGGTCGGTGGATTGAGGAACTTTAACTTTTTCTATTAAAGTCGGTTCTATGCGTATATTTGACATCATCGCACTCGTTCCTGCATATGATCTTCTACTCAACGCGTCAGCTACCACGTTTGCTTTTCCAGGATGGTATTGAATAGTGTGGTCGTAATCTTTCAACAGCTCGAGCCAATGTCGTTGCCGCAAGTTGAGTTCTTTTTGAGTGAAGAAATATTTGAGACTTTTATGGTCTGAATATATCTCCACTTTCTCCCCATAAAGATAGTGCCTCCAGATCTTTAGCGCGAAAACGACTGCTGCCAACTCTAGATCATGAGTAGGATAATTTCTCTCATATTCTTTAAGTTGTCGCGAGGCATAGGCTATGACTTTCCCACGTTGCATGAGAACACATCCTAACCCTTTGCCCGAAGCATCGTTGTAGATAACAAATCCATCCGAACCAGAAGGTATTGTTAGAACAGGTGCCGAAATAAGTCTCCTCTTAAGCTCTTGGAAACTCTTCTCGCATTCTTAGCTCCAAACGAATTTTGTATCCTTCCGAGTTAGCTGAGTTAATGGAGTAGCGATTCGAGAAAACCCTTCCACGAATCTCCGATAATAACTAGCTAGACCCAGAAAGCTACGTACTTTAGTCACCGTCTTCGGTTGTTCCCAACTTTGTATTGCTTCAATCTTCGCTGGGTCAACAGACACTCCATGTTTTGACACTATGTGCCCAAGGAATGCTACTTCCTCAAGACAGAACTCGCATTTCTTCAGTTTGGCATATAGCTTATTATCACGAAGCCTTTGCAGTACCAGCTTCAAATGGCGCTCATGATCTTCACGGCTTTTTGAATAGAAGAGGATGTCATCAATAAAGACAACAACGAACTGATCCAAATATTCCTTGAATACTCGGTTCATCATATCCATGAAAGCAGCAGGAGCATTAGTCAATCCAAAAGACATGACTAAGAATTCATAATGTTCGTACCGAGTTCTGAAAGAAGTCTTTGGAATATCCTCAGTTTTAATCTTCAGCTGATGATATCCAGAACGAAGATCGATTTTTGAAAAGAATTGTGCTCCTTGCAACTGGTCAAACAGGTCATCAATACGAGGTAGTGGATACCTATTCTTGATAGTGACATGGTTTAATTCTCGGTAGTCGATACAAAGTCGCATACTCTCGTCTTTCTTCTTTACGAATAAAACAGGAGCACCCCAAGGAGATGTACTAGGACGAATGAAACCGATGTCCAACAACACCTGTAGTTGGACCTTTAACTCCTGAAGTTCAATAGGAGCCATTCGATATGGGGTTTTAGAAATGGGCTTTGTACCAGGTTCAAGATCAATAAAGAATTCAACTTCACGTTCTGGGGGTAGACCGGGATGTTCTTCAGGAAATACGCCAGGAAAGTCAATAACAACAGGAATATTATTCAAATTTGACGTGTCTTTATTAAAATCCATAACATGGGCTAAGAAAGCTTGTCATCCATTTTTCAATAAACGAATAGCTTTATGATTAGATATGATAGTGATTGATTTGAATGGTTTAGTTGCTTGAATTCGTACAACAGGTTGATTAGGAATATGAAAACTAACAACCTTACAAAAATAATCAATTTTGGCATGATGAGTTGTTAACCAATCAATCCCTAAAATCACATCAAAATCAAGTATCTTTAAAGAGATAAGGTCAACGGGTAATGTGATGGTGCCAACTTGGATCAAACAAGATTTATAAACTGTGGATGTGATGAAAGTTTCTCCTAACGGAGTTTCCACATATAGGTCAAAGTCAAATTTCTCCGGAGTCAAGTTTAAACGTTGAGCACAAGCAGGAGAGATAAATGAATGGGTAGCACCGGTATCTAATAAGGTATAAACTTCACATGAATTTATGATTAGCTTACTCGTGATCACCTCGTTTGGGTTCCTCGCATGTTGACCAGTCACGACAAACGCTCTTCCAAGAACCGTTGACTTTGACTTTTCTGGGACAACCTTTTGAGTCACCATCCCCGCTGGACTTGGTTTCACTACAGTGCAATATCGAGCAATATGTCCTTCCTTTCCAAAATTATAACATACCTTAAACTGTTGTGGGCAGTTTGGGCTGTTATGTCCTTCTTTTCCGCACTTATAGCATATGACCGGTGGTCGTTCTCCTCCCTTGGAACTAGTTGTTGTTGGTGCTGACGTCTTCACATTATCATTGTTGAATCTCCTCTTTTTAAAATCTCCCCCGAATCGCTTCTTCTATTTTCATGGCCACGACTACCACCAGAGTGGTTACCATTTTTGTCCATCTTTTTATTTCTTCACATGTTATCGTTATTCTGTTGACTGCTATCTCCGGTATGATCCTGGTTATGGTCCCTCGGTTGAACGTACTCGTTATCTCGTTCTAACAACTGAGCCCTGTTGACAACATCTGAATAGAGAGAAAATTTATGAGAAATGAGATACTGACGTATGCCGGGTTTCAAACCTCTCAGAAACATCCGCGTCATACGTTCCTCATTCTCCACCAAATGAGGTGCAAACCTGGATAACTCCGCGAACTTTGCCTCGTACGGGGACACCGTCATGTTATTCTGCCCCAATCTAATAAACTCCACTTCCTTTATATGACGAACACTTTCAGGAAAGTATTTGTCATTAAATAGTTTCTGAAATATCTCCCAAGACATGCTGAGCGCGGCTGGATGGGTACGCTTCATAGACTCCCACCAGTAATCTGCCTCATTACGGAATATAAAGGTGGCGAATGACACCTTCTGCTCCTCCGTGCATCCCAAGATATCGAATATCTTGGTGATTTGTTTGACCCACGTCTCCGCCTTAATTGGATCTGGCTTTCCCTGTGACAACCCGAGGATTGGGGCAATTTATTAAAATCTTAAATGATTGAATTAAGGTCAAATAATAGACCTAGACAGAAAATAAGTGTATGCGTTTGATATTATTAGGGTGAAATTTTGAGGATTTCAAAATTTTGTGAAGGATTTAGGTGAATTATTCATGATTAAGGATTTATGTGATTAAGTTATGTGAATATGGTTATGTATGTGTGTTGAATGTGGTTAAGGGTCAAGGGTTGACCAGATTAATTATATATGTGTCAAACCCTAATTATATATTAAGAACTTTAACGTTCGGTTAGAAAACCCTAGCGATTAATAAGAAATCCTAGAAACTGGTTCTGGAAACCCTAATGTCAGTTCCGGGAATCTAAAACCCTAATTCGGATATTAAAAACCCTAGATTGGGAAAGCAATGCTATGTATAAGGTTAAACGTCATTATTTTTAATTAATTAGGGAAAACCCTAATGAATTGTTGGAAATCCTGATTGATTATTAGAAAACCCTAATACCCGATCTGGAAACCCTAATTTTAGATTTCGGTAATTTGAAACCCTAAATTAGGAACTTAATGGCGTAAGTGTAAATTAGGGTTAATCTTAACAAAGTGGTTACAAAACCCTAATTCCAAATTTGAAATCCTAATTACGGATTTGAAACCCTAAATTTTATAGTTAGGGAAAACGAAAGTGTTAAATTAATACTTTTAATGTTAATTAGGATATATTAATTCTAATTTTCAATTTAAGTAATTAGAAAACTCTAATCTAATTACGAATATTTAATTTCTATTTTAGAAAATTATTTTCTATTTAGAAACCCTAATTTGTGGGATTGAAAACCCCAATGACCATTTTGAACCCTAATTGTACAGTGGTGGATTTAATTGCCAAATTTGCAATATTAATTAGGAATTATAAATCCTAATTGTCAAGTTATTAGAAACCCTAATCTAATTAGGAAATCTAATTTCTAAAATTTAAATATTATTTTTCTATTTAAAACCCTAAAATGTGGTTTTGAAACCTAATGTATAATTGTGGCCCTAAGTGCTAAATTAGCGATTTTAATTAGGATAAATTAGTCCTAATTGGCAAAGATTGTTGTGTAATTAGGAAATTATAATATAATTAGGAAGCCCTAATTATAATCAAGATTTTCTATTTTAATAGTTAACTAGAAAATCTTAGAAATCCAAGTTGCTAAATTTTTAAGGACCAAACCCTAACCTTAAAGGGTTAAATCCTAAATCTTAGATTGCTCAAAACCTAAACCCTAAGGGTTTGAAACTAGTGGAAATTCTAGAAATTAAATGAAATGTCAAAAATACCCTTATGTCATTTTTTATATAGCTAACTTGCAAATCTTGGCAAATCAAAAGTTGTTCAACAACCCTAACTACTCCATGTGTCTACCAACAACTCCTATCAGCCAATTTTGACAGCAAACATCAACCATACATGAATCTAGGCAATATATATTAGTTTGGAGAGAGAGAACGTTAAATATTTTAGCCATTTTGCTTGGAAGCTCTCACCAACTCTCTCTCTTTGCTAAACCTCCAAAAATAACAAGTAAATAAGTCTTTAGTTAAGCCACGATCAAGTCTTGGCAAGCCAAGATCATAAATCAAAGATCAAAAATCAAAATCAAGTTAGAAAGAGGTATAAACCCTAATTTCGAAAATCTTATGATTTGTTGTTAGATGTTATAATTGATTGGTTAGATATGTGTAATAAGGCGTCACTTGTTGATCTAGGTTGATATAACATGGATCTATAACATCAATATTCTCGAAATTGCATTTTTCATAAATCTGTAAAAAATTGTAAAGGTCGTCTGACAGCCTAATGTCAGAGAGCTTAGATCAGTCACTGTTACTTGTTTATGGTGTTTTAAGTTATGGTTCTATTCTCTGTTATGTAGGCTTTCATTGGAAACTGAAAACAGTGTCAAATCATGTGTAGATCGAAAGTTATTTAAGGTCAAAACCCGTTGACTGACGTTGACTGCTCAAAATCTGGGCAGCCCAGAACTTATGAACAGCTTCTGACAACTTTTTATATGGTCCGGATATGTCAGTAGTTTTGGTGTTTGATGATGTTATTTAGTACATGTTGTATCTTGTAGGATTTACTACAGATATGGGTCCTTAGATATCTTATAACTTCATCAGATCGATCGTAAAAGGCGGTCAAACTATCCAACCCGGACTGATTTCTACTTTTCTGGAAAACCCAGAAAAAAAATAAGAACATCACTTTCTGACCATCTTTGACCGAGTGGTCCATATTGATCCTTTTGATGATAAATTGATTTGTTTCTTTAATATTGATCCTTGGCATATGGACAATAGGTTTAAACCTTTAGATCACATAAAACATGTTTGGAACTGGGAATTAATCGGCTTTGAAAGTTGTTGGTCGAACTTTCTAGGTTTCTGGAAATCCAGAAATGTTCTGACAGCGAGTTCAACAGCCCAGATCTTTCTGATGTGTTGTTGTTTGGTCATTAATTGAGTTTTTAGTTGTAGTACTACATTAGTACTACAGTCTTAACTCCATAAGCTACTCAGAAATCATTAAATTCACGGCTTTATTGTCGGTCAAAGTAAGCCCCACGACGACTGACAGATTTTCTGGGTTGGGCTCAAGAACACCTATAGCGACGGTTCTGTCGCTATAGGGCCCTTTAGTGACAGTTTATTTTCTATTTTCCAGAAATTAATTAAATAAATTGAAAAAATAGTTTTTAATTATTAAAAATACATAATAAATTCTGAAAAATTATTTTAAATTCTGAAAAATAGTTTTTAATTATTTTAAGTATATTTCATACATATTTAATATTTTTGGAATATAAATGGTATTTAATTTATTTAATTATTATATTAAATAAATTATTTAAAAATGATTTTAATTCATGAAAAATCATGAAAAATAATATTATGATATAAGAAAATATTTTAAGTTATTTTTGATGACTTTTAATATTTTGTGATGAAATTCATTAATTAATCAATATTAATGATACTTAGTTTATTTAATAGATATATTAAATAAATTATGGAAAATTAGAAATAATGATTTAAAAATCATATAAAAATGATTTAAGTGTTATAAAAATATTTTAAGTTATAAAATATAACTTTTGATATTTTGGCATGAAAATATTAATATTTAATATTAATATTAATTATCGAATAATGGATTTAATGGTTTAAAAATTATATAATTATGATTTTAAGGTATTAAAAATATTTGAAATATTATAACTATATTATAATATTATGTAATGATTTTCATTAATATTTTATATTAAATGAATATTAATGATTCAGGAATTATGTGATATTTAATTCATTTAAATACGGTTTTAATGATTGAAAAATGTTGATAAATGATATTAATTATCTGAAAATTATTTTAAGTCAATGAAAATTATTTTGACTGCTTAGAAAATTATTTGAGTTAATTGTTAACTGTTAAGTCAGAGTTTAATTGAACTTAAACTCGATAAAAGTCCGACTAGACCGTCGGGATGTTAGAATTGTGTCGGGTTCAACTCAGACTGTAATAGTTTGACTTAATACCAAGTGTTATGTGCTGTATAGACTGATAGGGTTATGTGTTATGTGTTTAGGTTATTCTGTGTATATAAATATAACAGTATTATACTGTGATGATATTATTCTAATATTGGAGATCTATATTACTAATATTAGGTATTCGGATAAAGCGTTATAAATTGCGTTGCGGTAATCAACGGTTCAGACAAGTTTTTTTTTACTAAACTCTACTAAGAGTATTTTATTCAAGCTTATGGTTAATCATTGCTGATTGCCACGAAAATTGTACTCTGTACATCTTGCATGTATAAGTCAGGTATGAAAGGCTGATCACCTTCATTACCAGTTGATTTAGAAATGTTTGTTCATGTTTAAAACTTGTTCAGTCAAAAGTTTGTTCGTGCTAGTTCTCAATTATATTGATGAATTATAGCATCTTATTATTCATACTCTTCAATCATGATATATCGTTATATTGTTGAACTTAAACTTGCTGGGCAACTTTCATGCTCACCCTTGCTATATTATGATAAAATATTGCAGATAAGGCGAATGCGTTCGGATACAGGAAAAGGTTAAGGCCAAGTTCAGCTTGGGATATAAAGTGCGGCTAGTTTGTAATAGCGTATTTTGATAAATGTGTTGTATTTTAGATAGTTTATGAATTGTGTAAAAGTTAAGGTTACTCGACCTTGGGGATAAGTGTGTAAAGTTTAATGTATAAACAATTTATGTTTATATCTTCCGCAAATAGTTATAGAATGAAATAGTATACCGGATCCGCGGCGATTTGGGGCCCAGATTTGGGGTTGCTACAGTTGGTATCAAAGCTGTTGGTTATGAAGCTTAGGTAGGAATACCTGAGACCAATAACCGCAGTGATTAGTATAAGATCTAACTCACATAGAGTTAGTTGGTCGGTAAGATTCAAAGATGAATCACGGTGAGTGTAAAGACACAGAGTTTCCTAACTCTGATAATAAAGTTGAACAGTAACGGTGAATAGATCGAGTCTAAAAGAGTGAAAGTGCAGGAATAGGAGATCTTAAAACAAAACGATCAAGTCATAGAATTGAATCGTAATATATGCGATAAGATCAGCCCGTGATCTGATAAGGCTATGACAGCCAGAAAGAATCAATTTGATGATTGAAAAGTTTACAGCAAGATGCTGTGTATCAGTAGTACTATGAAAACTCATAAAAGAGTTATGGATTATGAATACGAATTGAATTCGTATTGAAAAAGGGGTTGAAGTATTAGGTGGGGATTTCAATGAGGACTCGTGTTAGCAACTGAGTTGTATGATTTCTTGTATGGGCGGGGAATTTTACTTGGTGTAAAAACTACTTAGTTGGTGGCATTGGTAACCATTGAAATGTTGTGTCACGCTAGTTGTTATATATAGATAAATAGGTCATAGGTAGAGAATATAGGATTAAGTATGAGTTCTTAGAACTCATACTTATGTGACATTCTTGACTCATAGTTATATGAATTGTTTATGAGCCCCTCAGCGAACGGACGCCAAAGGTCAGACTAGGGTAAGTTCATAAACTCATATAATTGTGTCCAGGTTATGAACTAATAAGTGTGGTTTTATGAATTGGGTATAGTTGTGTGTGAATGGAGTGTTAAGAATTATAGGAACATATAGATTGTTAAGCAAATGATCATTAGTGGAGACTTAGGTTTTCCTAAACTCCTAGCTATGTTAAACTTCGAAATTTTGACATCAAGCTAAATACACACTATGTGCCTTTTAAAAAAAAATGTAGACTCGTAATCATTTTTGAAACGGTTTAAAGTACAGTCTATGCTACTTATTTCTGCTAGACGCAAATGATTTGAAATATCAAAATGTATTTTAATTATCACTCATGTACCATGTAACCTGGTGCAGAGATGATAAAAATGTGATGGAGTTGTAAATACAGGAATACGTAGTGTGAATTTGACCTGAAGTCGCTGTTCCACTATTGTATGATGTGTTATGACAAAGTCATACAATGACGGCATCCTCAAACGGACTATTAATACAGTACGGCATCATGATGTCATTTTTAAAAATGTTTTCAAAAAATTTAATTTGCCAACGGGGTTTGGCTACACCTAAATAATTCGATTGAATTGAATTATTGATATGAGTCTATGCTATTTGATTCAGCTAGACTAATTTTATGAAAACTCCAAGTGTTCATTGAAAGAATTTTCCCGAACCAAATTATTTTGGTGTGGAATCCAATAAGACTGAGGTAGAATTTTTGAGCCTTCGGCAGTGACGGGAAAACAGATAAAATCAGTACTTGGCCAGTACAGGGAATATCGGGCTAATCATCCTTGGTGTCCGTAAGTAATGACGGTTTGCGGATGAATTTCCATAAAACCTTTTGCAAAAATGACAGACAAATAGTCTAAATGACTCCTCAGCAAAATTTGAAAACTTTTACTCTTGTGAGAGGTGTATTGGGTAGCATATAATAATGTGTGTGAATGGTGTATGATCAATGGTGTAAGGTGCACGGTGTAAGGTGTAAAGTGAATTTCGAGGACGAAATTCTTATAAGGAGGGGTGAATGTGACAACCCGAGAATTGGGGCAATTTATTAAAATCTTAAATGATTGAATTAAGATCAAATAATAGACCTAGACAGAAAATAAGTGTATGCATTTGATATTATTAGGGTGAAATTTTGAGGATTTCAAAATTTTGTGAAGGATTTAGGTGAATTATTCATGATTAAGGATTTCTGTGATTAAGTTCTGTGAATATGGTTATGTATGTGTGCTGAATGTGGTTAAGGGTCAAGGGTTGACCAGATTAATTATATATGTGTCAAACCCTAATTATATATTAAGAACTTTAACGTTCTGTTAGAAAACCCTAGCGATTAATAAGAAATCCTAGAAACTGGTTCTGGAAACCCTAATGTCTGTTCCGGGAATTTAAAACCCTAATTCGGATATTAAAAACCCTAGATTGGGAAAGCAATGCTATGTATAAGGTTAAACGTCATTAATTTTAATTAATTAGGAAAAACCCTAATGAATTGCTGGAAATCCTGATTGATTATTAGAAAACCCTAATACCCGATCTGGAAACCCTAATTTTAGATTTCGGTAATTTAAAACCCTAAATTGGGAACTTAATGGCGTAAGTGTAAATTAGGGTTAATCTTAACAAAGTGTTTACAAAACCCTATTTCCAAATTTGAAATCCTAATTACGGATTTGAAACCCTAAATTTTATAGTTAGGGAAAACAAAAGTGTTAAATTAATACTTTTAATGTTAATTAGGATATATTAATTCTAATTTTCAATTTAAGTAATTAGAAAACTCTAATCTAATTACGAATATTTAATTTCTATTTTAGAAAATTATTTTCTATTTAGAAACCCTAATTTAGTGGGATTGAAAACCCTAATGACCATTTTGAACCCTAATTGTACAGTGGTGGATTTAATTGCCAAATTTGCAATATTAATTAGGAATTATAAATCCTAATTGTAGAGTTATTAGAAACCCTAATCTAATTAGGAAATCTAATTTCTAAAATTTAAATATTATTTTTCTATTTAAAACCCTAAAATGTGGTTTTGAAACCTAATGTATAATTGTGGCCATAAGTGCTAAATTAGCAATTTTAATTAGGATAAATTAGTCCTAATTGGCAAAGATTGTTGTGTAATTAGGAAATTATAATATAATTAGGAAGCCCTAATTATAATCAAGATTTTCTATTTTAATAGTTAACTAGAAAATCTTAGAAATCCAAGTTGCTAAATTTTTAAGGACCAAACCCTAACCCTAAAGGGTTAAACCCTAAATCCTAGATTGCTCAAAATCTAAACCCTAAGGGTTTGAAACAAGTGGAAATTCTAGAAATTAAATGAAATGTCAAAAATACCCTTATGTCACATTTTTTATATAGCTAACTTGCAAATCTTGGCAAATCAAAAGTTGTTCAACAACCCTAACTACTCCATGCGTCTACCAACAACTCCCATCAGCCAATTTTGACAGCAAACATCAACCATACATGAATCTAGGCAATATATATTAGTTTGGAGAGAAAGAAAGTTAAATATTTTAGCCATTTTGCTTGGAAGCTCTCACCAACTCTCTCTCTTTGCTAAACCTCCGAAAATTACAAGTAAATAAGTCTTTAGTTAAGTCATGATCAAGTCTTGGCAAGCCAAGATCATAAATCAAAGATCAAAAATCAAAATCAAGTTAAAAAGAGGTATAAACCCTAATTTCGAAAATCTTATGATTTGTTGTTAGATGTTATAATTGATTGGTTAGATATGTGTAATAAGGTGTCACTTGTTGATCTGTGTTGATATAACATGGATCTATAACATCAATATTCTCGAAATTGCATTTTTCATAAATCTGGAAAATTTTGTAAAGTTCGTCTGACAGCCTAATGTCAGAGACCTTAGATCAGTCACTGTTACTTGTTTATGGTGTTTTAAGTTATGGTTCTATTCTCTGTTATGTAGTCTTTCATTGGAAACTGAAAACAGTGTCAAATCATGTGTAGATCGAAAGTTATTTAAGGTCAAAACCCGTTGACTGACGTTGACTGCTCAAAATCTGGGCAGCCCAGAACTTATGAACAGCTTCTGACAACTTTTTATATGGTCCGGATATGTCAGTAGTTTTGGTGTTTAATGATGTTATTTAGTGCATGTTGTATCTTGTAGGATTTACTACAGATATGGGTCCTTAGATATCTTATAACTTCATCAGATCGATCGTAAAAGGCGGTAAAAACTATCCAACCCGGACTGATTTCTACTTTTCTGGAAAACCCAGAAAAAAATAAGAACATCACTTTCTGACCATCTTTGACCGAGTGGTCCATGTTGATCCTTTTGATGATAAATTGATTTGTTGCTTTAATATTGATCCTTAGCATATGGACAATCGGTTTAAACCTTTAGATCACATAAAACATGTTTGGAACTGGTAATTGATCGGCTTTGAAAGTGGCTGGTCGAACTTTCTGGGTTTCTGGAAACCCAGAAATGTTCTGACAACGAGTTCAACAGCCCATATCTTTCTGATGTGTTGTTGTTTGGTCATTAATTGAGTTTTTAGTTGTAATACTACATTAGTACTACAGTCTTAACTCCATAAGCTACTCAGAAATCATTAAATTCACGGCTTTATTGTCGGTCAAAGTAAGCCCCACGAAGACTGACAGATTTTCTGGGTTGGGCTCAAGAACACCTATAGCGACGGTTCTGTCGCTATAGGGCCCTTTAGTGACAGTTTATTTTCTATTTTTCAGAAATTAAATAAATAAATAGAAAAAAATGGTTTTTAATTATTAAAAATACATAATAAATTCTGAAAAATTATTTTAAATTCTGAAAAATAGTTTTTAATTATTTTAAGTATATTTCATACATATTTAATATTTTTAGAATATAAATGGTATTTAATTATTATATTAAATAAATTATTTAAAAATGATTTTAATTCATGAAAAATCATGAAAAATAATATTATGATATAAGAAAATATTTTAAGTTATTTTTGATGACTTTTAATATTTTGTGAACCATGTTGTTTGGATAAATAAATCCAATCTAATAGCGTAAATATTCGCTAAAAATAATTATTACATATGCATGACGTAACTGTACGATAGGCTAATCACCTAAAGTACTAGTAATGGTAGTTTACCTTCTTTGTGATTGTAAACAGACCAAGTGATGTTTTGTTTGGCAGTATGAATACCGTCAAATCTATGTGTTCATGGTCTATATGACCCCTCAGCATAATTTTAAACCTTTTTACCCTTGTGAGTAGTGTATTGGGTAGCATGTGATGATATGTGTGAATGGTATAAGCTGTAAGGTGTAAGGTGAATTTCGGGGACGAAATTGATGAGTGAGTTTTATACACATGAATTGAATACATTCGGACTTAATTTATTGTTGTTATCAAGTCTTTTAGGATGTTTTTATGTGTTTGTGTCTATTCAAGCATGTTTTATATTGTTTTATAGGATTTGGGACAAAAGTTGCATGGATCGACGTTCGGGGTGGCTAGATTCGCATTTTTGGCTTGCCATTTACATAGCAGTCACTTCAGAGCCAATTTGACTATAGATCCGGACATTATTTCGAAAACCTTCAAGAATGAAAGTTGTAGATCTACTTCTCCTCTTTCCAGAACATCTTGAATCATCTCAATCGGAGTTCGGACGAAGAAGTTATGGCCGTTTTCCCAAAGGACGTCGGAGCAGAAAATGTCAGACTTTTGGGACAGCGCCGGGGCGCCCATTTCTAGTGTATTTCCAGCGCCGGGGCGCTGGGGGGCAGACTCTCAGCGTCGTGAACAGTGCTGGGGCGCTGGGGAAAGAGTTTGGTTGGGTCTGGACGCGTTTTGGGCGAATTTTGACACCTTTTTGACTCCAAATAGGATTGGGTTTGTTCCAAAACTCAAAGTTAGACTTGTAACCTATAAATACATGATGTAAGGCATAAAATAAGAGGGGATTACATAGCTTAGCTTGGAGATTACATAGCTTAGATTAGAGATACACTCCATTAGATTAGAACATAACCCTAGTTCTTATTAGTTTTGGAGATTGAAGCAACTTGGAGACCATTGAAGATTAAGAGCAAGAGCAAGAGGGGAGCATCAGATTTGCTGACAACAGATTCTATTCTCTTCTCTCATCTTAATTTTATCTTTTAATGTCTATTCAGTTGTGGATTCTTGGTTTCCATTCATTAATTATGAACTAACTTTTTTTTATTAAGATTTCAATTGAACTTTTTATGGCTATGAATTAGTTATTCATTATATTCCAGTTATTTATGTTAAAGTGAGTTGTTTATCTTGTCTTGTGCTTATTGCTTAGTTATCTGATCAGTAATTACTTTATTACTCTAGAAGGAATTGGAAGAGGAATTCTAGGGTTAGAACTGGGCATGATATCATGTGACTTAGTTATTTGCACAGTGAATAATTAGGTTTATGAATTGAATGGAAATATCTGTTCACCGCATGTAACACATAAGGAATTAGAATTGAAGGAGTTTAATTCAATTATTTTGCATAGAAATATAGCAAGATTAATCTGGATTAAATAGAAGGCAATTGATCACTTGGAAAAGGACTTTTGGCATTTGAGAATTCCTGTTAACAATTCAGTAGGCATAATAATTGGGATAATTGGATAATTGATTTATAATTCATAATTGGGGATATTGAAGTCTTAATCTTTATTTATTTGAATTCATTTATAAAGTAACATAGTTTTAATTGATTAATTTAGTTTTTCTTAATTAGAAAAATCACGATTTGATATTGTTTAAATAAAATTAGTTTGGTCAAGAATTAGTACTTGGTGATTTTTATTAAATAATTCCTCGTGGGAACGATACTTTTCTTATCACTTTATTACTTGTTGACCGTGTATACTTGCACGTATTCATTGATTGCGAAATCGATCAACAAGTTTTTGGCGCCGTTGCCGGGGAATTAATTTAATAATTATTTATCAATATTAATTTCAATCAAATTATTCTTAATTTAAATATTTTTATTTTTATTTTTAATTCTCTTTCTATATTTCTTTCTTTTCAGGTACCATGGATGACTTTGTGTATCAATGGCCATACACGAACATGACTCAACAATCAGAGAGGATATCAAGTTTGGAAGAAGCCTTAGAAAAATTCATTAGAGCTTCTGACAAAAAGAATGAGGAACAAGACAAGAAAATGAATCAAGTAGAGCTGAATTTGCAAAGGCAAGGGGCGTTGATCAAAAATATGGAAAATCAAGTGGAACAGATAACACATGCGTTGAACAACCGTCCTCAATACACCTGGCCCTATGACATGGATTCCGAGACTGATGGTGAGCCCGAGCCAAATCTACAACTGGATGAGCCACGCGATGAAAAAGAGGAGACAAGTGGGGATAATGACAACAAGGTCGGTGAAGAACTAATTGTGAGACCCAATGATGATGAGCTAATGTTATTTATGCCTCAAGTGCCTTCTCCTCCACAGTTCAAGAGTCCTGTTAGATTTGCAAAACCTTGTCCGATTGGTAGTCATGTCGTCGGCAATACTCTCTGTGATGTAAAAGCAAGTACACCTTCGAAACCATGGTGCGATGAGTTGGAGAAGATAGAAGAAGAAATTGTTGTGTCTGACAAGCCTCAATGCCAGAATATATTAGTAGACACAATGGAGAAACCACCTAGATATTGGACGTTCTTGAATGTGATCTTATCTAAAGAAAGCATGCTAGGTGACTTTAACACAATGGCTATTATAAATGGGAACCTACCAAAAGCTATATTATTTCCGATGGATGGAGGGTTCCTCAACTTTCGAAGAGGAATTGGATAACATTGACCAGACAAAGTCAGGCTGAGACTATAAAACAAGCGCTTATTGGGAGGCAACCCAACTTTAATTTTTATTTTTTATTTTTAGTTTTTATAAGTTTTATATTAGTAGTTTTGAATTTGCATTTATTTAGGTATTAATAAAATTGCCTCTATCATGGTTTTACAGGTTATTCAAGTCAAATTCAAGTGTGGTGCCCAATTTATTCCATGTGCTTAGCCTATTCTCCAAACTTAGCGGACAAGGAGGAAGATTGCTATATTTTAAGGGAAGTCCTCTACTTTAATTTTTTCTATTTCAGTCATTGAGGACAATGTCTAGTTTAAGTTTGGGGGCATTTTAGTGTCGTATTGCATATAGTTAGTTATTTACATTGTAAGTTCGTTATGTTTTCGGATTATTTACATTTAGTTTTTGCATTAAGTTTTTTTTGCCTCCAAAGCTGAAAGATCCAGGTAGCTTTTCTATTCCATGCGATATTGGTAATCAGTTTTCGGGAAGAGCACTGTGCGATTTGGGGGCCAGTATTAATCTGATGCCCTTATCAGTCTACCGTCAATTCGGGCTCCAGGCACCAAAACCGACAAACATCAGTTTACTGTTGGCAGACCGATCAGTTACATATCCACGAGGTATCGTTGAAGACGTCTTAGTAAGGGTGGATAAATTCATCTTCCCAGCAGACTTCGTTATCTTGGATTGTGAAGTAGATACGGAACTTCCCATCATCCTCGGACGACCATTTTTAGCAACGGGGAGGACGTTAATCGACGTGCAAAAAGGGGAATTGACGATGAGAGTTGAAGATCAACAGGTCACTTTTAATGTGTTTAAATCCATGTCTTATCCAAAGGAAAAAATGGAGTGTTTGCGGGTGGATTTAATGGAGGAGATAGTCAATCACAAGATTTGCTGTAATTATTCAGAGGATCCGATAGAATCAATGTTGCTCGGTACAGATAACGATAGGGTTGCTGCGGACAATGAGCATGTCAAATGGCTAGACACAACATCATTCTACCGGAAAAGTAATCAACCATTCGACACCCTTGAAAGGCCCATAACGGAAAAAAAAAGTGCAAACCCTCGATAGAAGAGCCACCGGTGTTGGAATTAAAACTACTTCCTTCTCATCTTGAATATGCTTATCTAGGGGTAGACGCGACTCTACCAGTTCTTGTGTCAACAAAGCTAACTGACACCCAAAAAGAAAAGTTGCTGCGGGTTCTGCGCGAGTTCAAAACAGCGATTGGGTGGACTATAGCGGACATTCGAGGTATTAGCCCATCTTTCTGTATGCATAAGATTTTAATGGAAGAAGGATCAAAACCAACCATTGAGATGCAAAGAAGGTTAAATCCTATTATGAAAGATGTGGTAAAAAAGGAAATTATAAAATGGTTGGATGCCGGTATTATTTACCCAATTTTAGACAGTTCATGGGTGAGCCCTGTACAGTGTGTACCAAAAAAAGGGGGCATGACTGTGGTAAAAAACGAAGCTCATGAGCTTATCCCAACAAGAACTGTTACAGGCCGGAGAGTATGCATGGATTACCGCAAGTTGAATAAAGCCACGCGCAAAGATCACTTTCCCTTGCCATTCATTGATCAGATGTTGGACCGGTTAGCCGGACATCAATTCTACTGTCTGTTAGATGGATATTCAGGATACAATCAAATTGCCATAGCACCGGAAGATCAAGAAAAGACCACGTTCACATGTCCATACGGTACGTTTGCATTCCGGCGTATGTCATTTGGTTTATGTAATGCGCCGGCAACCTTTCAACGCTGTATGATGGCAATCTTCTCCGACATGGTCGAACATAATTTAGAGGTATTCATGGATGATTTCTCCGTGTTTGGTGACAGTTTCGACTCGTGTTTGAAGAATCTGGTCTTGGTGTTAAAAAGATGTGTGGAGACTAACCTGGTGCTTAACTGGGAAAAATGTCATTTTATGGTTCAAGAAGGAGTTATTCTGGGCCATAAGGTTTCCGCATCCGGATTGGAGGTGGATAGAGCGAAAATTGAGACAATTGAGAAATTACCTCCTCCATCATCTGTGAAGGGCATTCGAAGCTTTTTGGGACATGCAGGGTTTTATAGACGCTTTATTAAAGATTTTTCAAAGATTTCGAAACCCCTATGCTCACTTTTGGAAAAAGATGTGCCGTTTAAGATGGATCAGGCATGCATCGAGGCATTTGAGATATTAAAGAAGAAATTGGTCTCTGCACCAATCATTGTAGCACCCGATTGGTCTTTACCGTTCGAATTGATGTGCGACGCCAGTGATTACGCGGTGGGAGCCGTATTGGGACAACGTCACGATAAGATTTTTCATACTATCTATTACTCTAGTAAGACATTGACAGATGCCCAGCTGAACTACACAACAACCGAAAAAGAATTACTCGCAGTGGTGTTTGCTTTTGACAAGTTCAGAGCTTATCTCCTAGGCACCAAGGTAATTGTCTACACTGATCATTCGGCTATTAAATATCTGATTGAAAAGAAAGATGCTAAACCACGGTTAATACGATGGGTGCTGTTGTTACAAGAATTTGATCTGGAGATCCGGGACAGAAAAGGTACAGAAAACCAAGTGGCGGATCATTTGTCTCGGTTAGAAAATACAGAGGAGCAGAAAGAAGACAACTTAGTGATTAATGAAAAATTTCCAGATGAGCAACTGTTCCGGGTAACTATCCTATTGCCTTGGTATGCTGACTATGTAAACTATGTGGTTGCCAAGGTGTTACCGCCGGATTTGACTTCACAACAACGAAAGAAGTTTCTCCACGATGTGAAGCAATACTATTGGGATGAACCGTTTCTGTTTAAAGCATGTGCCGACCAAATGATAAGACGTTGTGTACCTCCTGAAGAAATGGATAGTATATTAGGTCACTGCCACTCCTCAGATTATGGAGGTCATTATTCCGGTGATAGAACAGCAGCGAAAGTACTACAATCGAGATTTTTCTGGCCTTCTCTATTCAAAGATGCTCATCTCTTTGTGCTGAAATGTGATCGCTGCCAACGCGTTGGTAATATCTCTAAGCGTAATGAAATGCCACTCAATACAATTTTAGAGGTGGAACTATTCGACGTGTGGGGAATCGATTTTATGGGACCATTTCCATCTTCTTTTAATAATCAGTACATCTTGTTAGCGGTCGATTATGTGTCCAAATGGGTAGAGGCAACAGCGTTACCAACG